>JAOTQP010000870.1:2081069-2092409 GCA_026413545.1 Cichladusa arquata
GGGCTGTGGAAAGATAAAGATGATTGCCCCAGCTGGTTTAAAGCTGGCCCATGAGCAGATAATGTGTGCCAGGAGATAAGGGTCACTGCCTCACCTGATTTGTACAAATGGTGATAGAATACACATTTCTGGCCACATCAGCCCAACACACACGGTGTCCTCGGGGCCAGTGTGAGGAGCAGGAACCCCACTGGGAGTTGAACAAGAAGCTGGCAAGATGTACAGGTACAAAACAAGTAGAGGAAGTGTTGATGAGGTTTTGAGTTTTCCCATCCTTTGCTGCAGTGAGGATATTTACCCTGCTCTGGGATGGGCTGGGATGGATGCTTTTCATGTTTGCATCTTTCTCTGTCCATCTCTCAGCACTAGGCAGAGTAAGGAGGCTTCAGTGTGAATTGGAGTCCCTGTTTTCCCTGTCTGACCAAACCCAGGAGTCTTTTTGACATTGTCTGACCCCCCAAGAATCCCTCCAGAGGGTAGGAAGAGGTTGAATTTGCCAGGCAGGTTACACTGCTCTGTGGTTACCTTGCTCTATGGAAATGCCCTGCATTATGTTTATTTTTGATGATTTCTTCTTGATTATGATAGTATTTGATGATTTCTTCTTAGACTCTCATACAATTGTTGGAGATGCTTGGAGGTTTTTCCCAACCTTAACGATTCTGTGATGCTGTGACCTGGTGATTTGGTTTGTAGGCACTGAGGGCAGGGAAGGATTAGTTGAAGTGTCCCAGCAAATTGCAATCTCATTTTCCTTTTTCTGCTTCCCTTCCCAGCTAGAAAAGAATCTCTTGGGTGCAAGGTTTATCATGCATTGGCTGTGTCTCATCCTGGAGAAAACCACTGCTACTTATGACTTGAGGGATCTTTCAAGATAAAAGAGCCCTGTAAGAAAATGCTTTTACTGTTGAGCATTTCATTATAATTACAATTTATTTTGAATCGGGTCTAACACCAAGAATTTAATCTAATTTTGATCATCCAGAGGATTTAAACATCTTCAGCTCCTGTTTTAACTTGCATAAATAAAACTCCTATCTCTCTTAAATATATTCCCCAGCAAACCCTCCTGGTAGGGAGAAGTTTCTTTATTGTACTCCATTTCCAGAGCTATTGGCATGAGGATATTGTGCAGAGTGTAACAGACAAACACAGAGGTCTGGATAACTTTTTCCTCAAAGAAAAAGCTCCCCCCCCACCTTTTTTTTTTTCTTTAATTTTTTTGTTGTTGCTGGGGAAAGCACTTTATCTTGCTGATGTACTGCATTACTCAGGGTGCCACCACCTTTAATTCCTACAGATTGCTTAAAGGAGGATCCTAAATATTCCTCCCCTAAGGGGCTCTTGCCAAGCTCAGTGCAGCCCCAAGCATGCAGTGAAAAAGTGGGATGGGAGATGAGTCAGGAAGGACCTGAGCCAGTTGCTGGTTTCCTTATTAACAATTAAAGTTTGAGGCAGCATTGGAGAGGGATGTGGTTGTCTCTGTCTCTGTCTGAGACAGAAAATTGCTTCTTGTTTCTGATGGATCCTGCCAGTCTTTGCCAAGGGCAGGGCTGCTGTGGCTTACCTGGAACAACTCCTGCAGCCAGCATGGTTTTTAGCTGTAAATGCCTGGGATAATGCTGCATCCAGAATGTGGAGGTGAGGGGTGAAGATATTTGGAATGCTCTGCTCGAGTCCCAGCTATCAGAGTTTGATTGTTCATCCAATAACCCTCCTGCCACAATTACTGGAAAACCACCTGATAATGCTAAAGAAATCCTTATTGGTGTCCATCATCAGCAGGTACCATAAAATATTGAATGCAACCATGATAATTATGTGTCTAATTTATTATTTAGCTGTGTCCATTTCCACTGTATAAAACCAGCCTAAAGACAGATGTGATGGGTACAGTAACAATAAATATATGATCTTCTAAATGTCTAATGTGGGTTTAGCCATGGTGATTCCAGACTGATGGAATGAGTGCGTGAAATCTTCAAGAAGAGGTAAAAAACATCTTCTGCATCTCCAGATAGAACCCAAAACAAATGGGCCCCCAGTTTTCTATAGAAATCTCTTCTCGGGATCTGAAAAGAAACAGCAAAATCCCAGTTAAATACTAGTTAGACACAATTATTGTTCTTCCTTTAATCTAATTAAGCCTTCAATTTAGTGAGAAAAGCAATTAGCATCTGAAAAGCTAAGAGGGGTGGTAGAAACAGGGGAGGAGGCAGGTCCCACACAGTGGGAGAGAGTAAAAAATGCTCTCAGTACCAGTGCAGAAGGGAGATGCCATCACTGTATATAGCCATAAAACCAATGGCTCTGCACAGCCCATGGTCTTTAATTTCAGTGAAAATGGGAATTTTAGTTCCCCAAATTGATTTTGAAAAGATTTTGTGAATTTACAACACGGGCCAGGAATAAAAAAAGATTAAAAAAAATCAGAGAAGGGTTATTATTTTTTTTTTTAATGAGAAAATATTCTTGCCATCAGTTCTGTTCATGATCTTTTTTAGCTCATTTTTGTGGTAGAGTCGTGGTTTTGTGCTAACTCTGTAGTTTCCGTGAGGAAAGTTCGGTTCCTTGGATGAAATGTGCTGAGTTTTTGGAATGCTCCTGCATGGAATGATCCAGGGGTTTGCATGGATATCTTGTGGAGCAGTTGCAGCAGAGCTTGAGTTCCTTCCCAGAGAAACAAGGCGAGAATGGAAAGTGCCAAGGTCTGGTTTCATTTGTGATTTGTTGGCGTGTGGAAAGTTTGGTGGAAGAAGTGATTGCATTGGAGAGGCTGCTGGGAAGCTGGGGGCACAGACTGGGGGGATGCTGCCACCCAGGCAAGGTCCTCACTCAACACAGCTTTTAATTATTTTATTGTCTGCAGAAAATCCAGCATGGGACAATGTTTGGTAGTAGAAGTGTAGAGATGTTGGGGGATTTTTTTTTTTGGTGTGGTAGTTGTAGGAAAATACAATTGGAGACTCAGAAAATGGTGAAAGGAGTAAGCAGTTAAGACTAGGAAAGAAAAAAAGAATCGGAGGGAGGGACTTTATTCCCATTAATAATTGGGACAATATTGGGATAAATATTGGGACGATAATACTCCCAACCACTCTTGGGGATATTATTGCAAAGGTCTTAATTCCAGGACATGAATATAGTGATTCCAAAGGTATTTTGAGAAAATATGGCTGCATAGGGATACTTTTGAGAGATGTGACCCAAATCCATATTAGCTGCATCCACAGAGGGATGTGGAGTTATCCTAGCAAAGACAGGATCCATGGGGTGGCACTGAGGGATGTGTTGGCCAAGCAGTGAAGAGCTCTGTAAAAACTGCCAAAATGTGAGCCCAGCTCAGCATTAAGAGGATCCCAGCCTGGGAAGTGCTTTCCACACACAAATGTATTTCAGAAAGTGTCACAGAAGTAATTGAAAAACATCAATAACCATTGATAAAAGCACAGGACTGGACACGCCTGGAGGAACCTCTGTCCGCAGGAAGCCAAGAGTGAGGATCCATAAAGGATTGAAATGAATTGTTATTCTCTTGCTACTTAAATGAGATTCACTGGAAAGTTGCTGATTTTTGCATGAAAAGATGACCTTGTCCTGCAACCAGATAAATCTCTGAAGTCTTTCCACCAGCTGGAATTGCTTTATTGGAGTTGTGTGAGGAATTTATTTGGTCCTCAGTCAGGCAGTTTTGCTGGGAGCAGCGTGCTTAGCTGAAGTTAGGGATCCCAAAGCATTAATTTTCCTCTAACCTTTAAGCTAAAGTGTTTGGATTGGGTAAGCATTTGGACAGGAGCCTTAAAACCCCAGAGTGGCAGAAGCTGGAGCAGTGGAACAATGGGGTGTGTGGTATTTTCATGTGCTGATGCTTTGGCAGGATGTTAAGCTCGAGTTGTTAAAGTTTTAGTCTCGACTTCCTTGTGGTTGTTCTAAATGGACAGTGCCCCACAGCCCAAACCAGCAGACTGGGGTTATGGACCTCAGCATCCTGGCCAAGTCCAGCTTAGCCCTTCAAAACAACTTGAGTGGGATTAACTGTTCTGTGGGCATTTTCAGAGTTCTTGGATTTATGGGCTTTTTTCTTATTAGGTCTGTAATGCACAATGTTTTCCTCACAGTATCTATGGATTGCTTTACTTTTTTCTCACCTTTTTATGTGGCTAGAGAAGGTGCCTGTGGACCAGAGACTAAAAAAACATTGAGTCCTAATATTCTCCAGATTTCAGGTGTTGAGTAGGAAGAAGTTTAAGTGGATTATCTAGGGATGATGTGAAGGGTTTTAAGACCACCTGTGGAAATCTCTCGGGGAGAATTTGGGTTTAAACCAGGGCTGAGATTCGGAATCTTTCCAGGAGACTTAGTCTAAGGTCTTCACTAAATGACCCCTTTTCTCTTTTCCTGAGGTTTTCTATCCATGGCTGAGAAGGGAAGAGTTAGGATAAAGCTGTAGGAAGGGAAGGGAAACATGGAAAGCAAGAGTGGTGGCAAAAGCGATGTGCAGTTTAGAATCATGGAATGGTTTGGGTTGGAAGGAACCTTAAAGATCATCCAATTCCAACCCCCTTCCATGGGCAGAGACACCTCCCACTATCCCAGGTTGCTCTAAACCTTGTCCAACCTGGCCTGGAACACTTTCAGGGATGGGACAGCCACAACTCCACTGGGCATCTCTCACAGGGAAAAAATTCTTCCTAATATCCAATCTAAATTATCCCTGTTTCCCAGGTGGACGTTGCATGGGTAGGCAAAGGGTTGGGAAGGCTGTAAAGATTGAGGGATGTTGGATGACTTGTGCAGTTGCAGAGAGAAAAAAAGCTGTGTATCAGGACCAGGAAAGTAGGTGCAGGAACATTATGGGATGGGGAATAAGGATTTGGTTGTTTCACCCTGGCATGTGAGGTGAGGAAACATCCTGACCCTGCTTTGTTGTGGGAAGCAAAGGGGCAGAAGTGGGACATTAAACCTGGGACAAAGCTAGCAAGAGGAGAGCCACTGGGATCCCATGGGAATGTGGGGCTGAATCCTTGGGTCAGGAGCTCTGCTAGGACTGGCTCTGCTGACTTCTCATGTGTAACACAACATTTTGGCTGTCTCTGATGCTGTGCTGCTGATTCCTGCCTGTCTGAAATCCCTGTCTGATCACTGAGCTACATTTGCAGCTCCTGTTCCTGCCCTCACCCTCCCCATACATTTTGGATTGATTTATTCAGCCTCCATCTCAAATGTCCAAACCACTTTGGTGCCTGATTGTTGTCTGGTGGTGGCTGCTGGTCCCTCCCAGAGCTCTGATCTTTTCTGACCATTTTCATCTCCCATCCCAGCAATGGGTCAGCTGGGAGAGAGAGGATTCCTTTAGGAATCTCTGTGCCTGTGATGAGAATTGTGTTTGTTTGCACTCAGACCTCCTGTGGGTTGGTCAGTGGAACAGTTGAGTGTTGTTTGCAAGTGGTGTTTCCTCAGACAATTTTTTTTAATGCTTCTGCTTAGTCCACACTGGAATCCCCACATTTTTCCCTTTTCTCTCAGATGTGTTTGATCAGAGGCTTTCAAGTAACTGCTGGGAAAGGACTCCCTCACCAAAATGCCTCTGTTCTTGAAAGCTTTTTTTGAAGGATTTAACACAGAGGATCCCTCCACTGAGCCATAGTCCTGGTGATCCTAGGAGGGACCCTGATTCTGCAGAGATTTCTGCTCTTGCTTGCACCTGGCAGTGCCACCTCTGTGCCCTGAAAGCCCAAGGTAAAGCACAGACCTCATTTAGGACAGGGTCTGCACTCAGGGTTTTGTCCTTTGCCCCAGCAGTGTCTCCTGTGCACCTTTGGGAGGAGGAGGGTGTAAAAGCATCTGGTGAAGCAGCAGCTCTTTAAAGAGATCTCCAGTGCCTGGGATGTTGTAAATCAGCCCCTTCCCTGGGTGTGAGCAGTGAGACCTCAGCCCCAGTGTTCTGGGGATTTGGAGGGTTTTCCCCTGGCCTTTACAGACCTCAGAGCACCCTGCAGGGACTGAGTCCAGGGGTAACTGAAGCCCCCTGTCCTCTGCCAGCAGCCTGCAGTCACTGCCCTTTGCTGAGGACCAGTTTCATGGGTGGTATTTCCGTCCAGCAGAAAATCCCAAACTGTGTGAGCAAGGGAGAGAGGAAAGCCAGGTCTCTGTTCATCCCACTTGAAGGAATCTGGGTGTGGATGAGGATGCAGCTGCAAATTCCCCACTTAGCTGAGTTTGGGTTGAGGGTGATGGTCCTGCAGTGTGCCAGGACTCAGAAAATGAGAATGGGACCTGGATCCCCAGATCCATTTGGAATGAAAAGGCAGCCCAGATGTGTAAATCCTCAGTTATGCTGATGTGGGTACTGCCAAAGACAGCCTGTCCATCCCTGACCACTGTGCTGTGAGCCAGGCTCAGCGAGGTTTAATGAGATGAGACTTTACCCTGAACCTGATGCTCGAGACAAACCCAGTTTTATTTCCAGTCTGCCAAAGCTGCTGCAGCTCTGCCTCAGCTCCCTGACAGCAGATTCCTGCTGGTGCCATATGGAGGAGTCTCGCAGAATTAGGCAACAAACTTTTCATTTTAACCAACTTCTGGCCTGAGGAGTTCTGTACCTACACTGAGCTCCTAGAGGATGTTAAAAAATAGCTAAATATATTAACTCTGTGCAGAGGGGCTCATCCTCAGCTGTTCCACAGAATTACAGAATGTCCTGGGTTGGAAGTAAGTCACAAGGTTCAAATCCTGCACAGACACCTCAAAATCCCACCCTGCCCTTAGGAGCATTGTCCAAACCCTCCTGGAGCTCTGGCAGCCTCAGGTCTGTGCCCATTCCCTGGGGATCCTGTTCAGTGCCCACCACCCTATGGGGGAAGAACTTTTTCCTGATATCCACCCTAAGCCTCCCCAACACAGCTCCATGCCATTCCCTCAGGTTCTGCCATCCCAGTGACCCTTGGATGCACAGCAGGGTTTGTCTCTGCCAAAATCCAGAGGATGTTTCTCTATTGAGCATCCTCATTGCTGCTTCACAACCTGCTTTTTATCCTCAGAAGTTCTAGTTTGTCAATTTTTTTCCCTTTTTTTTTGCCCTCTACACTTCCAAGCAATTCTAGAAAAGAAGAGGGATAAGGGGACTAAAGCTGGTGGCTTGGGACTTGATAAATATTTTCCCTCTGGAAGATTTAGTGTTTGCAGAAGGTGTGTGATTGATTCTGCCGGTCACTTAATTGAAGCAAAATGAAAAGCGAATTTCCAATAAGTAAAACCATTATTCATCTGAGATCTCCAACCTGCACCCAGGCAGCCCTCAGCAGAGCTCAGGCTCTGTGTGAGTTATCAGTGGAGGGCTGGGGAGGATCTCTCTTTTTTCATTCCTGTGCTCTGGGGGTGACTGTGGGTGCTGCTGGGGCATCACAACACAAAAACGCTGCTGAGGATTTTCATTCAGCTTTGGTGGGGTGCTGTGAACACTCAGATGTTGCAGTGGCAGGAGATCCAATGAATATCCCAGGAGATGCATGGCTGGAGGGGAAAGTGGAGTTGGGAGTCCACTCACTCTGTTTCTTGACACCTTGGGGGAAGTTTTGCTTGTGCCTGGTGAGAGTTTCAGTGTTAACCTCAGCAGAGCTGGGGGTTAGCTGCTGGGTTTCCAGCACAGTGGAATGAGATGAATAAAAAAGACAAGCGTGGCACTTAATTGCAGCTCCTCCTGGGACCAAATCTGTCAACTTTTAAACAGTGACATGACAGCAAACAGCACAATACTCCATGCAGATGCAGCTGGGATGGGTAAAACGTGCAGGCAGAAGCTGGATTGGTTTTTATTTCCATTTGCAGTGAGCCTGGAGTCCAGGAAGGCTGCAGGCAGCACATCCCACATCCCTGCCAGGCACTGAGTGCCAAGTCCACCTGGCCAGCACCCAGAACTGCTCCTCCTGAATTGTGTCATGAGAGAGGAGCTGGTGATGAGACAGGGTGACAAGGGCTTGCCAGGAGTGTGGCAGGAGGTTTATGCAGCCAGGTAAAATGTCACTGAAGGATTCCACAGCCCTGGAAGTGCCCAGGGCCAGGTTGGATGGGGCTTTGAGCAACCTGGGATAGTGGGAGCTGTCCCTGCCTGTGGCAGGGGATTGGAACTGGATGATCTTGAAGGTTCCTCTTGACCCAAATCCTTCTCTATAATTCTATTCTATGGTTTTATGATTGGTGTTAATAGAGGGGTGTCCTCTCTGGGGGGAAATTCTGGGCAGCAAAGATGGGCTGCTCTTGTTGAGCAGCTGCAGTTTCATGTCAAAGCCCAGCTTAATCCCTTCAGAAGTCCTGCTGCAGTGCATGTGGGCAGAGTGGTAACTTGTTAGGAAAATGATAGGAGTTTGGGGACTAAAGTTTAATATATAGCTCCTATAAAAATATAATAATCGTGGCCTCCACACGTGCAAGCCAAACACCACACATGGTTTGGATTAGTGCTGGGGTGGGTGTAGTGACCATGCTGGAGAAGCAGAGCACCTTCAGCACTAACATCACATCTCCTGAGCTCAAATGTGATCCCAGCAGCCTTAAAAAATGGGATATTCATCTTTATTCAGAGCCAAACACGAGTAAGGAATGTAATCCCAAGTCCTGATGCACCTTCCTGGTGCAGAAGGGAAATGTTTGAGCTGAATGGGGATCCCACAGTTAAAAACCCAACCTGCAGCAGTGTGCTACTGATGGTATTTCTTATTGTGGCAAATGAATTGTACAGAGAAATCAAAGCAAATGCAGAGCCTGAATGCAGAGCTCACAGAATTAACGTTTGCCTTCAATATGAGACTGAATTTCTGGCTTTTGTTGTGCCTCCTCTGGCAACCATCCCTGCTCCTCTTTGCCTCCTTCCCTGCAGCATTCCAGTTCAGACTGCCAGCACATCCCACCCCAGGTGAGCAGGGCTGAGTTCCCCAGACCTGCACCTTGTGGAGCCCTTCTGACCAGAGCCAGAGGAGCTCAGGAAGCCAAGGGGACACAGCCCAGGGACCAGCTGTGACCATGGGCTGTGTGGCAGCAGCATTACACAGCTCTGGCTGATCCAGTTAACTTCACTCTTTGGTCATCAGCTCATCAGCTCCCCTCTATTATTAATGTAAAAACACACAGTGGCAGGAGAGCTTTGTTTGGGGATGGGTGGGGGTGTTTTTCATTAAAATAAGCAGGTCCTGCTTGGTTCTAGTTCCACAAAAACATCCCTGTGGTGCCTGAGACAGGTGAGCTGCTCGAATGCTTTGCCATCCCTGACACTGGGGACTATTTTTGGGGAGCAGCACAGGTTTCTCACAGTGCTCCAGAGAGATGCTCTTTGTTAGGGGGTTAGAAAGTGAGCCCCATGTGAGTGTAGGTGCAGATGTAATCAGAGGGTACAGCCTGCACCACGTGTGATTTTATGTCAATACATGTTTTGTTGTATTTATTATATTTGTGTGGTGACTCACAGGTGGTTTTTTTTTTAATGAATTTGGCTCGGAGGGGGTCACAGCCTTGCTGAGGTGTGTTGTGGCTATCAGTGTCAATGGCAGCACCTCCCCTTTTCATCCTTGCATGGAAAGGAGCTCAAACCCCTCAGCCCAAACTGCTCCAGCATCCCTGTTTCTCTGAGCCTGCGCACTCCCTGGCTGCCTGCACAAAACCCACGGGCTGCTGAGGAAGGAGGCAGGTGAGTGATGGCAAAGTTAGTTGTATTTTCCAGTGGCTTTCCCTCGGCGCCGCCACCATCGACCTCGGCTGAACCCACGGCACTCACAAAAATGAGAAACATTTCTCACAGCTAGCCTGGGCCCCAGGATCTGTCATTTTTTTTACAAGAGAAATGCTTAAACACCTACCAGGCTCCACATGCTGAGAGAGGCTGGAGAGCAGGTTCAGTGACACCCAGCTGAGCTCCTGGGCACTTTGGGATGAAGCAGGAAAAGGAGCTGCTGCCCTCAGCAAGGCCAAACAACTTGTCCTCACCTCTGAAATCTGGTCCAGTAACCTGCTGGATTTTTCTGCCTTGTCCCAGCCAGCTCTTGGTTGTAGAGAAGGAAATGAAAATTGTGTGTGTTTGTAACTAGAGCTGCCCAAAATATGGGTACAGCCCATAGAGAGTGCCAGCTCCACCATGGAATGATGCTCAGCTGCTGGGGTTGGGAGGGAGCAGGGTGTCCTGAAGCCCCAGCAGCTTCAAACCCAGCAGATTTCCTTCTTCCAGCCATGTTGAGTCTGGCAGCATGGCCCATGCCCCCCCAAATGAATCCAAATGAATGGGAATACCCCCTGCTGGATCAGTGGCTGTTTTTCTCATTGAATTGTTGAATAGTTTGGGTTGGAAGGGGCCTTCAGGATCATGGGCAGGGACATTTCCCATTAGATCAGGTTGCTCCAAACCTGGCCTTGAAGAGAGGTAACAAAACCTGGGAATGTTTGTGCAGCCTCTGGGTGTTGTGTTGGAGCAGGTTGGTTTGGGGAGGGTGTAAAAATCACATAAACCCAAACTTTGCAATCCCTGTGGAGGCTCAGCCTCTCAGAGTGGCAGCAATCTCTGAGCTCCATGTAGGTCCCTGGAGTCCCATCACACAGAAGGGGGAGTAATGTAAGTCAGTGCCAGGTAATTTCTTCACTTATTTTGTCCAGCTGGGATGTTCCTGCTGAGGGTGATGGAGTTTCCCCTCTTCCCCCCCTCCTGGAGTGTGTTTCAGAGTCTAATATATGCTATTCTGAGTATATTTTCTGTAGACACCACTAAAGATTCTTCCAGACATCCCTCATGATAATCAGTCAATATCCTTCTTTAGAGCCATTTCTTCCTCCTGCTTTTCCACCTTTGCTGTTTATCTGAGCTGAGCTCCAGAGCTGAGCCCTACTGAACTCCACACTCTCTTTTCCCAGTCTGCAGAAAGCTGGATTAGCTTTTCAGTAGCCTGGGTCATCTTGTGAGAGGGGAAAAAAAGGTGTGTTAGAGGGCAGCCAATTTATTTGTTTAATATTCTGAGAGCAGCAGCCTCTTGTTTCCTCCATGGCGTGTGCCTGTGGATAATAAATCTTCTGGGAGGCAGGGGTGGATGGATTGGGAAGGTTTTTTCAAACAAGCCCGTGGTGTGTGGAGTCATTTGGTTTGCTGAACGCCCAGGCTGCAGCAGAGTGCACAGAAAATTGCTCTGGCAGGATCAAGAGGTCTGAGATGTTGGGCAGCACGAGCTGGGGAGGGCAGAAAGTTTCCCAGCTCCTCGGTGCTGCAGGTGGGAGGGAGCCTTCAAGGACCGGCTAGGTTTTCCATAAATAAGAGACTCCACTGCTGAAACCAACAGTCTTTCATCGCTGGGGAAAGGACAAAACAAG
>JAOTQP010000870.1:2093378-2105704 GCA_026413545.1 Cichladusa arquata
CAGCTTTTTTTTTTTTTTTTTTTTTTTTTGCCTAGACAACTCTGAGGCTTATTCTGAAATAAGGCGATTATAATTATTTTCAATAATGGTTGTTTTTGCAAACTTGCATCTGGGGTTTAGATGCCATCTAATCTTGCACAGTTAAGAGTTCTTGAAGGTCAGATCTTTCTACTGAGCACAGAGCTCATGGGCCAGCACAGCAATGAGTGTCTGGAGTGAGCCTGCAATACCTCTGCAAGAGTTAATTTGGAAATCCCACCTGACCTGAGTAATTAAGGGATCCATGACACGCTCCCAGGGATTACAAATCCCAGTCTTGGCAGGAAGGATGGGATCCCCTAATGGATGGACACTGGGGCAATCCCTGCCTTGCTGGGTGATGTAGGAAGCACCTCCTTCTCTCAGTTTCCTCACTTTTTGGCAGGGAGGATCATTTTGCTGTCCCTCTGTCCTGAGCACCTTGGGAGCCTTCAGCTGATGGGATCAGCATGGCACAGACTTTGCAGGATGTTTTGGTACCACCCCAGTGCACCCCAGGAAGCTGGGACTATTCTGTCGAGTTTTCCATGTGGATAAACTTAAGTTCAGTCTCATTAAGGGCCTTTAAATGAAATAAAATGCCACTTTCCCTTTTTACCAGACTTTTTAGCATTATGTGAAATCCAGTAGAGGAATGAAGCTTTTCACCCCCCTCCTCCAGCCCTGATGGGGCTCTGAGCATCCTGGACCAGTGGAAGATGTGGCAGGGGTTGGAATGAGATGATTTTTGGAGTCCCTTCCCACCCAAACCATTCTGGGTCAGGACCCTCATGTTCTCTCTTCTCCTTGAATGACAAGACTGCCCAACCTCAGCTGATCACCAGCTGCAATCCCCCCCTCTCCTGCATTACTGCAAAGCATGGATCAGCTTTTGGGATGCTCTGGTTGAGCTGCTTTTTCCTGGAACATCAGCATGAAGCCCTGCCAGAGGTAGGCTGGAGGCTGGAGGGAGCTTTGGCCCACCCTGGCTCCCAGCATCTCCCTCTGCCAGCAGAGTTTCCAGTGGTCAGTCAAGGAATGAAGGAAATCATCTCTCCTTCCACCAGGAGGAAAGATTTTCAGTTCACAGGAGTTTCTGGAAGCAGGTGTCTGGATACAGCAGAGAGACACAAATCAGACAGCTGGGGCAAACCTCAGTGTGAGCACAGCCCTGTTACAGGGCACCAGAGACTCCACCATGTGGGGCTGGCAGGAGAACCTGCTCTGAGGGAATGGTTCAGCTTTATAAGCTGAGCTTTGCACTGAGGTATTTGTTTAATAAGTGTGTGGCCAGATGTTGGGAAGGCAGAAATTCCCCTTGCACGTGCAGCAGGAGCAGATGAGGTCTGCAGAGTCCTTGAATTATGGAGAGAGTTTATGAGCCTTTCTCCAGAGACTCAGAAAATCTGGGTTTGAATAATGTAATTCTTTTTAGAGTATGAAACTGTTGAGTGTGGGGACCTCTGTTCTGCCCCAGCCCATGGACAGGGGAGCAATGCATGGAGAGGAGCAGCAGCTGGATTTCTGCTTCCAAGGATGGGATGGAGTGTTGGTGTTTCCTTAACTTTGAATGCCTGCTCACAGGCAGCCAGAGCCCTCCAGCTGGAGAGAGCAGCTCTGGAAAAAGCTCCAGGGAGAGCTCAGAGCCCCTTGCAGAGCCTAAAGGGGGCTGGAAGAAAGGTGGGAACAGACTTTTTATCAGGGCTTTTTGCAACAGGACAAGAAGGGATGGTTTTAAAGTGAAGAAGGTTGGATTTAGATAAGTTGTATAAGAAATTTTTTTTATAGGGAGGGTGGTAAGGTCCTGGCACAGGGTGCCCAGAGAAGCTGTGGCTGCCCCATTCCTGGAAGTGTCCATGGCCAGGCTTGGAGCACCCTGGGGTAGTGAGAGGTGTCCCTGTCCATTGCAGGGGGATTGGATTAAGTGACCTTTAAATGTCCTTCCCAACCCAAACCATTCTGTGA
Organism: Cichladusa arquata; assembly: GCA_026413545.1. Lineage (NCBI taxonomy): Eukaryota > Metazoa > Chordata > Aves > Passeriformes > Muscicapidae > Cichladusa > Cichladusa arquata. The sequence goes on from JAOTQP010000870.1 coordinate 2,095,362, forward strand.
TGAGTGGGAGGTTCCTGGATAATGATTGTTCTCATCCCACCTTCCCCACCTTCTGGCATTTCCCATTTGGCTTCCTAAAAACACAAATAGAACCCACCAGAACACACAACCCCCCTGGAATCCCTGTCCCTTGTCACTCTGTTCCTGCAGGGCTCCGTGTCCGTGACAGCTGCATTGCTGAGGATAACCTTGCATTTAGAGCTTGGCCCTGATTGGAATCTTTCCCTGCTCTCCTGCACAAAAAAGAGTCCCTATGGCTGTCAGAAATGTCACCCAGATGGTGTGACATGGGAATGGGGGTGCAGGCAGGGTGGGCAGGGGAGGAAGTGTGTTTCCTCCCCCAGGCAGGCAGAGCAGGAGCTCCAAATTGATTTGGGAAGGTTCAGGGGATCAGGCACTATGGCTAATCCCCTTTCTGAGCACAGCTCACCTCTGTGCCCTCCTCCTCCCTCTTCCTTCTCCTCAGGGACTGATTCCCACCCTCTCCCCTCCCCTCTGCACATCCTCTCTTGACTTTGCCTGCTGATCCTTTCTGCAGTGGCCAGCCTGTTCTGCAGCTCTCTGGGCTTGCAGGTGACCTGTGCTGGGGGACAAATCCTCCTGGGACCCTTCAAACACTCTATTATCCACAATTATAATGATCAGGAAGCAACAGCTTCCTAAAGGCAGTGGGGATGGGGTCCCTGCAGCATCCTGAGGAGCACTGTGATGCTGTGGGCTTTTTGGAGGAGGGGGATTTATTTTTATATTTCCAGGCATTTGTTTTTTAAAACAAGGCCACACAAAACAGGGATTTTTGAGTAGAGCTTGAATGGTTTCAGACTGCCAGAGAGCAGGGTTAGATGGGATATTGGGAAGAAATTCCTGCTGGGAGGGTGATCAGGCCCTGGCACAGGGTGCCCAGAGAAGCTGTGGCTGCCCCTGGATCCCTGGAAGTGTCCAAGGACAGGATGCTCAAGGTTTGGAGCAACCTGGGATAATGGGAGGTGTCTCTGCCCATGGCAGGGGGTTGGAATTTGATGATCTTTAAGGTCCCTTCTCACCCCCAAACCATTCAATGATTCTATAAAACTTTCTGTGAGGGCTTATTGATTTTGATGGGGGGGCTTTTGTGCTGAAGAGCATCTACTTTGTCTTCCATCAGGAGGTAAAATTATGTGCTTTGCCTTTTTTAATGAACTTTTGCCTTGCCAGGAGTGTGTTTTTCTGCCATGTTCATTTAAGGAAACCCAAAGCAAAGCCTCCCCACTGACAATAAAGAAGCCTCCCAGTCTCACTCACAGAAATACCCAAAGCTGACATTTTATCCACTTGAGCAAACAGAAGCTCAGACTTGTGTAATTTGCTGTGAATCAGAAGCTGGGGTCCCACATAACTCTGGTTTCCCAGCTGCAGGGCACAGAAACTTGGGGTTTTAACCCTAAACCTTGCTGTGACTCAGGTGGGAGCTGGGATTTCAGATCAAGTCTGTTTTGACAGGAGGATCCTGAGCTCTCAGGCAGCAGCAAATCCAGTCCTGCAGGAACCAATTTTCTTTGAAACCTCAACTCTTGTCAGTGATATTTCTCCTCATGGATTTTCCAGCTTCTCTGCTCCTTTTAGGCTGCAAAACAGAGCACAGGCCAGGCTTGAAGGCATATTGTAGGTGTCCAAAACTCACTGCCCATGGAGGTGTCTTTTGGTGCCTGAACCCAAATGTCCCCTCATATTGACAGAAGCCTTCCCCTGCCTTCAGCATGTTTAATCAGGGCTCTGCTAATTATTCCCCTTGATTAATTGCTTGGTAATTTTGCTGTGTGTTATGTATTTGTCAGTCCAATGATGCAGCAGCTGCTGTGTCCTCCTGCTCTGTGTGTTTGCCCTGGTCCTGCTCTCCCAGGAAAAGCAGAGGCTAAACAGGGACAATCTGCTGAATGGAAGTGACACTGCTGGCCCCAGACCCTGTGGTCACCTCTGCAATTAAACCTAAATGAAGGGCAGTCCTGGCTGGGCAGGAGATCAAGGCAGGTGCAGCTGATGGAGTCAATTTTGGCAGGTGCCTAAGAGCACAGGCCTCCAAATCTGATGGTTTGTTGAGATCTCCCACCTTGCTGAGGGCTGGAGAGATGTCCCAGGTAAAGCCTAGCTCGGATTTTCAGGCTGTGCCAGGGACAGAAATTCCACCAGGCACAAGTTGTGGCCTGTGGTTGTCCCCAGAGTTTAATTCCCAGCTCATGCCCTGACAAAGTTTGGGGTAGTTTGGGCTGGAGTTGACCCCAAATCAGTTTAGTTCAGCCCTGGACATGAGCTGGTTTAGGAAGCAAGGGGAATAGAAGCTCTGATCTGATTTATTGGCTTATCTACAGATGTAGCCACCCAGTCCTTCAGAAAACAGGAAAAAAAAAGGGTCTAGACCTGCTTTTCTGCCTGCCAGCAACTGCTCCTCAAAAACCTGCTGGGATCAGGTGTAAAGCCTACAAGGTTTGGCCATTTTTTGTGCAATTTTTTCATCATCTGGATGTCCCTCTCATTAGTGAATGAAGTACCCTCTCCCCACATCCTTTCTTGAAATTTAAGTCTTGGCCAGAGGCTGAGCATGATCACTGCAAATAAAGCTTGCTCTACTGAGCCTCCCAATAAAGGATCTGCACTTATTTAAAGGAGCAATAAAAGAACCCTCAGAAGCCTTATGAACCCTGGGAACTCATTGAATTATCCAGAAAATAGTAAATGCTGCTTTCCATGGAAAAATTATCCAAAGACTTAAGACCGTTTTGGGGTTTTTTTTGTTTGTTTGTTTGCTTGTTTTGCTGTCAAAAATCAGATAGATGGGGGAAATCGAGCTTTTTGCAAGTGGTTCATTCAAAATCCCCATTCCCCATCCTAATAATGCTAGATGGGAAATTTTCAATTAGCCCTGATCATTATCAACATTTTGCAAATTAGGGAGACTCAGGCACAGGAGCGTAATCATTTGTTTATGGGCGTTGTGCATGTCAGAAAGCAGATTAGGGCTGTCCCCTGGGCCACTCCTGATAGCCTGGCCAGTTCCACTGGGGCCTCTGGAGCTGCTGAACTCCACCAGGCTCGCTCAGAATGAGAAGGGGCTGTTTGTTCAGGATTAATTTTAATTATTTTTGTGTCTTTAAAGAGGAAATCCTGTCACAGATCTGGGAATCCAAGCTGCTCTTGCTTGTAGATGTTCCTCCAGCTCTGGTTGATATGGTTTCAAATTCAGGTGACATGTAGCATGTATGACTTTGATTTTCCAATTAGACCTTCCTGCTATGGTCTAAGACCTTAATTTTGTTTGATCTCCTAAATTAAACTTTGAAATTAAAAGAATCTTCCAAAGCAGAGGGGGAAAAAAAAATCCCCAAACTCTGTCTCCTTTATGGTTCATAGGATCATGGCCTGGTTTGGGTTGGAAAGGACCTCAAAGGCCATCTCATTCCAGACCCCTGCTGTGCTCAGACACACCTTCCACTACACCAGGTTTTTTAACTGCAGCACTCCAGAGCAGCTTTGATTCAAACCATAACATTTGGCAGGTGATCAGCCCATAAATATCCTAATTGCTGATAGAGTTTTAAATTAAATGTCTAATGAGATCCTTTTCGTCCTTTTAATTTTATTTTTTTTCGCTAGAGTTGCGGAAGGAATTTTTAATTTTTTTTTAAATTTTTTTTTTTTTTTTAGCGAATCGAATGGGAAAGGGGAAAATAAAGTACAACAAATGGGCTGCAGCTCCAGAGCTCGATTCAGCTCTGCTTAGTGCCTGCTCATGCTTTATTAATTGTGAGAGCACTGCTGCCCCTCGTAGGTGTGGAGCTGGCTGCGGGTCCCTGGGGAAGCTCATCTGTGTTTGTGTTTGTGAGGAAAGACACGGCAGGGCTGTTTGGACAGATCCTGGGATGCACTAATTAGAAGTTAAAGATCCACATTCTGGCACGAGATGGGAATGCATTAGAGCAGGGAGCACTTTCTAATGCCCTGACTCCTCGGCAGCACACGCCGCATTAAAGCCCGTGGTGTTTCTTTGATCCACGCCACCAAAATAATTCCAGGGACGAACACAAATGAGGGATAATAACTAATTTAACTGGACTTATTGGAGAGCGACACTGCAGAAGATTAGGAGATCCAGAGCAGACTGTAATTGCTGGGAGATTGGGGTCTGATGCCTGTTTATCTATTCTATTAATCTCTCTCTGCATCTGTCCTTCCACTCGATCAGTTGCCCATTAGCCATCATTTAGCTCCTGTTCCTGTCTTTCCTGCCTTCAGTGTCTCACCCTTTCTGTCTGCTTGTTAGCTAGAACAGATGAGAAGAAATTGCATTCTGCACAGAAGGTAAATGGGAGCTGAATGGGCCAGATTTGGGTTTTGAATGTTCTGATGTGACTTTGCAGAAGTTAAGAAACTCTTCAGCGTTCAGAGTAGCACTGTGGCAGCAAAATTGCTCCCCCACCAGTGATCCACCATTCAGGACCTGTTAAATCATCTCTACAGGGTGCTGGTGGATAAGTGAGATTCCAGGTTTTAAGGTCATGATTGGGATTGTGTCCATTTCTGGGGAAGCACTTCCCCCTTGTAGCTCTTTCTTTCCTGTTTTTTTTTTTTTTTTTCTCTTCTTGTCAGCCTGACTCGGTGCTCAAAGGCCATTTTTAGGGAAGTGCTGAGGGATAAAGAGCCAGGAGAGGTCCAGGTTAAACATGGTGGAATTGCCAACATTTCCCATCTGATCATCCATCCATCCATCCATCCATCCATCCATCCATCCATCCATCCATCCATCCATCCTCTTCCTACTTCTGCTCACTGTGTGCTTTCCTATTCTTCTCCCTGTCGTCCCTCTGCTCTTCTCCTCAGCCCTGGACTGTTCATTTAGACTCCATTTACCTATTCATTGTTGATTTTGCACGTTAAAATCCCTGCCCATCTTTGCTTTGCTAATGGGAATATTCTCTGGATCTCATTTTGTAATAGGTTGTTAATTAGACTTTTCTAATGGGATCCCTTTGGAATCACACGTTGCATCCACAAGAGACCTTAATTTTTTTTTTATTTTTATTTTTTTTTTTCTCTTTTTTTTTCTCTTGTGGAAACCAAGGGAATTTGACATATTTTCACTCTGGTCTTGAAGCCTGGTCACCAAGCTCCCAAAAAACCAAGATGCACCTCAAGAGTGGGGCAGTGAATCCCCCTGTCTGTCATCAAAAACTCCCTCAATTCCATCTAGAGGGAACACACACTGCACAGTAGGAACAATGAGATGGAATTAAGGAGATATATTGACGTGTCTGTGTAAAATGAAGAAAACACAGGCCTTGGAGACCTCTGGGAATCTTGGGCTTGAGTATTCTTAAAGCTTCCATGGATTTTTGCCTGTGTGTTAAAAATATTGTTAACCCCTGAGGAAATTTAGTGCCCAGAATCAATGAACATAACACACAGGTGCCTAATAATGGAAAATGGGATTGATAGGTTGGGCTGGTAAAATCAGCCCAGCAGTTAATTCTGCTGCCACAACAAGCCTGTCAATAAAGCTCCCTGCTGATTCCTGCAAGGATTTAGGGATACAGGAAGGCATCTGGGAAGACAAGAGCTGGGTTTGCCCCAGCAATGTTGGAAAAAAGGTGGGAATTCAGCTCCAGCAGGGAATGTGTGTTCTCTAGAATAGGTCTGGGCACTGAATCAGGGACAGCACATGGCAGCACCTCCCACTCCCAAATGCTGGGAAGATATTCCCCAAAAACCCCAGAGCTCCCTCCCAGCTATTCCTGGCTGATTTGGGGCACACTGACAGACTTTCTGGGTTTTTTTTGCCTTTTTTTTTTTTTTTCTCCAGGTTGTTAGGCTGAAAGAAAGTTTTCACTGCATTTCAGTTCCCTCTGCATCTGACCTTGCACTGATTTTGGAGTGTGAGCAAAGCAATCCAGAATTTCTTGTTTTGTCAGGAATGACAGACTCTGAGAAGGAATAAAAGGCGCTTTTCTTTACCTGACCCTTGTATGGTGACACTGAGAACATGTGTGAAAAGAAGAGAGATTAGTTTTGTGGGAGGCAGCATTTGGGAGACTGTCCTGCAAGAAAACATTCCCAATGATGGGATGGGACCTTGGGAAGGTAAAAAAATCCCAAATGATGGGATGTGCCCCTTCCAGTCCCAGCATATCACAGTCATCTCACTCCTTCTTGGAGCAGATCAAGTTGCCTCTGGGTTTCTCTTCAGGTGATGAAGTATTTGGATCTCTCCTGCTTCCCTGCCAGGCTCTGAGCTGGGATTTGTGTCCTGGATGTGTCCAACACCCCGAGCCATGAAGCAGGAGAGAGAGCAGCATTGCACCAGGCTGATGCAGCCAATCTTGGGTCCTGTGCCCAAGGGATTTTCCTCCTCCGTGCCACATGAGCAGGAGTGGGGTTGGAAAAGAAAACATCTGGCAGTCTTGACTTACAGATGCTGCTCCTTTTTCTCTCTGTAATTTGCTCCATCAGAGTTGGGGTTGGACCTTTAAAAATCACCAAGTCCAACCCCTCTGCCATGTTCTTCAACAAGAAAATGTTGCTCAGAGCCCTGTCCAAGCTGACCCTGAACGTTTCCAGGGATGGGGCAGTCCCCACCTCTCTGGGCAACCTGTGCCAATGTTTCACCAGCACCATCATCAAAAATTTGTTCCTTGTATCAATGTTTCACGAGCCTGAGCTCTTTGTTTGCTCAGAGGTTGTCCTTGTTTTGAAGTTGATCCTCTTTTTTCTTCCTTAAGCTCCGAGCTCACGAGGAAATCAGCTGTTGGTTGCTAGGCTGCAGCAAGCCCCAAAGTGCTGATGGAGCCGGGCTGTGTCTGAGAAATTTGGGTCTGAGGCCAAATTTCAGACGCTCACAGATTTCGGGGCAGTCTGGATGTGACTCTCCAGTTCTTTCCCTTCATGGGAGGTGAATCTCTAATCTCCTCCTCAGCTCTTTCCAGACACGGGGATTTTGGGGTTGCGGATCAGATCCACCTCTGTGTCTCTAAATAACAATAAGGGGATTATCCTCCTTGAGGGGGTGGGAATTGGAGGGAGGAGTGGGCTCTGCAGGAGATTCTCTGGGACCCATATGTTGGGTGGATGGTTAATTTTTGCAGTAGGCCAAAGACCAGCAAATCTGCCTTGTGTCGATGCTGGGTGCCCCAGATCCTGTCCTGCCCGTGGTTTATTAAGGATCAGGAAAAAAAAATTGCTGATGGTGCCCACTCCATGGAGAGGGGGGAGGTGTCTGTGCAAGTCTATTACATCTGGGCTTCTTTCCAGCCTGAATAAAAATGTTCTGTATGTCCGGAGTTATCAACATATTCTTTTTTATTCCTGTCAATTAATCTGATCTGAATGAGTCGCTGCTGCTCGTGGAATAATAGCCTTGAATGTAAAGTCTGATTCCTCATCTGCTCCGTGGACTACACTCTGATGTTGCTGGCCCTGGAAATGATGCTGTTCAATTATTTTGAGCTCAATCAAGCCTTCTTTGGCCTACAATCCTGCCAGCCTTGCTGAAGGAGCTCACTGGTGAGGAGGGAGCACCCCAGCTCCACCCTGCTCCAGACACTGCTTTCCCAACCCTGTCCTGGCTCTTGGCACCTCTTGCCCTTCTCCCCGTGCTGTTTATTTTTCCTTCCCACAGATGAAAGGCAAAGAAACAAACTGCACCAAGGCTAGATTGTTCATGCCTTATTGAACAATTAGTTTCAGCTCGGGGTCTAATCTTCTGGCATTTCTTTGCTTCCCTTTGTGTTCCAAGCGTGCCTTGGAAACTTGTTGGCTTCAGGACTCGTGTGGTGCTGGGGCTCTGGGCTCAAACTTGGCTCTGAGGGCTGCAGTGCCCAGGGCAAAGCAGGTGTGGACTGCTCTGACAGGAGGAGGATTGGGGCTGCAAACAAAAATAAAGAAAAAAGGCTGCAAAAAAGAAGCGTTGCATGGTGAAGCCGCGTGCTCAGCTCAGATATTCCTCTGGCATTCCTCTTCCCGAGGTCTCTCCATCAGCTGGCTGAGGTTTCCAGCCTCTTAACCCCTTTCCAAGGCTCTCTGTGGTTCCTTTGTCAGGAATTCAGGATCTGCTGGTGCACAGCGCCCTGAATGCTGGGTGTCAGGGCTCAGGACACTCTCTGCAGGGTGGGACAGTGCCAGCACCTTCCTCTGGCACCAGAACTGGGCTCCTTGCTGCCCTGAATGAGCTTTGCTGCCCTGTGCCAGGAGCTGGAGTGCTGGTGCTTCTGGAGGAGGAAGGATTTGGATGGTGGCTCAGAATCTCAGCACCATTCCAAGGCCTGGGGATGGGGACAAACCTGGCTCAGAGGAGACTTGTGCCTCATTTCTTGCCCAGCACCTTCCTCCTTTGGCCTCTGCACCATCTCACTCTAACCTGCCATATTTCCCATCCCCAGGGTTTGTGGCACTGTTTATTTGGGATTTTTTCCTGCTGTAGCAATTCCTGACCTCTCCCTACACATGTTCACACGTGGATGGATTTTTTTCCTCCCACATTTGGGCTCCTCCTGCCCTCCCAACCCGAGCTCAGCAATCTTGCTACTGTTCACTACTCCATAAAGAGGGTTCAGTTCACGTGAGCCCCCCCATTAGCTGCTCCAACTTAAGCCTCAGGCAAATAGTCATTGAGGATTTATTTTTATTAAAAAAAAAAAAAAAGCAGGATTAAATATTCTGATGAACAAGAATAACATTAGCAGCTGTGCCTGCTCAGCCAGTGTGATCCCATCCCTCATATCATAAGCTGATTGCCTGGATGGGTCAGTAAGTTGTGCCAGCAGCCCTGCACTGATAATGCTTTACATGTTGTTTTCATAGTGCACGAGGGATCTGGGGAGGGCTGTGATATCCAGAGAGGTTCCTTGGGTGCAGAAATCCCTTCCTCAGATGCCTTTAAGTGTTGTTGTCCACATCTGAGGGCTGTGAGTGCAGGAGAGCACCTGGCAGAGGTGCCAGTGCCTGCTCCCTGCAGCACAGGAGCTTCTCCAGCACCTGGAGGGGGTGATGGGCACACTGGGGAACCTCAGCTCGGGGGGGCAGAGGTGACCTGGGGCTTTTCTGCTGAAGCTTTTCCCCAGGCTGAACCCTCTGATGGCTCAAAGGGAGGCACAGGGTGGAGGGAATGTGGGCCAACAGATCTCCTGTCACACCCTGAGGAGCAGGGCACGAGTGATGCTGTCACCCCTGACACAAAGCTGAGCAGTGTCCTTGAGTCACTCTCATTTCAAGGTGCTCAGTTATTACCTGGAGCAGTAAAATCCTTTTCTCTGCCTCCACAGCACCCAGAATTAGGATTTCTCCCCTCTGGTGAGCATCCCCAGGCCCACCCTCTCCCTGCTGGCTGTCTGTGTTCCAGTTTGTATTATTGATGTCAACACTCACCTTAAATCCTGCTGCTGCTGAACCCTGGGCTGGCTCCTGCTTCACAGGGCCTTGCCAAAAGCTGTGGGATGCCCTTTGAAGATGGGGAAGCAGGAGCCATAAAATTATGCAGCCTTATTAGTGCTGTTATTATTTGTTCTCTGCAAACATCTGAGACTCATCTTCATCCCCCCCTGCTCCCAAATCCTGTGGCAGCATTCAGGAACCTGCAATCAGAGGCACCACTCAGCAGCCCCAGACTGCATGTGGGGATCCCAGGGGGGGTGAATTCTCGTCCCCATCCCAGATTCATCTCTCCAGGAGGGCCATGTGTGCCTCAGAAGCTGCTGTGCCATGTAGCTCTGCTGCCAGGAGATAAATCCCAGCGTGGCATTCAGCCTGGCAGAGGGGAGCATCCTCCTGGGATGCAACCATTGGGAGCTGAGCAACAGAGGCAGAGGAGAAAGCCCAAATTTCACTGGAAATCATAGAATTGCAGAATGGTTTGGGTTGGGAGGGAACTTAAAGATCATTTCCTTCCAACCCTCCTGCAGGAGCACCTTCCACTGTCCATCCAAGCTGGCCTTGGGCACCTCCAGGATGGGGAATTGACAATTGGAAACCTTTTCCCAGCTGGGAAGTGATCTGTACCCTGCAGATCCTGCCCTGGGAAGGTGGATGAGCTCTTGCTGGCTTGCTGTGGTTTTCACCCTCAGTTTTGTTATTTAAGGCTTTGCCAAGGAGGAAACGTCCCTGTTGGAAGTGGAAACTGCCACAGAGGCACTGCTGAGCCACATTCTCCTTGAGGGACTGGTGCTACCTCCAAAAGACAGATCCTACATCAGCTTCAGTAGCTTCTAGCTGAGAATCTGTTTGGGTTTTTTTGTTTTGTTTTATTTTGTTGTTTTTTTTTTTTTTTTTTTTTTTTTTGTTTTTTTTTTTGTGTGTTTATTGTTTTGTTTTTTTTTTTTTTTTTT
>JAOTQP010000870.1:2105804-2118120 GCA_026413545.1 Cichladusa arquata
TTTTTTTTTTTTTTTTTTTTTTTCGTTTTGTTTTTGGTGAGTTTCTTCTTCTCTTTCTTTTTTTTGTTGTTAGTTTTGTTTTTTACTTTTGGAGGATTTTGTTAGTTACAGCATTAAAAAACCAAGACTCTGACTTTGTCCATTTGTTGGCCTCTAGGCTTTTCTCTTTTATCCTGGAATATCTTGCATTATTCCAGGGCCTCTGTTTCAGTGCTACAAACTAGAAAATCTGCAAATATTACATTTCTGCTCTCTGTAATCTTCTAAGAATTTCTGGTGGATGCAGAACTTCCATCAGGATTTTCATCCTCATGGCAGGGAAGTTGGAATCAGATCTTTCCAACGCAATCCATTCTGTAATTCTGTGATTCTATGATATTTTCTCTCCGTGGGGAAGACACTGTCACAGGGATGAAGAGCAGAGAGTGCTTGTCTTCAGAGGGTGATGGATGTGGTGGGAAATGCTGCATGAAGGTGTTGCTCCCTTTATTCTGCAGACAAAACCCTTTTTTTTTTTTTTTTTTTTTTTTTTTTTTTTTTTTTGTGATTGGAGAGAAGCAACTGCTCTGTCCCAACAAAGCAGAGCTTCTCTGGTGCTTCAGGAAGTTGTTCCACAAACATCCCTTGTCAACAGGACTCTTGCAAATATCATGACCTGTGAGCTTGAAGCTGACCAGAATTTAACAGGGAAAAAGAGTCAGGAGAAGCTTTCCCAGCCTGGGGCAAATATCCCATATCCAACAGAGAATCCTGGTGGTGTTCAGGGTGGAAAAGCCTTTTAGAATCATGGAATAAAGTCATAGAATCATTCAGGTTGAAAAAGCCTTTAAGATCAAGTCCAAGCTTTCCCCAGCACTGCCATGTCCCCAAGTGCCACATCCACAGAGCTTTTGAATCCCTCCAGGAATGATGACCATGATTATGGGAATGGGATAAGAGCAGAGAGTGGCTGATGCCTTGCCCTTGCCTTCCACCAAGAAGATGAGGAATTCATACAAAAAGTTGCATTGAGATGGTTGTTGTGGATGATCTTCCACCCCTGCACATGTTAAACTCATTTTCTGAACCCTTCCCCCTTACCTCCTGCCATTGGGCACCCAAACTGCACCAGGGAAATACCTGTTCCATATTCCAGTATGGGAGAGAATTGGAGGGGAAAAAAGAAGAAAAAAGGGCAGAAAAAAGAGCAAAAGACCCACTTATGACACAGGAGATTAAATAATTAGCAAATGTGGCAGGAAAGACGATGAAAAACAAGTGCAATGATTCATGTTCTGTGTCTCCTACTGTACAGAACACTTTAAAGTGTCAGGCAGCACGACAGTCACTCTTTAAAGCCAATTAAAGTTTTATAATAAATAGAAGCTTTTTATTTTTTTAAATCTCTCTCTCCCCATGAGATGGTGATGGAGTTTGCTGGAGAGAGCTGGGTGTGATGCATGTGCCAGAAATCCACAACAAATGGGTACAGAGACCTGCTTTTCAAAAGCCTCTTTTATGCCAATTATTTACCTTCCTTAAATTCAACTCTGGAGGGAAAAGTAGCCATAATAATATCACATTTTCTCATTGTGCTTTTCATTCGAGGAGATTAAGGCCGATAACCTGGAGAAGGCAGGGAGAGGGGCTCTCTTTTCATGCTTGGGCAAGGTGATTTTTGGAGAACAGCAGAGCAATACGTGAGCTGGCAGCAGATTTTGGGACCCCCATGGGCAGGGATTTCGTTTGGAGAAGGCAGGTTGCTCTGAGCTCTGCAGGTGGAGGTGGGTTTGGAGGTCAGGTGGGGGTCCAATTAAGTGAAGCAGGGTCATTTTGGGGGCCAGGAGAGCAAAGGATGTGAGAGAAGGAGCTGGAATTTATTTTCTTTGTGCACCATCTCTCCGAGGGAGACTGGTGCTCGTTGACCTCTTGGACTGGTGGTACTGGAAGATGCTGTAAATTGTGAGCAACTCTGGTGAAGGCTGTGCATTGGGGACTCTGGTTTTGTAGCTCTTATTCCTTCCCCTCTAAGGTAGCATGAGCTTGCACAGGATTCATTTCACCAAACTCCTCCTTGGCTGCTCCTGCTGCACAGCTCATTGTTGTTTTTGTATTCGTATTAATGGTACTTCTTGACAAAAAAAATAAACAAAACAAAACAAAACAAAGGCTTTCCCACCACTCCAGACTCGGGGTAAGATCAAGTTCACAGCTCTGAATAAAGAGATCTTGCTTTCCCCAAGCCTGGGGAAGAAGCTGGGGGTGATACTCCTCTTCATCCTCCTCTTCCCCCACTTCCTCTCCGCGCTCGTGTTTGTGCGCCTTTATCGCACGCACGCAAAAATACACCTCAAACCCATTGAAACGTTAATCCAATTAACACTCAGAGAAAATGAAAGGGCACTTTCAAACTGGAGGTCTCCCTTGCTGTAGCCACCATTCTCCCTTGGTGGCAATACCTCTGTGAAGCTCCTCAGGCCGGAGCCCGCGGTTCCCCGAGCGGCGCCGCTTTCATGTTTTGGAGTGGGCAGATCTCAGATGCAGCAGAAACAGCTTCTTTGTTCCGTGTCTCCTCAGCTTTATTCGGGAGGGTGATGAAATTATTCCCTAGCTTTGCTGCCAGAGGGGAGTTGGAGGAGCGGTGTTCCCGCTATTAGGCAAAGATCCCTTTAATTGGACAGAGTGAATATTCACTCTTTAATAACGCCGGCGCTCTAATCCTTCGTTAGGTGGCTGCATCCCCCCTCCCGAACGCTTTTTAATGACCCATCATTAATATCACAAGTGCTGACACCGGGAGGAAGTGCAACAATCAAAGGGACACCCTCAGAGGTCCGGGAGCAACAACATTTTCCATCTCCCCTTTGTTGTGGGAAACGTCGTGAGCGGGTGCCCTGCGCCACCAAACCAGCTCCAAGTCCTGGCCTCCCGCAGTGGGCAAGGGGAGGGTTGATCCTGCAAATTGCAGGAGCTCAATTAGTTCAATTAGGAGCTTGATAACTAAAGAAGGTCTTGCTGAGCACTGTCTGGGACCGTGGGCTCTGCCTGCAGGCTCTGGGCGCTCCCACACTGCCCCGTTCCCTGGGGCTCGCAGCTTTGGAGGGCAGCCTTGTTTCCAGAGGGAAGGTGGGATTCCCCCCATCTTTACTCCATCCTGGGCTGGAGCAGCTCTCTTGGGAATCCATGCCGTTACTCCAGAAGGCAGAGTCTGGTCCAGACAGTCCCAGCTGGGGGGTATTCCATAAATCAAAAGAAAAATGGTAAAATCCTTTTTTTTTCCCCTCAATTTTTTTTTCAGTGTTCTTTTGAGTGCCTTCCCAGCAGTGCATGAGCAATAAGCACCAGTCACATCCATCCATCCCCAACTGTAATTTTTTTTTTCCTGCGTGACAGCACTTGCCTTTTGATAATCTCAGAAGGAGACGAGGGGGTATTAACATAACAAATCTGTGGCTGTCTAGAGAGTTCCATGTTGCTGGCACGTCACAGGATGTGTACACTGAGCAATGCTCAGTTCTCATTGTTCTAAATCCACCCTGTGTATTAAGACCTAATGAATTACTACCTGACAAATTAAGCAGCTGCTGCAAGGAGCCCGTGTTGGCAGTGTCCCTCTCTCCCTCCTCCTGTGGCATTTGGATTTTACAGCTTTTATCCTCGTGCTGTCAGTCTTGGGAAACACTTTGGTGACTCTACATCATGATGAGTGCAGTGGATGCTCTGCAGAGCCACTGAATTAAAGGTACACGTGGTGACATTGGGAGCTGGATGTAGCCAGTGGGATCCTTTGTGAGGTTTTTAGGCTTAAAATCAGAAGTTTTGCTCATAGAATCATAAAATATCTCAAGTTGGAAGGGACCCACAAGGATCATAGAGTCCAATTCCTTGTGAGCAACCAAATCTGGGAAAGGGCACAGGGAAAGGCTCTGGTCTATCCCACACTGCTGCACCCAGGAGAGAAAAGCTGCTCTCCCTGCAGTGGGGGAACAGCCCAGCAGTTCTTTTAACAGCTGTGGAGGGGAAGAAGTGACTCATCTCTCTGGGTTACATTAGATGAGAGGAAAGTGTTTGTCTAAGCTAGAATTTAATGAGAAAATAGGGGTTAATAACCTCCAAGTCCTGGCTGTTCTGGGAATATTAGCATCAGTTTTCCTGTCCTTTTCTGTCTAATTTATACTGGGGTGGGTACAGCTCACAGAGATGCCCCAGCTGTGATCTCTCCCTGGTGCAGCACAGGGCTGGGCTCAGAGCTGTCACCTGCTTCCATCAAGGCACAGGATGCTGCTCTGGGGGAAAAAAATATGTTTACTCCCAAGTTTCCTTTCCCTTTCTAAAGTGCTAAGTGGTTAAGTTCCCAGTCTCCTGGCACTGCAGACAGTGTTTGTGCAGCTTTTACTACCTGAGCTGCTCTGGCAGGGGAAGTTGTGTGCTGTGGGTGAACCACTTGTCTCTTTGCAATGTCTCAAGCAGCCGCACGTCTCTCCTTCCATCCTCATCCCAGCTGCCTCCCCGAGCTGCTGCAGGAAGAGAGGCAGACTCCTCTTGCAAACCACAGGAAGATGCTTTTCTCCTCCACCCCATCAGTGTTTTTTTCATGGCTGGCACCAGCACAGTCCATGTCAACCCACCCCCATTGTGGTCCAGCATCCTGGAGTAGATGCAGTGTGGAGACAGCCTGTCTCAGCCTGCCAGGGATGGATGGTGTCAGAGGGGATGGGATGTTGACACCTGCTTATCTTTCCATGCCTGGTTGTCCCAATCTCTTGATCAGATCAGGTTCTGTTTGCAGCAGCTGCTCTGCTCTGCTCTTTGTCACTGTGGTGTGCACTGAGGGGTGAGGAAGGTGGGATGTTGGAATTTAGGCTTATGAGGTCTAAGCCTGAAGCTGGAGTGATTTATAGAATAATTTGGGTTGAAAGGTACCTTCCAAGGTGTAGTTCAACCTACAGCTTCCACTACACCAGATTGTCCAGAGCCCTGTCCAACTTGAACTTGAATTTTTCCAGGGATGAGACATCTACCACCTCTCTGATCAATTTGTGCCTCCTCCCACAGACCCTCTAGTCTCAAAGGAGCTCCTCATATGAACACATTCACTGCCAGGTGGGATGGGACTTGGAGCAACCTGGTCTGGTGGGAGGTGTCCCTGCCCATGGCAGGGGGTTGGAACTGGATGTGTTTTAAGATCTTTTTCAACCCAAACCACTCTGATGAGTCTGTGATTCTATCTGTGATTCTGTGATTCCTTTTCCTGGAAGGTGTGAACCTCCAGGCTGGGCTTTTCTTTTGGGTTATAAAATCAGGCACACCTCAAGTGGAACCTGTCCAGACAGTGGGGCTGTGACACTGCCCAGGGACAGCTCCATGCTCCTTTCCATGCCACAGGAAACAGGTGGCACTGGCTGGGTTATCATCTGTTCTCAGACTGTATGAACATCATAGCCTTAAAAACAGACATGTGGATTCACACACACCTTACTGCAGAGCTCAAAATAACTTTTTCTGTGCAGAGTTCACTGCTGAGCTGCTCTAAGAACAACTCCCAGGGCAGAAACGTGTTCAGAGATCTGCTACAACCTTCACACAGAGGGAACATCCGAAGGCATGCTCTTCCCCATGCAGAGCTGGAGGCAGTCCTGCATTTTTCTGTGGCTCCTGCCAGGCTTCCCCACGCCAAAAGGCTCTGGCTGTGCCTCCTTTGCAGGTGCCACACACTGTCTGCAAGCACAGACGTCCCACAGAGGGGTCCTGTGTGGCCAAGGAGCCCAGCTGTCCCCAGCCAGTGTGACAGCTCTGGGTGTGACATCAGCCACAGCCACCCTGAGCACACAGAGTGATGCAGACCAGCCTGGGAAATGAGTGTGCACCTCAGGGAATAATGGGGATCTGGGATTCCTGCTGGCAGATAAGAGCTGGAAATCCTCAGGAATGCTATTATGGCTTGCTGTCATGTCACAGCTCTTTTTGCCCTCTTTCCATGCTTGGAGTCATAGAATAATTTGGGTTGAAAGAGACCTTCCAAGGTGTTCAACCCACAGCTTCCACTACACCAGATTGTCCAGAGCCCTGTCCAGCTTGAACTTGAATTTTTCCAGGGATGAGGCATCTACCACCTCTTGACCAACTTGTGCCTCACCATCCCTGCTGCAAAAAATTTCGTCCTTATATTTAATTTGAAGAGCTCCTGCCTGAGTAGCTGTGCCTGAATCCTCCCACCCAACCACCCCCGGGCTCAGGGAGAACACCCCCAAATTCACAAAATCGTTGTCCTGGTCCAGCTGGGACCCTGCTCCCCCAAAATCAGTGGTGAGGATTCCTTGGTAAAGGTGTTGCACCATTGGTGCCTCTCTGGCAATGAGATGAAAGAAGATGATGGAACCTCTAAGAGCATCTGGCAGAACTCCTGATCCTTGGAAGGAGTTATTACAACATTTTGTGATGTGTCAAGTCTAATAAAAGACCCAACCACATGAACTGGAACAGCTTTACAGGCCAATGGGGATTATTTCTTGATTTATTTCCTTGATCTGCTGCAGACAAATGTCCCTTTCCTGCATTTGATGGCACTTTATTGATACCACCCTTTTTGCCAGGCCATGTTCAATCATAACCATCAATGACAGCATTTGAAAAGCTTCTTGCAGTCAGTACAGACTAAACCCAGCTTCCCAATATTAATGCACTGCCTTCCCCTTCCCATTCTGAATTCTCTCCCCCAGCCAGCCCAGTTTAATGCCCCTGATTATCTTTTCCTTACCTTACCCCCTCTATGTACTATGTCCCATCTTCATTCCCACCATCCTTCCCTTTTCCCTTCCCTTCCCTTTTCCCTTCCCTTTGCACTCTGACCCCATAACCTGTGGCCATCTCTTCTCTGATGCTGATCCCTCTTTGTCTTCATTCATTCCTGTCTTCCCTCCCTGCTCCATCCTTTCCCCAGTCTGTTCAAGGCTCCTGTTGCAGACACTCTCTCAGCTCTGGAACAGCACATGACACTCCTGGCAGTCGTTCTGAGCTTGGCTGCTGTCCCCAAGTTGTCTAAGGCTCTTCTGAGAATGATGAGAAGCTGCTGTGTGCCTTCAAAGTCACAGCTAATTGCATTAGCTCCAGATCATGTAACTCCTGTAGATGACAGCTGCCAAATTTAGGAGCACTAGAGAGGTCTTATAGGAGATGATGGGGATGGTGTGCTGGATTCAGCAGAAAGGAAATCCTGGGTGTTTTCAAAGGCATTGGTGGTGGGTTCTGTGTTTTTCAAAATGGGTTGTGCCCTCTTATTCTGTCTTTTGGTAGTACTAGCTATATTATCTATATAATATCTATATTATATATACATATCATCTACAAATTATCTATCTATTATCTATATATTATCTATTTATCAGCCCATTCTTAAGCCCAGCATTGCCCACCATCCCCTCTGAAAATTCAGGGTATGGAGGAATATAATCTAAACAGAGTAAATCCTCACCTCCCTCATCTCCCCATGTCTGTTCTCCTCCCTGTTTTTCTGGTGGTCTTTGAAAGCAAATTGCAGTTTCCAAACCATCTCAAACCCCAGAGCACATGCACCAGAGGCATCTTGGTGTTAAATACTGGCTTTGAGATCTGCTTTGCTCATCTCTCTCTCTTTTATATCCCTGTGTTTGCAGAACTCAGAAGGAATGAGATGAAATTCACCCACCTCCACCAAAACCTTGAGGTGGTTTGGATTAATATTTTCCTCTCCCATAACTCTTGAGCCATAGGTGGGAGTTTTCTCTCTGTAGTCAGACTCACAAGACCAGCTGCAGTGTTCTCCTCCTCATGGAGGATATTAACAACATCTGAACTTGAGAACACAACTTTCTCTGGGGAGGTCACACGGAAAAGTTCACAGAAGGTGGCATCCCTTTTCTCTAAGATCATTGATGATTCCTCAGTCTCAGTCCTCTCAACGTGAGAGCAAAACAAGCATCCACAATGCAACAGAGGATCTAAACCCTGATCTGAAATAAAGGCTGTGATCACCCAGTCCCTGTAGCTGCAGGGCAAAAATGTCACAGCCAGAGTGATCGGGGATAAGGCAGAAATTTATCTGCTGAGATCCCACACAGATCTGTTCCTGCTTCTCTCAGGATCAGATACGAACTCACACCCCAGTATCACAAAATCCTGTGCTCTAATTTGGCCTCAGCAAAGACATTAATATAAAGAGACAAGATGGAATACAGCTCTTGGCCAGCTGATTGCATGGCTTCCTTTCCTCCCTGCACTTGCACTGCTTCCTTTGGTGGAGCCCACAAGAGATCTCATGGCAAGTTTAGCTCCAGCTCCACAGAGAACTTTTAAATCTTGTCGTGCTCCAGGTCACCTGAGGTCTCTGAGTCCTGCTGAGCAGGATGATTGGTGTGAAGGGATGAGCTGCTTGGTGTTTGCAGCTCATTTCTGTCTGCCCTGTCTGGACACTCTCACAAAGTGTTTTTTTAGCACTCTTACAGATGATTTTTTTTGAAGTACCACCATTTATGTTCATTTTTGCAGTGAAACTTGACTCCGAAAAGTCAGTTTATCTGGTCAGACTGTGAAATTATAATATGGGAACCATGCCTTCAGTCCAAAGAACTTGAAATTCATTAATGATCATGTAGAGCAGTTGCATCTGCTGCATGGCTGCATCTGCAACCCAGGCAGATTAGGATTGAGATATTTGAAGCCACCTAACAGATTTAAGAGAAATGGAAAAAAAAAAAAAAACCAACAAAAAACCAAAAACCAACAACCCATAAGTAAACCCTTCCTGCTAGTTTGAAGGAAAATTATTTTAAATCCCCTAATCGGCTCTGAGATGAACCTCTAAGCAACATGTTCGAGGTCAGATGGGGAGCCTGTCACAAGGGGGGTGCTAACCCACATCTGTGGGGCTCCAGCCATGCAGCATCCTCGATTCATCTGCCTTACAGAACAGGGAATCCCTCAGAGAAGAGTTTTCCCAGGAAGGAGAGACCATAACCACCCTCCTCCCAGCGCTCTGCAGGGCCGTTCACTCCGTGGAAATCATCAGCTACTAGGGGTGCAGCTGAGAATAAGAAAAAAAAAAAATAAATGAAAAGCACACGAAAGTCTAAATCTTAAGGAAATTTTTGCTTAGCTTTCCATGCAGGTGTGAGGAAAGGCAGCAACTGTCCTGCCTCAGTGGAGTGTTGGATCCAGTGGATATCACTCTGATGCTCCCCACATTTCAGACAGCTCAAGGCTGTGTTAATCTCCCTTCCATGCTTAAGCCTTTCCCAAATCCCTGTGCTCACAATCCCCCCGTGGTGTGAGTGATCACCCTTGTTAGGGAAGGAGGAACTGAGGTGCAGATCTGGCAGGGCACAGATGGGAACTCTCAGTATATCCCCAATTTCCCTTCTGAGAACTCACAGGCAGAGCTCTCCCATCAATAATCGTGGGCAAAGGATAGATTGCTGATTTATTTCATGCAGAGAGGACCAGGGATTAAAATAACCTGGTTGACACAGTTGTGGGAGCCAAGCTGAGGCTCTGGGCTGTGTTTACATTCAGGGCAGGGGCCGGGGATGCTCGGAGGGAAACGTTCCGAAGGTGACTCCCAGTTCTCCCGATGACAAATGGCTGCAAACTGATCCAGCAGAATCTTCCCAGCGTGGAGCAGGCTGAGGGATGTCAGCAGTGCTCGGAGGTGATGTGAGGGCATTCTGTGCCAGAGGTTTTTCAATCAGTGCCCACTGTACTGTCACATGTGCACAGAGCTGTTCAGCATCTCTATCAGGCACTGGGAGCTCGAGACACGAGATGCTGCCACCTCAGGATGTAGGGAAGGTCACTTGGTGCAGTTTGCTCTGCATTAATTCCCCAGAGATATGAGTCTGTTTGCTGTATCCCTGTTTCTCCAGGGTGCTCATGGATGCCTGAGAAAGGCCATGATATCCTTCAGTATGGACTGTACCCTCCCAGGCTGGCACTGCCAGGTGAACTGCAACAGGAGAATGGGAATATGGCTTGTAAGGGAGAGATTTTTAACACAGATTTAAGATTTATGCCACTTTAGACAAATCTCGGAGGGTTCATTAAGTGTTTGAGACTCAGATCTTCTCTGGCCACACACATGAACCTTTGGGATATTTGGTGGTGAACCCAATGTGCCCAAATTGCCTCTGAGATTTTCAGGTTTGCCACCGAGCCAGATTTCACATCTGAAAAGTCGTTCTCATGTGAGCTCAGATGGCTCAACTTCTGGCTGAGATGGAGCTGTGAAGAAACTGTGAAAGGAAAAGCAAGGGAGCGGATAGGTTTGGAAACAGTCTCGTGAAGCAGAGGCAGCATTGAGAGGAGGGAAAGCTCAGTTTCCTTTCCAGGTCAGCTCTGATTTTCCTTGTCATCATCTGGGCACGGGCAGTCCCTGGAAGGACATCCCTGTCTTGGGCTGGATGTGACTTTGCTGATGTCTTCCAGTGCCATCTGGACCACGTTTAGCTCAATATCCCCAGGGGTTTATGGTGAGGTGGAGATTGATTGGTTGGGCAAAGCTTCAGAGAAATCACATCTTGGTCTGTGATGAGCTGTGCTCAGAAAGGAAATCCCACAGCTCACAAAACCCTGATACCTTCAGAGAGGGCCATGGATGTGTCATGGGGGCAAGCTGGCAGAGCTGGCACTGGAGCTGCCCAGCCAACCTCTCTGGGCATGTGGAGCATCCCACCCTGGCAGAGGAGCAGGAATATTTGAGCAGGGATAGGCCAAATGAATCTTAAAGCTGATGAGTGGGAGGGATGAGTCCTGGGATCAGGAATGGGTCGGGATTATGTGTCTTCTGTTGTGAGCTGAACTTGGATTTAGAATGTGAACTTTGGAGAAGTCATAAGCAAAATGTGGAGCCTTGCCTAAGCTCAAAGGCTGCTCCTGCTCTCTGTAGGAAGCTGAATGCTGGAGCACATTCAATATTTACCTGACAGCCCTGAAGTCCAGGATTTACTCAATTATTAATTCAAGACTACAATGAAAAGTACAATAAGATACAAATTTATGCTTCCAATCTCTGATTCCTCAGTTTAAAGAAGACCCAAGCTTTGAGAGACAACAGGACTCAAATATCTGAATTTTACCATTCACCCTTTGTCCTTTCCTTGAACTTTTGCTTCTTTTTTATAGAGTCCTAAAATGGTTTGAGTTGGAAGGGCCTTAAAGACCATCTCATTCCAGTCCCCATGCCATGGGCAGGGACACCTCCCACCAGATATTTGCTATTTTTAGACCCCCTCCCTGCTTCCCTCCAGAGAGAAACAGAGAGAGGACACAGTCTCAAGATGCGCCAGGGGAGATACAGGTTGGATATTAGGAAAAGGTTTTTTATGGAAAGAGTGATAAAGTACTAGAATTGTCTGCCCAGGCAGGTAGTGGAGTCACCATCCCTGGATGTGTTTAAAAAAGGACTGGATGTGGCACTTGGTGCCATGGTCTAGTTGAGGTGTTAGGACATGGATTGGACTTGATGATCTTGAAGGTCTCTTCCAACCTTGTCATTCTGTGAGATTTCACTGGGCACAGTGGCTGTTTCACGGTAAGAAATAAAAAAATCTTGCTTCACTGCCGTTGTGGAAATGAAGCCCAGGAGAGGCTGGATTAGACTGGTCTCAGATATGAAATAGGAGACAGGATGGAGAGAATATAATCCTTTTCCTTTTCCTAAATGCTGCCTTTCTGACCTGGACCTGATTCTTCCTTCTCTCCTGATGTTTTCCTTTTTACCCCCATCTCTCTTCCTAGGAGAGATTTAAGGACAGATTTTTAACATGCACATTTTTGGGTTCTTTATGATCTGGGAGTGTGGATGGGACAACGAATCTCCCCTAATTTCTCGTGTGCATCCCTCCCAGAGCCTGTCTGTGTGTGCAGCCCTGCCTTTGGCTCTCAGTCAGCCTTGGCTCCTGTCCAAAGGCTCGCACCAGGTCCGGCATCCATGGACTGCCAGCAACAATCCTCAGATCTCCCCGCTCTTGAGTTAATTCAGTGCTCTCCGTGGATTAATTCCAGAGCCAAAGACAGATATGGAGAGCAGTAATTACCTCTCTCCCACACATATCTGTTCCCCGAAACGGCACACGAGATTTTCCCGTCGCAGAAAGTTTCTCAATGGCTGAGCTCCTGCTGTGCTGCCTAATGAATTAAAAAAATAAGAGAGAAAAATAAAAGGGAAAAAGGAAAAAAAAAAGGAAAAAAGGGAGAAATGAAAAAAAGAAGGGAAAAAAAGGAAGAAAAACGAAGGAGGGAAGGAGGGAAGGAGGGAAGGAAGGAAGGAAGGAAGGAAGGAAGGAAGGAAGGAAGGAAGGAAGGAAGG
>JAOTQP010000870.1:2118220-2132289 GCA_026413545.1 Cichladusa arquata
GGAAGGAAGGAAGGAAGGAAGGAAGGAAGGAAGGAAGGAAGGAAGGAAGGAAGGAAGGAAGGAAGGAAGGAAGGGAGTGTTGGTTCAGGATATTATTGTAAAGAAAAGAAATCAATCAAAATGGGATAATAGTTGGGCTTGATCTTAGACTTCTCTTCCAACCTTAATGATCAAATTGTTGTTTCCAGCTAAAAATTGCACCATAAACTCCCATTCCAGTTTGCTTCTTTGTTATCTGTGCCCTGCTTAAAAGCAGTTCAGGTGTCAATGAAGTGCCCAGACACAGTCTGGGAATCCCAACATGGAACTTCAAGCGTGGAGAGAAACTCCAAGAAGATTTGATGGCCTGGAGAGCTCCCTGGGTGGAGGGGATGAGGAGTCTGCCTGCTCAGCTGCTTCCCCTTGGGGGAAAACACCTTGCTTGGGTTTGCTGATGCCCTGTGGCTGGGTGGGGGCTACAAAACCACGTCAGATGCCCTGGTGGGTGTCCAGGTGGCCCAGCCAGGCTGATTCCAGGCTGCTTGGAGAGGGAGATGCTGCTGCAAGCAGCTCCCCTTCCAGGCACACATGCAGGCGGCTGTTTTTAGAAGCGAGCAGATGATGTGCTAATTAGAAACAGGGCCAGAGCCATCCCGGCTGGTTTCGAGTGTCGCTCCTTTCATCAGGACCCAGACGGGAAAAGGAGCTCCCTGGCTGGGGAACAGAGCGTCTCCCTTTGTTGGGAGGAACAAAAGTCCCACAGAGAGAGCTGGGAAAAGAGCACAGGGGCTGGAGGCAGGGAAAGGCCACAACAGTTCTGTCAGTGCTGTGGGAAGAGGAGGAGAAAGCTGCAGTTGAGACTTTGGGGTTGGTGGTGTGACCCCATAAGGAGTGAGAGCACCAGGATAAACGCTTGGGCTTGGTCCTTGGCATCAGGGCAGGAAAACATTCCTTTGGAGCAGAGTTGGGTGGTTTTGGTTCATAGGATGTGGTTTAGTGGTGGTCTTGGTAGGGCTGGACTCGATGGTCTTTGAGGGCTTTTCCAGCCTCAACGGTTTTGTGATTCTGTGGTTCTTAGGAGACCCATCACAGCTCATTTCAGTATTTCAATCAGTGCACAGGACAGGGGCAGATGTGAATGGGAGGTGTGTCCTGGCTGTCATTCCAACCTCGTGAAGGAAAAGGCTTCCCATGACTGTTTCACCTCTTGGTGATGAGTGAAGTTTGACTCAGTCCTCAGTTTGACTTGAGTTTGACTCAGTCCTCCCGAATTACTGATCCTACTCAAAGGCTGGCACAGAATTAGGCAAGAGAAGGAGGGGGTCCAGACTTACTAAATCTTAATCATGGATTCTGCAGTGCTCCAGAATCACCTGTACTTTTTTTTTACATGCTCTGTGGATGAACTCCAAGTTTCCTTTCAAGTCTATTTTCCCGGTGCCTCTCCTAAAGACAAGATTGTACCATGCAGGAACAGCCCATCTGGGGATTCCCTGCATATCACAAATGGAGGAGAAAAGATTTGCTTCAGTTCCTGCAATTTTGGGTTTTCTGCCAGCACAGGGAAGTGAAAAACTCTCTGTGGGTTTTTCTACAGCCTTTTGAAGTCAGTGGGAAACTCCTGTTACTTTGGGAGGCTCCAGGCAATGTTCAGAGTAATTTTCTTGCAGCAGCATTGGGTGAATTTTATTCAATCCCAAAAATCCTCCTTTCCTTCTGCAAAGGCAGCATCTACCTGTCATTCCCTCCTTTTTTTTTTTTTTTTCCATGTTGCCTTTTCCTCTCTCTTTTACATTATCCCATTAAAGTCTCATAGACCACAGGGGAATTTCCAAACACACAATTTCAAGCCTTGTGGCCAATAAGAAATTTATTGGCAGACCCTACTGAGGCAAGAATGAAATTCAGCTCTTGCACCCAGGTTTTCTTGGTGAAGGGTTTGGCAACTGGATGGTGGTTCCCACTGGCAGCTCTGGGAAAAAAGGGATGGGAACAGAAAATGATCAGGGATTGAAGAGGGTTGTGCCCCTTCATAGTGCAAATTCACATGTTTCTGATTAAAAAGGCAATCCTATATCCATGATTTTCATGTCAGGGTCATGGTGGGATTTTGGAGGGGGTGTCCTGTGCAGGGCAGGACTCGATGATCCTTGTGGGTCCCTTCCAACTCAGGATATTCTGTGATGGGCTCAGGGAGATGAATGAGGAGCAGGAAAAGCAGCTTTGCAGCCCAGACCACCGAGCCAGCACCTTCCACAAATCCTCTGTTCACTTTGCCCTGAACTCTGGAGTGGCTTGAACTGCATCTGCCCCCCTTCAGAGCAGTCATCTGCTCCATTCCCATCCTCTCCCAGCAAGCTGCACAAACCCTCTTTCTCCCCTGCTTTAAATAAGTCCCTGTTGCTCTCTGGGCTAATAACTTTCCCCTCATTTTTGCAGCTGTGATGTTGCTTGATGGAGAGGATAATAAGTATGTCTGAGCTTTCAACTAAAAACCCAAACCAACTGAAAAACAACCCAACCAAAAACGAAAACACCCAAAGGAGATAAAAAAGAAATCTTCATTGGAGAGAAGTGAACTAAAGTTTCCCATGCAGAGCAGCAAAGCAGCTCTGCAGCCTTCTCTCTGCCACTATAATCAGAAAAGCATTTCTTTCTTCTTGTACCAGCGTGCATATCAGCACTTAAAAAGGGAAAATAAATTACGAGGAGTGGAGCTGGAGGCAGGAATCATCTTCTAGGAAAGAGGAATGAAGCCTGCAGCTCCATTTAGTTAATATGTTTTCACGAGGCAGGGGTGCTTGAGCGTTTTATATGAGCTCTAAGCTGGCTGCCACCGCTAGCAGGGACTTTCTAGAGGTGGTACCACGGAGAGTAAGTCACTTGGAGAGCAGGTGTTATTTCTAAAACAAAGATTATGGTTTATGGCATTGCAATTACAGACTTCTTTCCAGCACTGTTATTGCTACTGCTGTTGGCTTCTGCATTCAGGCAATGTTTGGGTTTCATTTCAAAGGAGAAATTGATGATGCAGTTATTATCCCTTTGATGAAATCCCAGTCTCCTATAAAGGATGCATAAAGTTCTGCTCCCTGAATACGTCTGGCAGTCAAACAATGGGAGTAAAGTTGCTTGTGGTTCCTTTTTCTAGTTAGCACTTTGCCTAAAAAACTTTCCCTCCACCCTTCCAGCTATCTATGGGGAGCCCAGCCTGATTTCTTTACGTCTCTGGAACTTCACCAAACCCCAGTATCTGAATCCATGTGCCTTCCAATTGGGCTTGGCCTCTGGGGCTCCTCTTCTGACACTGCACATGGACTTGGATTTGGGCATTGCCTTCTCCTGCTTCTCTTTTCCTCCCCTCCCTGGGTGCTGAGCAAAGAGCAGTTCTCAGGCTTTCCAAATTTAATGAGGTTTCACCCAGCCCTCTGTGCATTGTTATTTATAGAGGTTTCCAGGAGGAGAACTCATAACTGGTGTTCACCAGAGCAGATGTTCTTTAGAGAGGCTTGTTGTCTGCAGACAGTACCTAAAATATCTGTTACTTCAAGGGAAATTTGAGGGCAGATGTTGGTTATTTTATGGACCCAGTGCTGTCACCTCCACTTTTATCCAAGTAACTCCTTGCCTGCTGGTCAGCTTCCAATCTAGGGAGGGGGTGAAAACGGAGGCAGAATTTGGTGTTTTCAAACTGCAGCCATTTGGAGGAAACTGATTTGATTTTTGAGATTTCAGCCCACATCCAAGAAATTTTATCCCACTGGGATTTGGCAATGCACTGCCTGGAGGGAACAAGAGTGAAGGGACAGGTCAGTGTTTCTTGCTGAGAGCAGGAAAGAACATTTATTTGTGTCCTCAACTCTTTGCTCGAAAAATCAAGCTACTAAAAGCAGGGCTTAAAGCATGTTATAAATACTAAGGGAATGACTTGCCTGGCTGTGCAGGCAATGCAGGAGCCCTCAAATCCCCACAGCTTCCACTTTTAGTCCTCTCTTGTTTAATAGAGACCTGCAGGTGCCTGGGAAATCACAAGCAAAGCCTGGCTCCTAATGGTCGATGATATCAGAACACGGTTCCAGTTCAGCGCCACCAAACATTCCACGTCTGATAATGGAACTTCCTGGTGCATTCAACCAGAAAAGCAGAAACTAGATTGAAATAAAGATGCCACTGCCCCTGCCAGGCTCGGGGAGCAGGGTTTTGCTGTGTTCTGCACAGGGACACCCAGCCTATCTCAAATACATCTGGACTCTGCTGCTGTTGTTACTTCATCGGAGCGTGTCCGGCCAGAGATGAAATAGCTGGATACTGTGAATGCACCATGCTGGCTCCTGACTCCTGGGTTTGAGTCTTAAGCAGGTCAACAGGAAAGAAAAGTTCTTTTTTCGGTGTGTTTTCTTATCCCAAGGGTGGAGTTTGTCAGCATCATGTAACCAGGCTGACGATTTGACCTCGGTGGATTCAAGTGGGCAAGAGGAAGCCAAGGCTGTCCATGCATGTGAACACAGAATCAGGCTCTGGATCCCTCCTCTAGGATTTTATAAGAGCCAGCCAAGCATTATCTGCCTAAAATAGCTTTATTCCTTATTATTATTATTATTATTATTATTATTATTATTATTTTCAGCACAAAGTCGTCTTTTTTTACTGAGCAGGTTTTATTTTCAGAAGAATGTGGACTATCCAGAGATTTCTGGTATGTCTATTTCTAAAAGCAAAAAAGCAATGAAATAAAGAAGGAGGAGAAGAATACTGGAAAAGAAAATATACCAGCTGGTACTGTTGATTGCTGTGGTTTGGTTGCTTGTCCTCCTTTGCTCCAGCAACAACAGCCCCAATTTGCCAGAGAATGGAAATTTTCCTCCTTTGAGAGAGAATTTGCCAATTTTTCATATTTGCCAGAGAATGACATGATGCCATATTTCCTACCACTCACTGTGTCCAATAATGAGGGGTGGTGTTCATCTGGAGACCTCAGGCTGCACAGGAGCGTGGAATGTGAGGATAAATTTAAATTGAAGCCTTGAATGGGCCTCCTGGATTACAGAGAAACATTTCTTTGGGGGATGATTTCTCTGGGCACATCCAGTGTCTTTTGGCTCTCCATAGCTGAAATCTGTTCTCGCTGTGTGTTTTGCAGCAGATCCTTTTGCCTCCCTCTGCTTTCTGTAAACCCCTTGGGAAGTTTCTTGGAAAGAGACTGTCCTCCAATGCCCTGGAGGATATCTCATGAAGCCTAGGTTGTCCCCAAAACCCTTGGGATGTCTCTATAGGGTGCAGTCATCCATACCTTTGTATGGGGAGGGATGGGAATTTCTGAGCAGAAACCATCTCATCCCATCTAAAAGAGCTCAGGTGGGAGCTGCCCATTTCTCTGTTGGCTGAGGGAGATGAGTGACCAGCTCAGGGTGAAGGAAAGCACAGTGGAGACTGAGTTTAAGGTTTCTAGACAAAGCTATGAGGTCTGAGGGGTCACAGAAGGCTTTGGGACCAGCATATTGACTTCAGTACCCACTTACTCCTAAGGAAACCCCAGCAGGAGCTGAGAATAAACCAGCCCCACCCTTCCCTTCTGGTGACCAAGGCCAGGAGATCTTTGAAGTGCTTAAGGCCAAGCTGGGCTGGGCTCAGAGCAACCTGCTTTGGTGGAAGATGCTCTTCCATGGCAGGGAAGTTGGAATTTGAAGATCTTTAAGGCCCTTTCCAACCTGATCCATTCTGTGATTCTGTGACCATTCCCACCGACCCACCTGGTGCACAGCTCCGCTTTCATTTCTGATGTTCCCAAGCTGAGCTTCTCTCCTAAATTTCAGAACCCCTGAGACCTGCACAGGCTTCACATACAAAAACAAAGCAGTTTAAGTGCTGGATTGAGATTTTTTGTTTTTCTTCTCTGATACCCTGCAGCCCTTCTGCCAACCTAAATAGCTTTATATCCTCTGTGCCCTGCTGACCTGGCCTCAGCACCTTTGCTGCAGAAAGCATCCCAAATATTGATCAGGGGCACGATGGGGACACTTCCCTGCCTGTCCCCTCCTGCACACAACACATCCACACGCACACATTGACATGCAGGGTTTCCATTCCTGGTCTTAACGCCAGGCATTTACAATTCCTCTCGCGCGCTCCGTGCGCTTTCTTCTTAAAGAAGGCAAATAAAAGTGTGAATAATCAATTTCCTAACTGGAATTAAAAACGGCTCCAGTTAAAATAAGGGAAAGCGTGAAGCAGCATGTAAAGTAGGATGGAGGGGTTATCTGAGCCCCGATTAGTACCCTGCTCGTGTAGGAGAACAATTAACGTGTGCATGAGAATGATTAAGCAGAAGGTAAATTACACGGAACGCACCCACTCACCAAACAGGGGGGCTCGTGGTCAGGGCTGGTGTGAGAGTTTTTATGGCTCAGTTGAAACAAGTGCCAGAGGAAAAAAAAAATGTTGTTTCTCAGCTTGCTCAGGGCTGGAGACCAAAATAGGGTGATAAAGATCCAGTCTCATCTTGGGCTTTTATCAGAAGTCGGGCTGTTCTGTCTGAATCAAGGCAGAATTGGGATGGGTTTAACGAGCTCTTTAAAGGGAGATTTTAAGTTCTCTTGCTTGTGGAGCATGTCAGTGCTAGACCAGGAGCTAAGAATGGGGTTTTGTGTGTGACTCACCAGAGAAAGTTCCTTTGGCTGTCTCCTGGGTAAAGTGAGGAGGGTAATGGCTCCTTGTCAGCTTGGGATGCTCTTTGAAATATTCCTGTGAAAAAAACTACCAGGCAAATGTGAAATGTGGGCCTGCCAGCCTGGAACCTGAGGGATGCAGGAGGCTGGATGTCCCCAAACCCTCCTCAGGGATGGCAGAAGGGGTGACAAGAGCTGTGGCCTGCAAAGTGACTAATTTCAGGAAGGGAAAGTCCAACCTTAAAAGAGAAAACGGTGCAACAGGAGGCATTTGGTTGCTTCTCCATGTGGAAGATTTCCAAGATCTGTCTAGTGAGAGCAGGTAATGGATTTTGAAGGTGATCTCAAATATAAGAACAACTCTGCTCATTAAAGTCTCCACAGCCACTACAGCAAATCGCAGCAGACGCCTTCCAGGAGTTTTGACAACAGACATCAACCATCAACAAGGATAAAATAAGGACAAGTCAAAGGCTAGTATTGATTCTAGGAGCCTTTGAATTAAATCCTCGTTGGCCCACTCAGCATGTGGAGCTCAGACCAGTTTCAAAATGCCTGTTCTTTGTGGCTGTAAGGCTCAGTGATATATATCCATTTAAAAAAAAAAAAAAAAAAAAAAAAAGATGGAAAAAAAGGAAAAAAAATAGATTGGCTCTTGCTGTAATCAATAAACAGAGAAAGGGCAATAGAAACAAAGTGGTAATGGGAGAAGTGTGTGTAGGGGAGCCACTCTGCTGGTATTTGTAACAAAAGAGGGTGATAAATGAAGAATAAAGATGAGATAGTTTTCAGTAAAAAAATATTAAGAAGCAATAAAAAGCAAAGGCCTAATTTTTAAGTGGAAAAGTTCTCATAATGAGGGCTTTGTGTGCAGCAAAAATATTATCTCCACGCTGTCAGATAAAGGTAAAAATGTACTTTGGTGCAATTTAAAGAAAAGTCACAATTTTAAAGAGTCTGCCCAGTCTTCCACTTTTTTGTCCCCTTGTTTAGAATTAAAATTTTCCTCACGGGTCTGGAAAGCTCTCTCAGTAGCACAGCTCAGATCTGTTAGAATGAGACCCTGAAACGAGTGAAATCAGTCAGGCTCATCTTATCATCCCAGCAGAAGAAAGTGCCCAAAGTAACTCAATCCCAGTGCTGCAGAGAGGGTGAATTCAGATGCCAAACTTGCAATTTCACAGCCTGGTTGTTTACAACTTTCTCATCATTTATGGCTCATTAGGATGTGATTCGGAGACTGTCTTGTCCAGGTGATGTCCTCATCCATGGCTTTGGCTGGTGTTAAACATCCAGGGGTGTTCCTGGCCTCTGCAAGGGAAATGTGCCCATTTCTTCTTCCCAGGGATCTGCAGCTCCTTTTCTTTGCTGCATTTGAGGTCTGTGTGCAGCCCCTGCTCATCATCTCTCGTGGGGGGTTGTTCTATGATTGGTGTCATGTGGAAGGCTTTTATAATCATTTTATAGGGGGTCAAGAGGCAACGAGGAAGGCTGTGGACCATCAAACTCACAGGCCTGATGTAGTGACTTTTGTAATAAAACTCAATCATTTCCCTTCTGGGAATCCCAGGGGAAGAGGAGGAAGAAATGAATGAAAAAAAAAATAGAAGAAAAATAGAAACCAGAAAGAGCTCTTTCAAAATTCATGAAAGAGGAAAGTGAGGTTTTGTTGACATTCATGTTTGATGAAGAGCAAGCAGGCAGGCAGGACGAGTTTCCCCCGTAAGCAAACACTGCTCTAGGCTGTATCCTGCTTTTCCTGCTCCAATCAAGTGATCTAATTAGCTCCCAGAGACTTCAAAGCGTGGGGGGCAGCAGAGGGGAGAGCCCCCTGTTTGCCAGGTGGGGTGAAATCTTAGATGGCAGGGGAAGAATGGTCTTGGGGTGGCACTTTGTGGGTGGGAGAGGAGGGGTGATGTAAGGTCTGCAGGACCTGAGCACAATCAGAGAGCAGAAAGGAGCTGATTTCACCCCTCTCTATTCCCCATGAAGAATGAAAGGGCAGGAGATGTTAAGTCGAGCCCATTGAATCAGATTAAGGGAGATTAGCTCTTATGCTGTTGCTGGACTGGGAGATCAGTTGACCAGTTTTTACTAATTTTCCCTCTTGGGGTTCAGCGTTATCTGAGATTGATCAAAACCCTCGGAGCATTTTATCTGGAAGGCACTGGCCTCCCGGGCCTCAGATCTAAGCCCTGCATTCTGAGTCTTGATGAGCTGCATCTTGCTCAACGCCCCTTCTCTTACAAAGCCTGTGTTCACTTGACACGGCTTGAAAGGTGCTCATTCAAAAAGATTTTCTTCCTTCCAGATGTATTTTGAAACGACTCTGAATGAGTTGTTTCAGCAGGTTGATGGGGAATGCTGTGGGCTGGGGGTACCCCATTGTGTCTATTCATGTAGGAAATGGAAAAAGGGATTTTGAGGTTGTCTTTGTCTGATGCCATTATTTTTTTTTAATTTTTTTTTTTTTTTTGTTACAATCAGGGGAATAGGAAACAGTTATCTTTAATCATTTTTGCTTAGCTGTTGACATATGAACGTTCTTCCAGAGCATAACAGAGTGTGAATGTAAAGGCAGTGAGTTTTTCCAGAAGACAAGTCCTCAGGGAGGCAATGTTTCCACTGTTTTAATATAAGTAGATGAGCCCCTGGTTAATGCTTTGGGCTGCAATTTAGGAGTTCAAGGTGCAATTCCCAGTCCTGATGTAAAATATCTGCAGCTTTTGATGAGTCCCCAAAGGTCCCATCTGTTGCTGACCAGGACCATTTACAGAAGCACAACTGTGGGTATAAACCACATAGAGCAGAGGATTTCTGGTTTGCAGCAATTATTGCAGCTCTGCAAGGAGCTGGATGGGATTTCACTCCTAAGACAATTGTTCCCTACCTGTGACATGAGATAGTCCTGCTCTCTTTGCACCTTTGCCTGCTTGGTGCCTTCAAAACACTGAGTTAGAAATGCAGTTCCACAGAACCATGGAATATCCTGAGCTGGAAGGGAGCCACCAGCATCATCCAGGCCAATTCCTGTCCCTGCAGAGACACCCAACAATCCCACCCTGGGCATCCCTGGGGGCATTGTCCAAACACTCCTGGAGCTCTGGGGCTGTGCCCATTCCCTGGGGAGCCTGGGCAGTGCCCCACCACCCTCTGGATGAAGAAATTTCTCCTGATATCCAACCTAAACCTCCTCTGGCACAGTTCCAGCCATTCCCTGATCTCCTGTCCTTGGTCACAGAGAGCAGAGCTTGGAGCTGCCCCTCCACTGCCCCTCAGGAGGAACCTGCAGCCTTTGATGAGTCTCCCCTCAGTTTCCTCCAGGCTGAAAGAGCCAAGTTGACTCTTAAAATTGTGGTTCTGCTTTTGGGAAGTATTTTAGGCTGTTTTTTCCTGCACTATCTGGGTTCCCCTTGTGGAGGGGCACCACGGTGGAGGTGGTGGTTTTCTCCAGGACAGGAGGGAGGCTCAGGAACATCAGCTGGAAGTAGGGAGCTTCCAAATTAGCCTGAGGACAACACACCTTGGATTTCCAGTGGAGACCAGCTCCCTCCACAAGAATCCATATCTTATTGCAAAGCAACAGTGGAAGCAGGAAAACAAGACTTTCTGAGTCCTCTGCCACAGATGCTGACATTTAAAGCTGCTCATGGAATCACAGAATGGTTGGGGCTGGAAGGGAGCTCTGGAGATCACACAGCCCAACCCTGCTGCCAGAGCAGGATCCCCTGGAGCAGATTGCACAGAGTCACATCCAGGCAGGTTCTGACTCTCTCCAGAGCAGGAGACTCCACAACCTCCCTGGGCATCCTGCTGCAGTGTCCTGAAGTTCCCTATTTCCACGTGCAGGATGGTGCCTTGATGCCTTCACAGAGGAGGCTGAAGTTCCCTGGGGTTGTCAGAATCTTTGTGGTCAGAGCAGATGGATTTGTCACCTTTCCTTGGTGGGCATTTCCTTGGTGCCCATATTCACCAGCCCAATCCCAATTATTGCACTTTAATTATCCCCACACACAGTCCTGGCTATGAGAGGGCTCCTTTTCCCCTGTGTCCTGCTCTGAAGGGACCTGTTTTGACCTTGACCAGTCAGTGAAGATCCTGCCAGTTAATCCTGGGC
Source organism: Cichladusa arquata (assembly GCA_026413545.1). Lineage (NCBI taxonomy): Eukaryota > Metazoa > Chordata > Aves > Passeriformes > Muscicapidae > Cichladusa > Cichladusa arquata. Next base: position 2,128,982 of record JAOTQP010000870.1, read on the forward strand.
ATCTCTGACTGTGAGATCCTATATTTGGAAGGCTGCAGGCAGGGCCAGAAATTCCTAAATTGGTGCTCAGCAGGGCACCATAGATCCATTATGTCTTGCTTAGCTGCCCCCCTTGTTCTCCCCTCTGCAGCAACAACCTGGCTGTGCCTCCTGGAAATGCATAGAGGAATATCACAGGGCAGAAAATACTGCAAATAAAACCAGAATTTGGCTGGACTCAGCTTTACAACCAGAACAAAGAATTTCCTTCAGTGCTGCATCAGCTCTGGAAGTTCCTCTTGGTGAGCTGCTCTTAGGAACACGCAATTTAATGGAATATATCCTTGAAAACAAACCAATAAAACCAAAAAACAAAATGCCCCACTGCTCTTGGGTGATGCTGTAGCTGAGAATGTTTCTCTGTACTGAAATCCATCCCAGTTCAGGAATATTTCTGAAAGATCTGATGAGTGATGCTGTGTGACAGAGGATCACCCTTGGAACTATAAGTGAAATCCACTTATGGAATCGTATGTGACAACAAAAATGAATTCATCAGGACCTGATCCTAATGAACGTGATATCCCTATCCTAATGAAAACCTAAAGGAGTTCTGCAGGGAATAGGACAGGAGAGGTTCACAAAAACACATACCCTTGAAAATAAAAATAATTTCAAAATGCGGCAATCAATCATTTGTAAAAATCTTGAAACTTTTTTTATTTTAGATTGTCATTTCTTTGTTGCTTCCAACAAGGAGAAGTGAGTGTTGATTGTGCTCCCTCCCTTCATGGCTGCATGCATGTCTCTTTGATTTGGGCTGGCTGGCTGGATCATTAATTGAATATAGTAAGGTCTTTTCAGATCTTGGAAAAGAGAAAGAAAGAAAAAAAAAAAAAGGGAAGAGCTTTTTTATTGCTGTTTATATTCCTCATCAGGGCTTGACAATCCAGCCTGTCTATTCCAGAGGGCTCAGACCACCTGAGTCTAAGTTTAGATCATATCCTGCTACATTAAACTCCACATATAATAGGTTGGCCACATGGGAAAATTTAAGGAAAATGAGATTTTATTAAAACCAGGAGACCGCCTGACTGCAGAGGGATATAATAACAGTGTTATGAGGTTTTTATCTCACATGAAAGTTTCACATTTCCCTGCTTTCCTTTCTTTTATGCTACTGTGGCCTCCCCCTCCCCCAGTTCTGTATGGGTGTCTCATTATTTAATGCAACAGCTGAAAAGGCAATTAATAACCATATCACCCCAAATGCTTGATTGTAGGAAGGCCCCATAGAAGTTGTAAATTAGCACAATGGCATCAAAGATTCCCATCTGCACTGGTGGGTCATGCAATCCACCTTCCCAGAGGGAAGCAGATGGAAAGGGGACAGCAAAGCTGGGTTTGGGTGTCAAGGAGAATGTCTTGGGTGCTGTGCCTGAATTCCTGCTGCTTTCACACTTTGAAGATGTTCAGTGAGGTTTTCCCAGGTTCTGGAGGACATCTGGACTTCATGGTCTGCCAGGCACGTTGTGGTTTGCTCTGAAAGCACCACAGGTCTCTTGTTGAGGTCTGAGCAATTCTCCCTGTACAAATCTGCTGGAGCTGAAGGTGACATCCCCTTCCTTGGGGACAGCTTTGGGGTTCCTCTCTGATGGCTCCATGCAGTTCACATTCACATGGTGTCCTGTTCTGCCCTGGCCACGCTGCCTGTTCCATCCTGAGACATTTCTGGGATGTCAAAGGACCTCTGACAGCCTCAGCTCTTCTCAAAACTGGGCTCTGCTTGGACTCCTGCAGATTTTTTTTGGCTGATGATGTAGTGGAATTATCAGAAAGGGATACAAATCCAGACTGGCACTGACTGTTGGAAGTGGAAGATGGAAGTGAAAAAATTCCATAATTCATCTTCCCTAGTGAACTTGTGAACTTTCCTCTTGAAGCCTAAGGAGTCTTCTTTCTTTCTTTTTTTTTTTTTTTTTCCCCTTACTTTTCTCTCCTTCACTCAGATAATTGTGGAAGTCACCAAAATTCACTAAAAACTGTGTGCTTGATCACCCCAGTCTTCAGAGACTCACTTCAGCCTCCCCCAGGGAACATCCCTGCAGCACTTCCCACAGGTGCTCTGATCCACACGTCACTCTGCCTGGAGTTTGCTGCTGTAATTTTCCTCCTGAGATGCATTCCGTGGCTGGGAGCTGGGGGAAGGCTCTCCAGAGACAGCAACAGGGAAACCTCTGGCATTCCCAGACAGTATTCCACAAGTCTGAGGAGGGTTTTCTAATGTAGTTCTTTATTTCTTCTAGTGGGGAAGGGTTTTGTAGCACTGCTGGATTACATCTGTGCTCCTTCTCAGGCCATTCCCAGGGCATTGTCAGGAACAGATTAGATATTTAGATTAGGCATTCTGGAGAACTTGCATGAGAGCTAAATGCTTTTGATGAGTTTTATGTTCAAAGCAATGCATTCAGGGCAGGGAACCAGCGCTGGCTGCACACTTTGCACAGTTATTACTTTTTATCAGTCCGAGTCACTTATCTCTTAAACGATTTCTTTTATCCTTTCTGGGTTACTCCACTCCTGGCATTTTGCATGGCCTGGTGGGATCGTGACTCAGGGACAGAAATGCAGCTGCTGTGGCCTCTCCAGTCCCACCTTGAAGTTGGGGAGACTTTTTCTGGGTAGCCCATCTGGGGAGTCATGGGTTGCCTTCTCTGGGGATTGGCTGTTTACAGAGCAAGCAAGGTATTTAATTATGTTACTTGCACCCTGGTGGTTTGCTGGGAATTGTAATCAAAGGGGAGGCTTAGAGAAAAGCTTAATACAGCCTGTGCAAGTGATTTTTGCCTGAGGGGACGAGGAGAGTTGAAAGGAGCAGCAGTGGTCAGAAAAACAAACATACAACTCAAACTAATGAGACAATTGCCTCTTCCTATGCCAGAGCTCCTGCAGAGACCTTGCTGCTCCCTCACAAGGTCCATGAGACCTTCTCAGGGTGTAAGGTCATTTCCTCTCCCTTCCTAATGAACTTCCAGAGAGGAAAAGGTGGGGAGACTGTATCTCTGTGCTTTTGAGGGATCTGTGCTATTCTGAGCACATCTCCTGGATCAGTCTCCTGAGCTGTTATCTCATGGCCCTTCTATTCCTGGGATGAGCTGGATGAATTCTGGTGTGTTTTGGTTTGAAGGACAGGTGTCTGCTAAGAAAGGCAGAAGACTTTCTTTGAAATGGAGAATGTAAACCCCTTCCCTTCAAATTATTATTATAATTTTGAAATTAAGGGGCTCTCAGGCAAAGATATGGGAATTAGGAATAACAGTTCTTTACTA
>JAOTQP010000870.1:2137859-2163990 GCA_026413545.1 Cichladusa arquata
TCTTGGCCACATGTCCCTTATCACAAACATTCTAGAAATCTGCTAATTCTACATTCTAACAGTCTAATTTACACTCTGTTTATTTTTGCAGCTTGCATTTCTTCGCTCAATGTTGGTAAATTGTTCCAAGGAGCTAAATCCAGCCCCTGAGACATTTGGGTCTCATTTGAGGGTCTTTGGGGACCCCGCCAGGGGGGTCTTGAGGCTCCCAGGGACGCCAGAGGAATACTCTGGACTCCCACAACTCCCCACTGTTCAGAGCCCCATGGTGCCATCCCCTGCAGACAAAGGATCAAAAACCATCCTGTCCCTTGTCACTGAGCTGTCACCAGGGCCCTGGCTGCAGCTGGGCACAGGGGCAGGATGTGATTTATTTACTCATTGCCCAGGGTTCATTAGCTGCAGCCCCTATTCCTGGAAGTTTCCAGGATCCCAGGGGATGCCAGTCCAGCTCTGCAGCTGACACAATGCCCTGGGCACTCCTGAGTGCACATCACACGTGGCAGAAGGGGAGAGCAGAGGGGTGGAGGAGCTGGGAGCATCCATGGCAGTAGGGCTGGGAAAGGACATTGCTCCAGTTTCCACAGCAGATCTGCCAGTGAGAGCTGGAGCTCCTTCCCCAAAGTAAATGCCTGCATTTATCATTGTCAGGGTGATTTGTTGGCCACCCAGGCTCTTCTGAGGTTGTCCCATCTCTACTTTTCAGTGGCCACCACCTCTGGAGAGCAGGGCTGCCTGAGCCCTTAGGGACACCATGCTCCATTGCTTGTTGAACAGCAGCTCCCCACTTCCACCAGCTGATTCCTCTGATATCCCCAAAAATGCCCTCTCCTGAGCCTCACCTGTTTGCATCACTGGAGATGGAGCAAGCACTTGGGACCTGCTCTAGTTTGGTGGAAATGGATCTGACATCCATTATTTAGATCTCCCCATGAGTTGAACACATTTTGTTTGCTTGGTGCAGGTTGAAATACACCTGTTCCTGCTGACATTTTGATCTCCACAACTCCCTGGTGTTGCAGACAGGTGGGGGCTGATCTTGTTTCCCAGGTAACAAGTGACCTCCAGGACAGGAGGAAATGGATTCATTGAGCCAAGAGAGGTTTAGATTGAATATTAGGAAAAAAATTCTTCATGGAAAAGATTGTAAAATATGGAACAGGCTGCCCAGGGTGGCATCACTGCCCCTGGAAATGTCCCAAAAATGTGTAGAGGTGATGCTTAGGGGCACAGTTTAGTGCTGAAAATGGAAGTATCAGACTAATGCTTGAACTCAATGATCTTTTCTGGCTTTAATGATTCCTTGATTCGATTCTTTGATGGTGTTTCTTGGTTTGAAGCTCTGGCTTTGTTTGTACATTCACTTTCCCCATGTTCACTGCTCATTTAGGCACCCTGGGAACATCTGTGGCAATTTCAGAGGCTGAATAAACTTTTAATTGCTATTGTGTCTCACCCCAGAATTAGCTGCATTTCTTCAGTGGATTAAGGGATTTTCTGTACTTTTTAATTTATAGCAATCTTGATATTCTCAGATATGTGCTGGGATCTCCCCTCACCCATCACTGCTGTAAACTCAATAAAAACTTGATGCACAAGAGGAGTTGTCCCTGTACAAGGGTTAAGTGTTTTAAACTAAGAGAGGAGAGATTCAGATCAGATGTTAACTAGAAATAATTGTGAGGGTGGGGAGGCCCTGGGATGGAATTCCCAGAGAAGCTGTGGCTTCCTCTGGATCCCTGGAAGTGTCCCAGGCCAGGTTGGATGGGGCTTGGAGCAACCTGGGACAGTGGAAGATGTCCCTGCCCATGGGAGTGGATGATCTTTAAGATCCAACTCCAAAATATTCTCTGATTTTAAAAACTCTCCCATCTACCTGTCTCTCTGTGGTGCTCCAAGAGGAGGAAATAACCCTGATTATACTGTTTAAAATCACAGTGTACCCATCCAAAGTATAAACCTGGCATACTGGTTGATTTCTAACACTGATGGGCATTGGCTGTAAATCCCCTGGAGGAACTTGGGATGGAAGTTCCTTTAAGAAAATAATCGGATATATTAAGTTATATTAATAATCTGCTGTATTAAGTTCTGTCTGTAAACAGGTGCATGAGGTTTGGCTTTCTAGAAATAAACTCAGAGGCAGCAGTTTTGGGTGTGATGTGTGCTAGGGCAGCAAAGTGCAAGGGAAACGTGAGACCAGAGCCTTGAGGAGTTAAATGAACACTTAGGAGCTTAAGAACCTCCTGATGCTTCATGGGAAAATGGGAAAATATTCTATTTAGAGACTGTACTGCTCACACATCAGATGTTTTCTCCGGTTCTCTCTCCCTCTCTCTGTGTAATCTTTTTTTTTTTTTCTTTTTTAAATTATCATCGGGGGCAATTTGCATGAGAGGGATCTTTGTCTGTGAAGTGCCCATCTGCTGTGCAGCCCCACCTCCCCCCTGACGACACAGCCATCTGCTTTTGACATCACAGCCACGCAGGGCTGCAGCCCAGGGACCTGAGGAACACCTTGCCTCCCTGTCACCCTGCTGTCTGAAAGGATTCCCGGGTGCTTTCCCTGCCTTTTACCCTCCAGACAGGGATGGGCTGGCTCAGGATGCTCTGGGCTGCTGACTGGGAGGTGCAGACAACCAGAGTCACCAGCAGTTTTGGGCAGGGACTGTGATTTTTGATTTGCCTTTGTGTGACACGTCATGTGAAGGAGAAGTCCCCTTGTCTCTGCCTCCTGGGAATTGAATAATAATAATTATGAGGCTGATGATCACTCTTGTGAAGCAGCGCTTGATTAGCTTCTCTTGCATCTGCTTGAGACACTTCTAATCACACAGCAGTGTCCTGGTGTCATTCATCCTCCAAACTAAAACGGATTTGCCCTTCAGAGCTCGTCCCACCCCAGTTAGGGATGCTCAAAACCAGACTGAGAAGGGAAGGTATCCACTACAGACCTTCCTCTTTGACTGATTTACCTGCTCAGGGCTTAGATACTACATGGATAAGCAAAAAAAGTGTATCCAACAGCCCAGATGGTCATGGCTTGGTGAAAACCTTCCAAAATGCCAGCACTTGTCTGGCTGTGTGTCCTGTGTGGGGAACAGCACGAGCTGTCACAATTGCTGCACATTGCAGGAATTTGCTGTGGTGAATTAAAAGAGTTGCCTTCAGGTTAAAGCCCTGCTGCATCTGGATTTCTGGGCACATATATTCATTTTCCTACCTAGAGCCCTTGTCCAGGTGGTGTTTGAGGTCTGAGGTTTTCATGTGTGGTTTGGGGTTTTTGTTTTTGTTTTTTCCATCCATATAAATCTGCAGGAAAGAACCACTGCAAAGCCTCTCTGGTCTGGCTGCCATCCACCCAGAAACCCTGAGCACCTCCCAGGCACGTGCAGGGATCAGCAGCAAATCCAACACGTCCGGGAAGGGCTGTGCTCTGCACAACCCCACTGGAGCAGGCTGGGAGATCCCACTCCATTCCATGCAAGCTCTTTTTCTCCTGGTTATTTTAATCACCAAAAAGTGCAGGGTGATGCTAACTGAAAACCTGTAGCAAATTCAAGGCTTTTTTTTTTTTTTTTCCCCCAATGAAAGCAATCTGTAAGCAAGGCTTGGATAGGAATTTGGAAAATGTTGTGGGTTTAAGGTTTTGAAATGAAACTTGTGAATTACTCCTCTGGGAACCGAGCTTATCTTCAAAATTCGCTGAAACAAAACAGCCAACTGTAATATTTTGGATTAACATCAGCATGGTGGTGACATTGGTTTTGATGGTAATAATAAAAGACTAAGAACAGAAGAGGGAAAAAATATGTTTTGTTTCAGGTCAAGCAAGTTGTTTTGTTTCACCTGACCCATTTCCCTTCACTAATCTTTCATTTAAGTAAGGGAAGTGCAGGAGACAAGTGGTGTGGGTTAACCCTGACCGAAATGAACACCAACAAGAGACGTTTTCCTTGGCTTGTAACCAGGATGTTTGATCCTGGGAATGGCCATGGCATGAAATGTGTGCACAGCCACTCCTCACCACACTCCATATCAAGGCAGGGAGGTTAAACCTGCAGTTTTAACCAGGCAGGTTAAATCCTGCAGTGAAGTCCTTCTGAGCAGGTTCCCAGCCTCTCCTGCTCTGCATGGGAAATACCCATGCACAACCCTAAATTCCTCTTGAATCCAGATATATTCTTCCCCCTCCTGCCACGACCAGGGGGAATTGGAAAGCAGCAGCAGGGCAAATTGTTCCTCAAAGTTTTCCCTGCCCGTCAACAGGTCCATTAATCTCACTGCAGAGCTGCTGCTGCACCAGGTGCACAGATTATTCTAATATTGCCACCATCCCTGCCAGGAGAGGCTCGTGCTGGATGATAACACTCCTCTAATCCACTTTCTGGAGGTGCTTTCTCACTTTAATACAGCTTCTCCCTCTGATCGTGTCCGCACCACTCTGAGCCACTGGAAACTCTTAATCCTTTGCAAGCATCTGTCAAATTCTTTTCCCCACCTGGGACCCCCTCTTCTGGGGAGCTCAGGATTCCGTGGGAGATGAAAGCCAGCAGCACCTTGCAGGATCAAACACGTTGCTTACGAGCTGCACAGGAGGCACACGGGAGCTTTGAAGGGTCCGTGGGGAGCGGGGAGAAAATCCTTTCCTTCCAAAATCTTGTCTTGGAGAGGGCCATCCTGATTGTGAAAAAACACGTTCACTTTCCTGGTAGATTTAAAAAGGTTTAATAAAAGACAATCAGAGATAAACAATAAAGGAAAAGGTTGTAACAGCCAGGTGCTTGCCAAGAGCACCCCAAGAGCTGTTTTGGAGACACCTCTTAAATTCATCAGCCCGTTGCACATTCACAGACCCATCATACATTTTCAAACTTTTCTATAAACTGTTTTCCATATTCCAGGAGCTGTTTTGCATGGCCACTCTTTGAGTCTGCCTTTTTAGAGCATGTGTGTTTCTTGGCTGTGGTTTTAATTTCTTTTTCTTATCAGTCTTAATTTGGGCTGTGGTCTCCAATTTCTACGGGTGGTAACTGGTCTATCTACCCAGGTGTCTTCACTGGGTGTTACCCAACCAAGGCAGTTCACTTACTACAAATTCACTTTATCAACTTATGTTACTCCTAAAGAAAACTATACTATAAAAACCATTCCAACACCACTCATAGAGCATCCACCCTGATATTTGCAAAAAGCCAATATTATAATATGCATTTATGGCATGATGATGGAACAAATCCACCAGCAGTCAAATGCTGAAGCCTCCCCTCCCTTCTTTATCCTGTTCTGGAGCTCCTGGAATGCCAGTGCTGGTGGGAGCTGGCAGGATGCCGGGGCTGCACAGAAGGCTGGGGGGCTTGTGCCATGTGGGAGCTGGGCAGACTGGGAGCAGCTGCTGGGAAGTCAGGGAGTTTGGGTTTGTTTGCAAAGCAGGGTGAGAGGCTGAGGGGGGAGCAGACAGCCTCCTGTCTGCCCCTCTCCAGGGTGGTGTTGCTTTTCTTCTAAACTTAAAGAGGGTTTTTTCTGTGCCCCGTGAAAAAGGGGAATGATGGAGTTATTCAAATCTATTGAAAGCAGCGCACAAAAGCTTCCCCAGGCTGCTTCACTGGGTGGTGCAGGTCTCCACCCAACGGGCTGGGGGGCTTGGGGACATTTTCAGCTTTATGCTGGGATTTTTCTCCACCCACCCTCGTGGCCAGTCCCCTTCCATGCAAGGGCGGCCTTTGCTCAATTTCCTTAGTTGCTCAAATTAATTGACTCTGTTTTATTAAACAACTCATAATTGAAGTATTGAAGGCTTTTGGGTTGCCTTAAAGCCTTGATGCATTACTGCGCTCGTCATTGTTTAAAACATAAAATGTCTCAGTTATCCCTTTCTTCTCCTTGGGAAGTCCAAAGGAGTGAAGCTTTGCAGATTGTGGATGTCACAGAACATCATACATTTGTTTTCCCCTCTTCTAGCAATTTAACACATTGTGCTTTTGCAGAGGTTCAAAAGTTCGCTCAGCAACAGTTGGTTCTTGGAGCTCGCTGCAAAGGCCTGTGAGGAAACTAAAAAAAACCCCAACCAACACCATTCCATGGCTGCAGGACATAACAGCAACAAACCACGTGCAATGCCCTTAACATTGCTCGAATTATGCAAGAATGCAACCCCCAAACCCCAGCAAATCCATGTTTTCTGTTTCTTTACCATATGTCAGCGAGCAGTTAGAGGTAAAACCCGACCTTTACGTCGGGAGCTTTCTGACTTTCTTTTAATTTGACCCAGCAGCTGGGATCAAAGCCCTGGTACGTTCAGACAGCCTAAAAAGACGGAAAAATCCTGTTTGTCCTTCAGCAGGCTTTAGTGTGCAGTGTGGAGAGTGGCTGGGCCAGCAGATGCTGCCCACACCACGCTGGCAGCGCCGTGTTTGCCGCCGGTGCCGCTTCCCCTAAACGCTCGCAGACGGTCGAGGCAGCAGCCAGACAGATGGGACCCAAAATCATGCAGAATGAGCCCAAACAGCCAAGTCAGCGAGTGGGGCTGGCTGCTGGGGTTTGATGGATTGTGGGGAGGGAAAAGGGGATCCCCTCCTGGCAGGAGGGGTGAGCAGAGTCATGGCATGAGAACTCGCTCTGCTGGTTGTGAAGGACGGAGAGAGAAGGTTCCTCCTCAAAAGGTGGTTCAGGGAAATGGTTGATTTGCTGGGTTTTATCTTGTTCTGAGGTAATTCAGGAGTGGGCAGCAGGGCACGGACTGCCAGGGAAACTGGGATGAGCTGGGTGCTCCTGGGGAGTGAATTCTGCCCTCTGCTTTGGGGTTGGGAGGGCACGCAGGGTGATGGGGTCAGGCTCTTCCTGAAGCTCCTAACATACTGCCCCAAAAGCATAAAGATTATGACAGATCTGATGAGCAGCCCTGAGTTCATTAACATTGCCAAAATCAGGCTCTGACCCTGATCATTGCAGGGGAGCTGGACTATGTGACCTTAAAAGGTCTCTTGTACCCCAAACCATTCTATGACTCTGTAATTCCACAGTCAGGATTTGAACGTGCCCATGCATTTATGCACAGATTGCTGCACACAGCAGTCCCTGGGCACTCTCTGCCATCCCCTCTTGTCCCAGTTCCAGCAGAATTTCCCTCACAGATCCCTTCTGTAGCTGTAAAGGAGTCCCCAGAGCACCCCAGTCAGGTTGGTGACACAGGGGCTCACACTACGTGTCCCCAGCAGCCCACAGGAGCATTTTGTGCACAATGGAGGTGGCAGACTGTCAAAGCTTTTAGCTGTGCTTTCCTGACTCCTCAGCCAGCTTCCAGAGAGGGGCTGCAGTATCTTCTGGGCTGTCAGCCATGCCAGAGAGCTGGAATTCTGGAGTCTGTCTCTTGGCACTGCTGCTGGCTGCCGTGCCTCCTCTGTCTGCTGCTGCTGCAGGCAGTTTGCAGGTCTTGTCTCTGGGAGGATGCTAAACACCACCCCCGCCCCTGGAATGCCCACTTTGTCTAATTACCAGCACATTTGCCAACGTGGTTTTGGCATGAGCCAGTGTGTTGTGTCTCGAGGTGAAGCCCGGAGCTGCTCCAAGGGTTAACACCTCCCAAAAAACCTATCCTGAGTAAGCAGAGTCGGGGTAATCCCCCTGGTTTGGTAGCAAAAGGATATGAAAGCACAAACCCAAGCTGTGCCGTGTCATTTGGGGACAGCAGAAGTGGTTGTGGCTTGTTTTATATTCCAATTGGGATTTAACAGTAGAGTCAGGATTTGCAGTTTGACTTTTTGCTGGGGAGCACCTGAGCCCCCCCAAGCACCTTCCCTCCAACAGAAAAACCAGCAGCACCTCCTTTGAGGAGATTAATGAGCCAGCAGGGCTGACACCACTTTGCTCAGTCCCTCAAGGCACAGGCACGACCCCAGCCCTTATTTTCCTCAGCGTGGAGGGTCCCCTTGGTGATGATAAAGGCGGCGTGGCATCGAACTTCAAAGGCTGCTGGAGCAAACTCCTCCAGCCTGGTGCCACATGGTGGGGAGGGACAGGGCTCAGTGACAGATGCACAATCAGGGGACAGATGTGCCCCTTGGCAAGGGGCAGGGCTGTAGGAGAAGAGGTGCAGCTGTTGTTTCACCCTCCCATCCATGTTACAGGCCACCCTACATTTTGCAGGGATTTTACTTTGATGGAAATTTAGTGGCCCTGAGTGAAGGAGGAGCAATTCCTGCTGTGGGGTGGAGCCTGTTTGGTGGGTTCCCATCTTCTGGTTGGGTTTTGCTCGGTTGGATTTGGCTTCTGTGGTGTGACCTGGTGAGCGGGACATGGTGACAACTGGGGGATGCTGGTGGAACCAGAGCATCCCCAGCTCCAGTCCTCAGGATGGCGTGGGAACAAAAGGATTGAGACAGTGTGAAATAAATGCCATTAATTTCCCCTTAAATGGAGATTTCTTTTGCAGCACTTTCTCTGCAGAGAGGCTCAAGTGCCCCCACACACACTGCTCCCTCCTGGGGTGCACTGGGACCGATAAATCCACCCTGGAGGTGTTAAACTGCTTCTGCACTAGGTGCTAAAAGGTGTTTTGTCCTGTTGACCATGTGGAATAAAAGGAAACATGGATAGAAAAAGCACTTATTCCTCCTGTCTTGCCGAGGTCTCTGCACTCTCTGTGGCTGGGTCGTCTCCCTTGCTGCTCTTGGTTTTTTTTTCAAGTCTGGAAAAACACAGAGGGCAGGAGTTTGTGTGTCTGTGGAGGCAGGAATTCTCCCATAGCCTGGCAGTGAAACTCTTGGTCCAGGCTGGGAACAAGCTGTATTCTTCCTGTGTTGTCCCTTGTTTGTTTTCCATATTTTGCCATTTAACTGCGAATCCTGGAGGACCTACCTGACAGGAACACTAATGCCATGTGCCCTGCAGCCACGCTGCTGCAGCTTTTCCATGGTGAATTATCCAGCATTGCAGTGCTGGGAATGCTGTGACTTCTCACCAGAGTATTAAAGTGGAGGAAAATACCCAGATTTCTTGCCCTATTCTCCGTGCTTATCTCCCAGCTGTCCACAAGCAGGTATCCACCACCTTCCCTGGCTGCAGAAGGACTCTCTGCCTTCTTCTTGGACTCTGGAATTTCCTGCCTTTGCTCCTCAAACAGAGGTCAGGCTGCCCAGGGCAGACCCTTGGAGGCTTCTGGGCAGAGGTGCATCAGTCTAGGCAAATTTGAGCAGGTCCAAAAAAACTCCTGCTCTTATACCCCAACCTGCAAACGCTCAGGGAGGCAAATAACTACAATTCACAACAAAACAAAGCTGTTAGAATTCTCCTTTGTGCCTTTAATGAAGGTAATTAAGCTGCATGCAAATAGACAGAGGTTGGGAGGCATAGAGAGCAGAGCATGATTTCACCAGAATATGATTTTTATGGTTTCTTTCTCTTTAGACAGGATTTTTTATCTTTAACAGGGTGAGGAGAAGGGGCTGACAGGAAGAGCAGAGCTCATTTGGGGTTCTACAAGATGTGCCTAGCTGCAACAGGCTGGAGAAAGGGTTTTTAGGGCTGTTCCTGCACCTGTGGAGCTGAGTTTTTCTTTACTGTCGGTGGTTTCCTCCTGCCCTGACCCTGCTGGTGGGGAAATCTTCCCCATCCTTCAGCTGGCAGCTCCCACCACCTCCATCTGAATCAATTTGGAAGCCTGGGGGGACAGCACTGTCCTGTCTGTCCATCCTGACAGGCAGGGGGATGGAACTCCATGGTCTTCAAGATGCTTTCCAACTCACAAGAAAAAGGGGGATGTGACGTCTTTACCACAGTGCAATCACAAACAAAACAAAACAAAAAAAAAAAAAAAAAAGAGAAACCCCCAAACCACCAGCCAACAATGAATATATAAACAACAATAAATAAATAAATCAGTGTCCCGTTGGGATGGTGGCTGAGGGTGATGATGAGGAGGGGGAGGAGGAAGAGACTTCCAAGGCAAGCTGTGCCAGTGGATCCCGGCTGGCAGAGTTGTCTGGCACCTTTGAGGGATGCCTGTGAGTGAAGGGAATTTGTGAAGCTGCTGCCACACGCTGCAGATGAGTGTTAATGCACATCCATCTCACCCAAACTTGGGGATTCCTGTCCCAAATCCTGTGAAAGCAGAGCTGCTGCACAGTGTGGCTGCTGTGGCCTCACCTCATTGTGGATTCCTGGGGAGTGCAGGATTGGAAGGGGGAGCAGGTGCAGCTTTGGAGGAGGTGGGACCAGCAATTATCAGCCCGAGCGTTAATTGTCGAATTAACATCACACTGTGTAACACAAGTAAATAAGAGTGGCAGTTTGGGTTCCTTGCTGAAACCTTCATTCCAAGGGCTTTGTGTCTGCTCTGATCTCTCTTCCACCTCACGTTACAGAGCCTGGCAGGAGTGGCTGGTGTTGTCCAAAATAGCCTGGATGGATTTTCCCTGTCTTGCACTGCAAAGCAGGATTCAACGTGGGATGAACTTGCAGAACTGGCCTGGACATAATTTCTGCAGAAGTGCCTGTATTAACACAGTCTATTATCTACCTGCAGATTGGGTGTGGGTGGCTCTCCATCCTTTTGGCAATTTCCGTGCGTTTTCTGCTGGTGGCTTTGACCAGAAGCTGTTAAAAAATCTGCTGTACATTCCACACTCAGAGGCAGCTGCATCTCAGGAGTGGAGTGATGCTCAGAGCTGAACCCCCCTTTTCTCCAGGCATCTTCATCTGCGAGGCACGGCGGGTCCTTGGGGATGATTATAAGGTATTTATAGTTGAGGAGATGGATGACTTAGTCCTAACAGTCTGAATGATATGGCAGCCATGGCAGCCTTAAACACAGACAGCTAGAGGTCACATTTGATTGCATAAAAACTGGATTTCAGCCCAAGCAGCTGGGAGAGATGTTCCTCCCTCCTTGAGAAACGACAAGTGCAAAAAAAAAAAAAAAAAAAAAAAAAAAAAAAATTAAAAATCCCCATCCTTCCTGCCTCGGGTTCCTGAGGCAGCCAAGAGCAGAGTGCAGGGTGCCTGTGGCTCTGTTATCCTTGGCAGTGAGAAGCAACTTGTTAGTGGTGGCAGCACAGCCCAGCTGGCAGGGTGGAGAGGCTGTGGCAAGCTGAGTGTCCCCAGCATCCATCTCCCTGTCCCCTCCCAGGGAGGGCACCAGGACTGGTCTGGTTTCTGTGCTGATTTGTTCATTTGTGGCCGTGTAAATTCCTGCTGCTATCACACAGTGAGGTGATGCAGAACAAAACTGCTGATTAACACATGGAGGAGCCAGGGATGCTCCTGGGGAGGGACAGGGACCCAGCTGCAGCCACTGCCAGCTGGGAAGGGCCTGGCCAGTCCCTCCAGAAGGAATTCCTAAGGCTCAGGCATCCCCCATGCCAGGGATGGTGGGGTGAGATGTGGAGGTTGGCATTTGCTCCCCATGCCCCAGAATAAAATAAAATGTGTGTGGGACAGGTCTCCTGCCCTAAATAAACTTGTTGGCACCTTCTCTGTGGTCAGCCCTTCTCACAGCCTGGCAGAAAGGGACTGGCACAAGTTGGAGAAGACCTGTTTGTGTGTGGAGAGGGGCAAGGGTAAAGCAGAATAAGGGACAGGAGGGTGGGAAGTGGAAAGAGAGAGGCAGAGCTGAAAGGACAGAAAGCTTTGCTGGTTGGGAGCCAGGCACCTGCATGTGAGGGGAAGAGAACAGGACAGGTGAGAACAAGGTGGGGCTGGCTCTGAGCTGTTGAGCTTTGCTGGCTTGGTTCCCTCTTGCAGAGACAGAGCAGAGCAGAGCAGATCCATCCCTGGATGGATTTTAGCTGGATGCTGCTCAGATGGAGAGCTGCCAAAAAAGTGACTAACCCTAGAAGAAGCCAGGACTGGGTCTGGCAGGGATCAGCTGCTGCTGGGGCACGAGACCAGGAGCCACATGATTTACAGTTGCTGTGCTGCTCTGGCTTTGCCACATCATCAAAACCAAAGAGGCTGAAGCTGCATCCAGGTGGAGACGAGGGCTGGAGGTGCTTCCAGCCAGGAGGGCAAAGGAGGTGTGATGGTGTCTTGCTTATCCCCTTTCTCCTTTCCCTGTCAGAGTTTTCCTCATTCTCAGTCCCTAATTCCTGCAGCTCCAGCCACTCCTTGCCTGCAATCCTCCATCCCCCTGCAATCTGGTGTGGTGCTCAGCCAGGCTGGGCTTTTCCAGAGCCTTTTTCAGGTGTCTGTGATAAGGTTGACACAAAAAGGGAGGGCTGGAGGTCCTGCTGTCTTGCCACAGCTGGACAATGATGGGGAAGGGAGGTCAGAGCTGCTTGGTTGGGGGACAGGAGGAAATAGCAGCAGCAGCTCTTTTGTGTCCTCCTGCCCTCGAGCTGAAATTCCCCACCCAGTCCTGTCAGCCTGATGGACAGAGTAGCCCCTTGCCCCTCCTGAGGGGGTGGGGAGGCCAAGCAGAATGGAAACGAGTTGTGCCCAGAGGAGAGAAGCAGCTCTGTGTGTCTGGGGTCCCTTCTGCAGCCAGTGCTGGGCTTATCCCTCACAGTTATATCACCAGTGTGGGACACAACCTCAGCTCTTGGGCTCACAGGGCTCATGGGCATGAGTGCTTGCATTTTGTATGTCCCTATGGATAAGGAATATAGAGCACAGCTTCTCCAGGCTCATTATCACCTTTCCAACAGTCACCGTTGGTCTGTGAAGGCTGAACATTTTTTCTACCTCTTAAGCAACCCCAAATTCCTGTCAGGAGCACAACCAAAGTCTCTGAGGTTTGGCAGAAACAAACCAAACCCACTTAGAGCGAGCCCAGATGTGGGATGGTGGCCACATGCTGCACCTCTATGCAAACCTGGCTGTCACCTGTAATAATACTCAGCACTGTGAAGCATGAGGTGTTAATCACAGTGATGTGAGAGACCTGACCCCCACCATTTGTGCAGTCCAGCCCTCCAGCAGTGGTATTCGACCCACCAGAGGCAGGGAGATGTAGATGTCAGTCAGGCTGCAATAGAACTATTTTTTCCAAGCTGTCATTCTGTTTAGGGTTGTACCACAGAGCTGGTTCTCCACAGCTGGAAAAGTCTATATTGGGTGTCAGGTGGTCCTGAGCTAGTTGTCTCCAGCTTTTTGTAGTAAACCAGAATTAATTAAACTACAATATTTGTGTATTAAACCAGAAACCAGGATTAATTAAACCAGAATATTTGTGTATTAAACCAGAATTAATTAAACCAGAATATTTATGTATTAAACCAGAAAGCCACTGGAGCATGAGCACAGCACCCACTGCAGTCACACATGGACAGACTCTGACCTGCCCACTTGGCACTGGACATCTGCATCCCACTGGGAATGGAGTGACTTGTTCAAAAGTCCTGAGGGTTCTCAGCTTGGAACACTTGGTGTGAAACAAAGGAGTGATCCCAGGCATCACAGAGCCAAAGGATGGTGATGGTTGGAAGGGACCCTAACAAACCCATTATGAAGTTCTGTGTTCACTGGCAACCTGATGGGCACCAAGGTAGAACCCAAGAAATGAACCCCAGGGTCTGGCAATTCCTTGGTGCTGGATAACCATGGATTTGGGGTAAGTTTTTCTGGCCCAAACCTCTGGCTGATGTTTGCCTTTGCTTCCTGAGGATTCAGTGTCCAAGGCAGCTCCCAGCACTCTGCTGCTTATTGCTGGCTCTCCAGCTCAGTGGTTTTGCTGCTTTGGGAAGTTATTCCCAACATCAGACTCTCACAAAATGATCCTGCCAAGATGCTCTGACTCCCCCTGTTAAGCAGCAGGAGAGTTCAGGCTGTGCCTCAGAATAATTATGCACAAGACACAGTGTCAAAACAAAGGTGGAGGATCCTGAAACATTCACGGATGTGCTGTGCTGTTCCCAGCCGTGTCCTTGAGACACTTCAGTACCTTCCAGAAAAAGAAGTATCAGGTGCCAAATGCTGGCTGCAGTCCCCTTCTCTCCCAGGTGCTGCTTCTCAGGAGATTTAGGCTTGGCTGGGAAGAGAACAGGGGTTATTCAAGGCTGTTTGCTGTGGGATGCTGGGGTGATGTTGGGACAGGCTGTGGCACTCAAGGGGTCAGCACCAAACTTTCTCTGTGAGAGAGCACTGACAAAGAGGAGCCAAGGTCATTGCAGTCTAACCAAAAACACTTCAGGTCCCTCCTGTTTCAGACCCCCAAAGTCTGCTTGGATCTGCAGTTCTCTGCTTTTGAAGGTGAGCCACTGCATCCTGGAAATGCTGGCTCCAAGAGCATTTGGGGTGTGAAGGCAAGTGACAACACCAGGTCTTTGGGTTGCCCTTACATCCAATCTTTCCTCCTTTGTGTTAATTCCCACACTTTTATTGCATTTATTTTATATAGAACTTTCTGAGGGAGGTACAGACATGAGGCTGTCATAGAGCAACTGTCCCATGGCTCCCCCAAAGCCTGGGACACCAAACCTGCCACTGGCACCATCTCCCTGGGGTGAATTTAGTGCTGCTTCCTGCCCATCTTCCACTACCACTCACAGGAGGATCTTTGGAAGAGGCGTGGACATCACCAGGACATTTTCCAGAGCATCTGGGCATCAGGCAGTGACAAAGGAGCCAGCAGAGCTGTTTGTCTGCAGAATGCCCCGAGGGGCAGGGTTTGGCTCTCCATCCTGCTCCCACCATCCAAGGCAGCTCAGAGAGGCTGATGTCACTTGTGGCACCACGTTGTGCTCAAAGCTCTTCTGCCTCAGTTTTCAGCGTGGAGGCAGCCAGGGCTGTGTCCCACTGGCACAGATTCCCTGGGTGGATCCATCCTCTCCAGCTGCTGGTGGGGCCAGTACCATGGAGCAGCTGAGCCAGAAGTTCCTCTAATCAATGTTCTTCTTGGGGTTTTCAAAGGAGGCCAGTCTCGGTGATTTTTAGGCTACTTAAAAGCACAAATTATCTCAATAATTGGTGTGTTGTCACTGTCTGAGGCTCTTGGGATGCTGAAAGCATCCCAAACTGGCTGTCACTGGAATGCTGGACATGGTTTAAGCTGCACACCAGCCAGGGGAGACCTGGCAGATATCTGCACCAAGGAGAGATTCTTTGATCCAGAATATTCCCCAATCCCTTTGGGACACACTTCTGGGTCTTAGAAGGGGATTTGGGATCCTGCAGCAGGGATCATCCTGTGGGATCAGCCAGGGGGATGGTGCCTCTGTGCTCCCAGGGTTTCCAGCCACCTGCTGCTCTGCTCTGATGTCAGGGTCTGCTCTGCCAGGGGAATCACAAAGGCAGCCACAAGTGGGACTTACAATAGCTGTTAATGAGAGGAGAGAGGGGAGGGCTGTGGGGACAGGGCTCTGCCTGCCACATTGACAGCTTTCCGAGGGAGGCTGGACCCTGCCTGCCAGTGCTCTGCCTCTTCCTGGGATGGAAATCCCAGAGGGAAAGAGGAATCTGGTGCCTCTTGGATTATCCTAGTGGCTGGGTTCATTCTACAGCCAAATCCCCCTCCCCACATCCCCACTCCTCCTGTGGCAGCCCTGAGATGGCCAAGGCAGCGATTCCTCAGTGTTTGGCTCAGCCAGGTCCCTGCAGGTGCCCAGGCTGGAGGCTTCAGGGATAAATGAGGTGGCTACTCCAGCAGAGGAAGTGGCCACCACACTGGGGGCTCTGGCCAGGCAGCTGTTAGGGTTTGTGCTTGCATGTGCTGGGAATTGTGTGGAGGAAGCAGCACTGTGCTTGGGCTGGCTTTCTTGGGAGAGTCTGGGCAAAGGACTGAGCTGTGCAAGGCACATCCCAACCTCAAAACGTTGGAGGGAGGGTTTGAAGCCCTGCCCTGCCCCAGGGGAGGTCACTCATCACCTGGAAATCCGAGTGGATCACAGCTGGTTTCCTAGCAGGGTGCAGCTCCAAAGGGCAATTTCCTAACCCAGCAGGTCACACCAGAGATCTCCCACCCCATCATCTCCACCAGGGTGCTTCAAACCCAGCCCATTTCCCCCTGCCACAGCAAATATCAGCTGTGATATCAGGAAATATCAGGAGAGCTGTTGGTTGGCAGGTGGTTCATCCTGCTCAGAAATAGGTGCATGGAGCTGATGGGACAAAACACCTCCAAGAGCTGCCATCACACTTTGCTAGTGCCGGGTTTGAGAGGTGTGAAGTTAATGCTGACACATCTCATTGTGTCTGAGCTGAGATGTCCCCTAGAGAGTGACCAGCCTGGGGTCCATCCTGGCCACACAGCTGTGGCAGCAGGGGCATTTTATGGTCCATAGATGTATTTACACATTGTATTTATTGTGAACAGCCAGCAGTATAATGGCCTTGCAGCATCCTGATTCTGTCTCCTCTCCACAGCCTGGCAAACCCAAAGCTGATATCCCACCCCTCCTCCATCCAACCAGTTTTATTTTTTTTGTATCTTTCCTTTTTGCCAAGTTGCAACCTGTGTCGTGTAGTCGTGCTGATCCTTGTCTTGCACTCATAAATATTCAGCGTGTGCTGCAGGAGGCTTTGGGCTGAAGCGTGTCACACAGCAAGCAGCCTGGCTTTGCTGGGCACACAGCACTACAGGAGCTTCCTTGACCCTCCTCCCAGGGGACAGTGCTCCCATTCTGCACGTTTGTGTCCTCAAAATGGAAAACCTCAGCCAGATAAAATCAGGACGGAGGGGGTTTGTGCTGGTGGCTGCATGGGGTGGGTAATTTTGCAAGTGGTACAGAGAAATTATGAAGCATCTTTATGTGCTCTGAGATAAGGCACCCATCCTCTACATGACTCCAAAAATGCATGTTTTCCTTTATGGTTGTCCCAGCCCCAAAATGCCCTCAGTTTTTGCCATCTGGTTGATGTCCCCTGAGCTCCCAGCAGTGCCAAACTTGACCTGCTCCAGCCTGGCTGCTGGCTGCTCTCCTTGGCAGGGAGGTTGGACACATGGCTGAACATGACTCATGCCATTGGGACATGTGTGCAGCCTCCACTCAAACATTCTGTTCTGCTCTTTCTCCTCTTTGGGGCCCTCATTTGGGGATCCCACATCTGTTATTGCCCTGCAGCTTTAAGCTGATGGGAGGCTGCAGCCAACTTTCTGCTTTGGATTTAATTTGGCAGGGGTTAAATAAGATCACTTAATATAAGATCACTGCTCTTCTCCATCCCATGATCCAACCTGGGATTTGGATGTGCCACAGAGTCATAGAAAGGCTTGGGTTGGAGGTGACTTTAAAGATCATCAGTGACACCTTCCACTGTCCCAGGCTGCTCCAAGCCCCTTCCAACCTGGCCTTGAGCACTTGAAACAGATATTTAGTGCAGCACAACTCTCAGGCTGCCTGTCCTACCCCCCCAACCTCTAGTTTAGGGACTGTCTTGCCTGAATCAGATGAAACTCTCCCTCAAGTTCCCTATAAAATCACACACTTTGCAGAAAGGATTGGGAGTTTTATAGCAAGTGGACTGCTTTAAAATCATTGAATCATTGAATGGTTTGTCCAGAAATGGGCCTTAAAGATCACCTTGTTCCAGCACCCTGCCATGGGCAGGGATGCCACACTCGAGACCAGGTTGCTCCAAGCCCTGTCCAACCTGGCCTTGAACATTTCCGTGGGTTTTGGGCAACCTGGGACAGTGAGAGGTGTCCCCACCCATGGCAGGGAGCTGGAACTGGATGGTCTTGAAGGTCCCTTCCAACCCAAACCATTCCATGATTCTGTGATCTCTCTCACAAGACCTTTCCAATAGCTTGGTTTGGAGTGTGTTCTTTACTTTTTTGAAGTCTTGGACTTTGGGGCACACTTGTCTTTTTTTTTTTTTTTTTTTTTTCTGCTTTTCTGGCCATCCAGAGAAGACACACTGAGAAGTTCTGCTCATGTCTGGTTTTATCATCTTTGTCTGTAGCATTTAAAGTGTGACCATCACACCTTCCACACCCACTCAGCCCAGCTCTGGCTGGTTTTACATCTCCAAATCTCCCTGGCTGGCTCCACTTTGCAGGTTCCTCAAACCATGAACCTGAAGGAAATGCAACAATGAAGTCAATGCATTCATGAAGTTGCACAACAAGCTCTGAATTTGTCAGGTAAATTGTACAGTTGTTAACAACAAACCTGACTCAACATGATCCATTACCAGGAAGGTTTGGGAGCTGCAGGTGGGGATGGATATCAGCATTCCTTCCCCATCTGTGTGCTGGGACGGTCTTGTAGGTCCAGCCTGGGCAGTCATCCCTAAATGCAGCATCTGAAGTGAAATTCCACCTGAACAGATTCACCCTGTCTCCAGTCTGACCTAGCAGGGGTCCTGTGTGATTTCTGTGTGTTTTTTGGGGACCAGGAGATGTTGCACTGTCTCCAAGGTGCTTTTGCACAGTATAAGAGAAATCCTAAAGGGTGTTTCTGCAGTTGGTGTTATCTTTTCCATGGACTGTGCTGGGAGAAGGGCCTGGTGGTATTTGTGATGGACTCTAGGGTCTCCCATTTGTCAGGGACAAATATCCTTTGGTGTGCTGGTGCTGTTTAATCATTCCAGGAGGGATGCAGACAGAACAGGCTGCAGCAGAAACCTGTGACAGCACAACACCACATTATTCCCCCTAAAACCTTGCCATATTTTTCCCCCATGTGCACAGAAAAATACATCCCATGGTGTCCAAGGAAAGAAGCAATTATAAAGTGCTTTGTTTTCCTGCAGCACTTAAGAACAACAGGGTGCAGCAGGATGCAGCCCATGCCCCAGGATAAATGTCCTCGGGAGGGCTCCCTGGAAGTGCAGGTGGTTGCTAATTTGAACAGTATCCCCTCTTTGAGAGAAGCCAGCAGGGGTGAGGAGCAGGGATTTGTCATTTCTAGGAGGTGGCTTTGGGTCCCTGCCAGCTCAGCGGGGTTGGGAAGCTCCTCTCATCCAAAGCAGCAGCTGCAGAGTCAGCCCCAGCCAGAACCTCCCCTGTGCTTGGGGAAAAACAGGAGATAATTGGGTTGGGAGACACCTGAGAGCTTGTCCAGCCCATCCCACCGAAGGCAGGATCCTCTCTTACCCACATCCCACCTGACAGAACCTCCTTCAGCCTTCAGTCCATCGACTTCCAGCTCCCCAAACCACCAAAAAGCTTCTTCAGAGCCTAAAGCCAGCCTCCCTACTGTTATCCACAGACTACCCACCCCAGACAGGGAGGAAGATTTATTTTCTTCATTTTTCTGCTCCACATTTGAAGCTGATTATTCTGCTTCCCCTCTAAAGAGTCCCCCAGCTCCTCCTGTGTTGCCATGGAATTTCAGGCTCTCCAGGTTCCCCTTGAATTTGGTGTCCTGGAGTGCCCCACTCATGGTTTTGGCAGGACCATCAGGGCAGCTGGACTGTGCCATGTGCCAGTTATCCCTGGGATTGGGCTCTGCATCTCCTGCAGCAGCCCAGCCCTGCTGGTTTAAGCACATTTATCCCCCTTTGCCTCAGTGCCACCGAGCCCTGCTCTGACTCTGTGCTCTCAGTTCTTGTTGCCTGGGAGTATTTTCCCTCCCTGAGTCCAGTCCTGTTTATTTTTCCTTTTTCTGAACTGTTCCTTCAGTTCATCCAGCTCATTTTGCATCCCAGGCTCTCCAGCGTTCTCACAGCCTTTCCTGATTTAACAGCTTTCCTTCATCGTGCTCATTCAGGGAACATCAGCCAGCCAAAGGGCTTGGATGTCCTCCCACAGCTCCCAGGAGCTTGATGCACTCTAGAAAAGCTCAGCTGCCTCGGGTTGGTGCTCTGCTAATGAGGGACTGGATTCTAAGGGGCAGCAGGAGGATGAGGACATTGGACATTGCTCACCTACATTTGCTTTCCCAGTATGGGAAGGACTCCTTCCCCCACCAGCAGCAGCCTGTGGCATCCAGGACTCTGCATCCACATTCTCAGGTTCTCTCAGGCAGTGGACAAGCAAGGAAGGATGGTTTTGAGGCAGGCAAGAGGATCTGGGTCAGGCATCCTGAAAACAATGGAGAGTTTTCCTCAGCAAGGTGCCAAACACCCTTTGAAATGTCAATCACATCACTTGGCATTGATTTTCCTTTAAAGATCTCCCTGCTGCTGCCCTCCCAAGAGCCAGGCTTTCTGCTGACAGGCAGTCTGGCGTGGGAATTTGGAGGATGTGCACTGCAAAACTTCCTCAACCTGCCTGGGATTTGGGT
The DNA here is from genome assembly GCA_026413545.1 of Cichladusa arquata. NCBI lineage: Eukaryota > Metazoa > Chordata > Aves > Passeriformes > Muscicapidae > Cichladusa > Cichladusa arquata. The sequence goes on from JAOTQP010000870.1 coordinate 2,157,962, forward strand.
TCTTGGAAATGGGGCCACTCCTGCTCCCCAAATGAGAATGTTCCCATATCCTGCTGCTCTGAGCTGGGCTTTGCACCAACAGGGGTTGGCTGCCTGCTCCTGGGGGCTTTTTATGGCAGGGAATGGAGTTTAGGAGATGATTTTGCCATTGATGCTGTGGGATAAACCCAGAAAACTTTCACGTGCACAACAGTGGGATTTTCCCCGTGTCCTTGGATGGCATTAGACTGACAAGAGAACAGGTGTGGATTTGATATTGGGAAGAAATCCTTCCCTGTGAGGGTGGTGAGGCCCTGGCAGAGGTTGCCCAGGGAAGTTGTGGATGCCCCAACCCATTCAAGCTCAGCCTGGATGGAGCTCTGAGCACCCTGGCCAAGTGGAAGTTTTCCCTGCCCATGGAACTGGATGATCCTTAAGGCCCCTTCCAACCCAAACCATTCCACGATTTTATGATTTTTCTCTTAATATTTTTTCTTTTTTGCTGGACTTACCTCAAGCCTCCAGATCCCTGTCCTCTCCAGGACATGTTTAAATTGCTTTTCACATCTTGTAGCAGGGATTCTACATTTACTTGAAGCGGTGGATGTCTCTGCATTTAAATCATGATGTTTTTTTCCCTAGAACTGACAGCTGGGAAGTTCTAGGTGGCTCCAGCTTTATAATTACCTCTGTCTGTCTTGCCTGTGTGTTCAGGCACACTCACACGTGCACTTGTGTTCAAGAGGAAGCAGTGAATGCAAGGAACAGCTGGATCCAGTATGTGACACGTCAGGAGGAATTGTTTTTCTTTAAACATCTTTTTATCTCCATCTCAGTGCTGCTTTTCCCGGCTGCAGCATCCTCTGAATGAAAAACCCTGGAATTCCTCAGCCTGTTGGGGGGAAAAAAAATTAAAAATGGAGGTTTGCTAAATATTGGTTCTGTCTGTGTGAACTTGGATCCTGCCTGGGGATCGTGTATCAAGGAGAGTTCCCCAGGGATTGGGCTCCTGGGACTCGTGTCAGGAGGATGCCTTCAGGTTAAACTCATGACAAGCAAGGCAGAACAGCACTGGAGATGGCTGGGATTGAACCAGAATTGTGTTTGTGCAGCATTCCTCTGCTTCCCACTGTCCTTCACACTCCCTCCCAGCTGTAGTTCCTGATTTTGAACCAATAATATCCTTTTATTGCAAAGATATTTGAATTTTCCATCTTCAGGCATAAGTCCAGCAGAGAGATATCTCCCGGCCAGAGAGATCTGATCCCTGTGGATGTGTGGGCAGGCAGCATCTGGGGGGTGAAATTTTGGGAGTGAGAGCTTTCCCCATCAACCTGAGAGGCTGCAGAGTGAGGTTTGGAGAGGCCTCATCTCACAGTCTGTTTCCTTTTCCTTTTAATGTGTTTGCTCTCTAATGTGTGTTGACACAGTAAACACACATGTTTGTACAAACATCCCAGCTGAGGGTTGCTTTGAGAGCCCCTTGCAGGGGATGAAAAATGTGCCTGGCAGATGTTGGGAGCCTGGTACACTCCACTTGCGCCAGAGGTGCTGGAAATGGTCCCCACTGGGAGGAATTCCATGGGACAGCAGGAGGCAGGAGAGGCTTCTGTGGGATTTTTTTGGAATGCTGCAGAAATACACAGGGGCAAAAAGTGGATTTGAACTGGTATTGAATGTGAGGAAGTCATGGATAAGTGTGGGGAGAAGGGAACTGGACAGAGCTCCCCTGAAGGAGGCACTTGGATGGAGATGGAGCTGAGACTGTGGGAAATGATGGGCAGAGCCAAAGCTTTGTATGAGGTGCTGCCAAAGCTCCCTTCAAACCAAACACTTGGTGTTGGAAGGGGCAGGAACCAAGTTTCCCCATGGCAGTGGTGGAGTAATCACCCCTGGAAGTGTTCAAAACACAAACAGAATTTGTGATATGGCTTGGTGGGTGTGGTGGTGCTTGGTTGAAGGCTGGACTTGGTGCTCTTGGGGGTCTTTTCCAAGCTTAGTGATTTTATGATTCTAATTTCTTCCAGATTCCCTCACAGCTGATCAATGTGCTTTGGCACCTGAATCGATGCTTGGAGTTGTCTGTGGCATTTTATTCCCAACCATAAAATGCAGGAACCAGGGTCATGGGGGGCTGAAAACTGGATGAACTGTGTTAAAACTGACTCTGTTGCGGAATTATACAATAACCTGAGTTGGAAGAGACCCCCAAGGGCTATCAAGCCCAACTCTTGGCCTTGCACAGGACACCCCAAAAATCCCACTGTGTGGCACTTGAGTACATCAAGAAAAAGAGAGATTAAAGTACACTTCTTGGAGCCTCTTGTTGCAATAGGACATGCTGAACAAACAAACACTGCCCTCAAAATTCAGATTTTCTGCACTAACCCATCCTCACACCTTTTAGCACAGGAACAGCCAGGAAAGGGTTGCTGGCCCATCTGTGAGAGATGCCAGACACTCACTCAGGCTGAAATCTGTCTCACCTAAATGCTGGTCATCAGCACTGAATCGAAATGAGCTGCTGTTTATAGATAATGGAGAGAGACTGGCATCTCCAGAAAGCAATTCACTCCATCTGCCTGAGACACCTATTTAGGATGGCACAAATGGCCCCTTGGTGAAACCTGTCTCTTCCCATTCACTCCAGGGGAAACCTGCCTGACTCATTAGGAGAGATGTCTAATTTTCGGGAGGACCATGTTAAACAAGATGAATCCCACATTTAGTGTGTGCCTGGAGGGCAGGCAGGTGACAGAATGTCTCTGGAGCCAGGCAGAGCCTGGCTGCTCTCTGCTCAGCTCTTTGCTTTCAGGTTGGGTTGGTTTGCCCCTCTTTGCACCTGAAAGGTCCTGCTTTGAGCTGGGTTTGCTGCAAGTGAGACCTCATTTTGTCACAGCCAGGGGAGTAGATGGGGCAGTGGAAAATGTGGGATTTGAAGGGTTTCTGCCACGTTTCTCCATCCTTGGGGCAGCTCCTTCTGCTGTTGGAAGGGAGGGAGATTTCCCTGCTCCCATATTGCAGATGGGACACTCGAGGCACAGAATGAGTGACAAGGAAGGGCAGAGTGGGACTGGCACGGGACTTGCTCCTCAACACCAGGGAGTGTGGCTGGGTGTGCCCATGGGTTTTTCCCAGGTGCAGCTGGGATGCCAAGGGCAGTTTTTAACTCCTGGGTGGAACTCCTTGGGGTGGGTTAGAAACTCCCAACTTCTGCATTAACAGGTGGTGTTCAATGTGGGAATTGGCTGTTCCAAATCCCACCGACATCCCCCTGGGAATATTTCCTGGGAGTTGGGTTCAAACCTCCAGAAAAACAAGGATTTGGAAATTTAGTCCATTTTGTTGTCACACCTGTCACCTCTGGTTTTATTCCCTTTCCAAATCCCCATCTTCCCCTCAAAGCCCTTCTGTGCTAGGACATGCCACCAACTCATGGATCATTCTGGATAATTTTTTTCCTCTGGGGGAGAACTGACATCACCCTAAAATCCCCCAAATATTCTGTGAGGGAGGCTTGGAGCAAACCCTGGCTGCAGCCTGTGGGACAAAGCTCTTCTGTGCCCACTGGAATCTCTGCTGGGAGGACAGGGCAGGATGAGACCATTCCCAAAGCATTGCTCCAGCTCCAGGACATCTCCAGGAATGGGGAGAATCCCTTTAGGAACCCAGTCCATAGAGCTGCTGACACCCTGTGGCTGTCGGGAAGAAAAGCAGCGACTTTTGCACGGGAGGGTCGGGCAAATTTGGGTTTGAAAAATGGTCTTCCAGGAAAAAGAAAAAAGTGACTGTTCTAGGAATTTAAAAAAAAAAAAAAAAAAGAGGGATACAAATCCAGCAGACATTTCCCAGCTGTGCTTTTAGTGCTAGCACAGGGACAAAGGTGGCAGCTGGCTGGCTGGCAGCCTGCTCGTGGCTGTCCCTGCTCCTCTCCCAAGGCCATGGGCCAAGGGCAGGGAGCTTTGAAGAGCTCCCAGTTTGGAGGACGGGGTGGGGAAAGGCCACTGCCAACAGAGAGATGAGGCATGGCCACTTCTTCACCAGAATAACTTCTTTAACTCTTTCTCCCCCCTACCCCATGTCCCTCCTCTCATGGTTTGTCACAGCCAAGATGCTTCCACACAGAATAACATTTTCCTCTTGGTGTTTTCCTTCCCAGCTGCCAAGAGGTCTGTGTGAAAAAAACCAATGTCTCCCTTTTATAAGCAACCAACTCCTCCTCCTCCAAGAGAGAATAACAAAAGGAGAGGAAGAATAAAAAAATAAGGAGAAGCAGAGGCAGGATCATGCTCTGCTCCTCGACACAAAAGGGATGGGGGGAGTTGTTGGCCCAGGATAAAATTGGCAGTGTGATGGGTTTTAGCTGCAGCCTTTGAAGATGAGAGGAGAAGCAGCTGATTGTCACAGAGGGAGCAGGCTTGGCCCTTCAAACAACAAAGCCTGCACAGACAGCCCCGAGTCCCAAAAATAAAGGCTCCACACTGCCTTCCTCTGTCACTGCCCGACAGAAATAGTAGCCCAGTGGGAACCATTAACCACGACGAGAAGCTCCAGTCTCGTGCCCTGAATGCAGGAGGGTGCAGGCAGTGGGAGGGGGTTGGCTGCTGGCTCCTGGGGCAGCTGGTTGGGGTCTGGCCTCCATCACCCAGCCTGGCATTGCCCTGCGCCAGGGATGCAGCTCTCTCCTCTGCTGTGGAAATGAAGCACCTGAGCCAGCGCTGGATTGCTCCCCGTGGTCCCTTTTGGGGCTTGCCCTTTGTCTCAGCCTGTTTTGAACATCCTGGGAAGAGCTGGAGGGCTCAGGCTGAGCTCTGTGAATGCTGCCAGTGCCCCAGGAGGCACCGAGGTGGGGCTTTAATGGCACATCCATCTCTGCACTGTGCTGTGGCTGTGCCTCCTGCATCCCTCGTGGGTTTGTCCCCCTCTTTGGGACAGCTGGTGGCTTCTCATCCCTGGGATAAAGAGAGCGCTAAAATCCAGTGCTGGGGGCTGCACGGTGCTGGACTCAGCCAAAAAAGGGCAGGATGAGACCCCAGACAGAGAGGGACAGCCTTTGGGGTGGCGTGGGGCTGGCGTGGGGACACTGGGGACAGAGGTGGCAGTGGGACAGCTGCTGCAGCTGCGCCATCTGCTGCACACGGGGAGAAGCTCCGGCCAAAAAAGAGCATTTTGGGCTGGTAGTTTCCAAAAATAATCAACAGTCCAGCCCCTTCTCATTCCCCTCCTTTTGTGCCACATGTTGAGGCAGAGCTGCTTTTCTGCCATCTCCCATGGACCAGGGAAACTTTTGATGCAGCTTGGGAAAGGTTGGTTCAATAATTATAAAAAAACCTTTTCCCCTCTCCTTTTCTGTCCTATGAGGCAGATCTGGAGAGAAGGGATAAAACAAGGGGGCTCCAGGCACTTGTCAATCAGTTTTCCCCAGCGTTCTGTGGAGCATCCTCAAGGGAGTGTGATGGTCTCCAAACCTGGGGTTGCTGTGTTTTGTTTCAGTTTGGTGGAACTGATCTAATTTCACCCCAACAAAATGCCAGAAATGTGGAGGGCTTTCCCTAAAAAGGAGATGAGGGTTTGAGAAAGAGGGAGCAAATAGAAATTCCTGTAAAAAGTCTGGTTTTTAGAGGACCCCAATACTGCAGATGTTTCAAGCTGTTTTTTGGGTAAGGTCAGTGTGTACCTCAAAATGCACAGGGTTTTGCATGTTTGCTCCTCAGCTCAGGATTTCAGTAAATAATACCCCAAACTTTGGGAATATGGAATACCTGCACTATCCCACTCTGGCAGGACTTCATGGAAAAGGAGTTGCTCCTACTTTGGAGGTTTGAGGTCCTTTTTATTTCAGCTGCAGTCACCAGCACACAGGAATGTACTGCAGTCTCTGGTGCTGCTGGTGTGTAAGTGTGGGGTAACCTTGCTGATGGGCTGGAGGAGCTGGAGAGGAGAAGCTCCAGGGAGAGCTCAGAGCCCCTGCCAGGACCTAAAGGGGCTCCAGGAGAGCTGGAGAGGGACTGGGGACAAGGGATGGAGGGACAGGACACAGGGAATGGCTT
>JAOTQP010000870.1:2164090-2181146 GCA_026413545.1 Cichladusa arquata
TTCCCTCCCTCCCTCCCCAGGAGCAGCAGCTGGAAACACTGGATTTACTCACAGCCCACACATTCTGCACTCTCTGGGATCTGTTTTTTTCCAGGTTTTATTCAGCCAAGCAACTCCAGAGGCCCAAACCTCCTTGCTGCTGTTCAATTGGCCAAACCAGCAAGCCCAGTTCAGCCCAGCAAACACAGAACTGCTCCTCCCAGCCCACAGCCAGGCAGGATCCAGCTCTGTGTGCTCCACACGTGCTGCTCCATCCAGCAGCTCTGGCCCCATGCAATGGATCTCAGAGCCCAAATTCACATCCTTGGGGGTGAAGTGTCTTTCTGCATTGCATGGTGTGGGGGACAGAGGTTCTGTTTGGGGTGGGTGGCCCCAGGATGGGCCCCAGGCAGCACCTGGGCAAGTGCCTTGCCTTGCCTTGCCTTGCCTTGCCTTGCCTTGCCTTGCCTTGCCTTGCCTTGCCTTGCCTTGCCTTGCCCTGCCCTGCCCTGCCTTGCCTTGCCTTGCCCTCCCCACTGGGGGCTGTGGATTTGGCTCAGGGGCTTGTGTCCTTCACACAACAGCACTGGGACACGATGAGCTGTCACCAAGACATTGGGTCATCTTCAGGGTGTTTCTAGATCTCTGAGTCCAAAAAATAATTAGGGTAGTACAATTATTTTTTTAGCCTGCAGCAGAGGAAAGCTTGGAAAAGAGAACTTTGGCCTCAGTAAAGACCCAGAGATTTCTCAAGCAGATAATTTTGGCTTCAGGGCTTAGAGGAGACATCAGCTCAGCTTGAAAGGAGATTACTTGGGTCTATGTCGAAGACAAGGAATCACAGAATCATGGAATGGTTTGGGTTGGAAGGGACCTTAAAGCCCACCCATTCCCACCCCTGCCATGGCAGGGACACCTTCCACTGTCCCAGGCTGCTCCAAGCCCTGTCCAACCTGGCCTTGGGCACTTCCAGGGATCCAGGGGCAGCCACAGCTTCTCTGGGCACCCCATGCCAGCACCTCCCCATCCTCACAGGGAAAAATTTCTTCCTCACATCTACTCTAAATCAACCCTCTGTCAGTTTAGAGCCATTCCTCCTCATCTTATCACCACAAAACCTTGTAAAATGTCACACCTCAGTCAACAGCCTGAGATGGAGGAGTGACATTTAGATTTGCACTTCTGGATTTAAAATGATTCATCTCAATCATGCTGCCATCATTAGGGCTCATAAGAATGAGTTACTTTGCATGCTCATAGCTACATTCCTGTGCCTGAACAGGCAGGAGAAAGAGCATTAATTGAGGGTATTTAATTAATTTCAATGCCCACTGCACAATATTTGTGCTGGACCCACGGACAAGTTGCCATCACTCAGCTGGGTGACAGTGACTTGTCACAGGGGAGCTCTCAGCAGGAGGAAATTGTGGAGCAAGGAGAGAGAGGGAGAACAACTCACACTGGCCCAAGCCAAGAACACATCCATTAACCAAGGACTGATGGCTCCTTCCATACCTTGTCACCCATTAAAATATTGCAGCTATATTGATGCTGATGTACTGCCAGCTGCACTAAAAATAGGTGTGCAGCCTTTAGTCCCCCAGGAAAAAAAAAAAAAAAAGGTTTTCATGCATTTAAAACACTTCACCATGACTCACATTCCTTGCCTGGCTCTTCTGTGCCCTCAGACGGAAGGAACATTTTGGCAGAGGTGTCTGGTGCACCCTGAAAGCAGCCTCAGCAAAAGAAAATTAAAAAGCACTGCTCATCAAAGGCCTGTGATGTGAGATCCCACTGCCAAGGAGTCCCAGGAGGGGAGGGCAGGGTGTGAGGGTGTTGTCAGCCTGATGAATGGAATTGGCAGCTGGAGCAGAAAGATGATTTTTATCTTCCTTTGGACCCATTTATTGGGGATTTATTTATTGACAAAGAAGGAACTTGTTCAGACTCAGATGTTTATTAATTCATATCTATATTCCAGTCTCACAACTGTGAGTTCTGCAGCACTTCAAGCTAACAAGCTAAAAATGGAGATGTATCTCTCTCTCTACAAGGCCTTTTAAGGGCAAATTGTCCAATTAAGAAGTGAAAAAAATTATTAAAATTATTAAATTATTATTATTATTAAATTACTATTAAATTATTTTTACTTTTAATCCAATAACTAACCACCCATTGCAATGTGGATTTTTCTATCCAATTACAAAATATCACCTAGACCCACGAAGAAGAAGGTGAAGAAGAAAGACAAAACCTCCACCCTAAAACCTCCTTATTGCTTTGTATCTATCACTATAGTCTAAAACCTTAAAATCTAAGTTTTTCCACCATTCTATTCAAACTACACACCCATAATCCCAGTTTTTTATTCAATTTTGGAAGCTTTCTCCACATCCTCAGGTCAAAAGCTGTGTTTTGCTGGGGGTCAGTGCCTGTCAGCACAGAAAGTTTAAAATTCTCAGTTTCCAGGGTTCCAACAGTAGAAAGTTCTTGAAATGCACTTGTTTTGGAGAAGAGTGGTTTTGTCAGTGTTGCAAACACGCAGGTAAAGGTCTGGTGAGGGAAGGCTTGGTTTTGAAGCCAAATCATGGAACCAGTGAAGAATTTGGGTTGGAAAGGATCTCTAAAGGTCGTCAGCACCACCCTTGCAATGAGCAGGCACATCTTCAAATGAAAAATGTCTCATTAAGACAAAAACAAACACAAAGAGTCGCTCAGACCATCAGGGAGCTGCTCATCCTCCTCAGCTCAGGCAGCCCAGCAGCCTCTGTGACAGAACCATCATTTCCTCTTTTACCTACTGAAACAAGGGGGGAAGAACAGTTTTGGTCTAAAATCAGATGTTTAAAAGATAACAATTTCAAATTAGTCACCCAGGCTCTTTCTACAACACAGCAAAACCTTCCAGAGGCCAGCTCATTTCCTGATAACCTTCTTTAGGCAGTTATGTGGCATCCAACCATGTATCAGTAGGTTTATGACCTTCAGATAGAACTGGAAGCAATAAACTGAATATTTTTGCAGATCACTGACCAGTTACTCTACATCCTTGTTTTTAATTTTTCTTTTCAGAGCAGCACACACTGTTTGCTCCTGTTGCTGAGATGCTGGTGCAGATCCCTCATTCCCTGGTGACATTTGCCACCTGTACTCTGCTAAATGGTGCCCTGAGCTCATTCATTCCCTTGGCTCTGCCTCACCAAGCTCTTTGCCTTGCTCATTAACATAATTACTTCCCTACATTAGCTGATGCCTGTAATAAAATCTCTGCTCCTCCTGTTGGAAGTCACAGAGGTTGAAAGCTGGGTAATAAAAACCATCAGTGACTTAACAAATTACTTTCCCCTCAACTATTTGGCTGAGGTTTGGCAGAGCTCCCTTTCCCTGTGCTTTTTTTTTCCCAGTGTGGAGGCACTAAAAAAACTCCTTTATTAGTGAGCTCACCTTGATTGTGAGGGCCAAGATGTGAGGAAAGAGGAAATTCCCTGCATTGCATGGAATTATATCCATTCCTAAAATGCAAGGACAGCATTCAATTCTGGAAATGGTGCTAGGAAGAACCAGAAATTTGTTTTTAAGAAGACTTTTTGTACAATTCCAAGTCCTATGAGTTCTGTGCTTTGCCTGGGATTGAATTCTCTTCAAGAAACAGCTTCTATTAAAATTTATTTTTGCCCTGCTCTGCCTCTTTCTGCCTCCCATGGGAATTATTTCACAACTGGGAAGTAAATCTTGCAGTAAGACCTCCCAAACCCTCTGTCCAGAGGGGGATTGATTGCTGTCTTTAAAAGGACATCACTGGCAGGGAGGGGTCGGATTCAAAATTGGATCTTTAATCTAAAAAAGAACTCAACAAAGCCAGGTTGAAAAACATGGAAAGTGTGAGCAGTTCACTTATTAGAGCAAATTCTTCAGAGAATTATGGTTTTCCCTGTCTCTTGTAGTTTGTGGTCAGCCCTGAACATATGTTTGGTACCTTTTCACACAGTTTGGGGTATTTAAATACATGTATGGGACAGGCAGGGTGCACAAGGTGCTCAGTGCTTGCTGCAGTGGCAGCTGAGCACACAGTGGAGCCCCATGGCTCTCAAATAACATTAGAAACCTGATTTTAGGAGAATAAATTCTATCCCTGGGCTCTGATAATGCATTTAGGGAAGAAGCTGGTAGTTTTAGGGAGCAATATGCTTAACCTATTTATGTGTCCTATTAAAGATGAGGTGAACTGTCCCCTTGGTGGGCTGGGGAGCTCAGGGAGAGGCATCCAAACCTCAGGGAGACCCTGAGGGAGGAGCTGGAATTCAGCCCTGACTCTCAAACCCATCTCCATTGCCTTTTTCTCAAGAGCAGCCAAAGCAGAACCACATTTTGATTTTATCCTGGCTGGGAAGTCGTGGTGACCTGTGTGCCTCAGCTGTGACTCGGCCATTTGTCACCTCCTGTGCCAGGCAGGCAAATTGCCCTGACTCTGCAATCAGGGTAATTAGGGAAAGCAGTGTTTGGAGCTACTGCAGCCCCCAGAATAAAACATTGCATTTGCATCAAAGTGCTCTGATCAAAGTTGGAGAATTAAGATAACAAAAGAGCAATTAGGGAAATTTTCCAAATGAACAACTTGTGTGGGTGGAAATAGGTTCTTTCAAAAATGTCATCAAAACATCTGAACTCTTTAAGAATGCTCCTTTTCCTTTCGTTTGGAAATTGCTCATTTAGGAGAACAACACAGGAACACGAGTGTGTCACAGGCTGGTGTCACCTGCTCTTCTCCACTTTTCTTCTCCTTTGGGAGTGTCCCAAATCCCAGGGTGTGGGGACAGCTCTGTGTGACCCAGACCAAGGTCTGAGTGCTGAAATCTTCACAGAAATGCCCAAAGCATTTCTAGGACAACCTAGCTGCTGTACAAAGATTATTTCTTGGGCTCTCACTCCTTTCTGAGGAGCAGGGGGTGTTGGAGGCTGGGGGTGTCCATGGATGAGGAGCTGGATGAGCCCCAGCTGTGTGGATTTGGAGCTCTGGGAGCCAGCTGTGCCCTGGGCTGCCTCAAAAACACCTGGGCAGAGTTGGAGGGAGGGGATTCTGCCCTGCTGAGATCCCACCTGCACTGCTGTGTCCAGCTCTGTGTCAGATCTGGAGCAAATCCAGAGGAGCCCATGGAGATGCTCCAGAGCTGGGAGTGCTCACCTGGAGAGGAGAAGGCTTCAGGGAGAGCTCAGAGCTCATCCAGGATCTAAAGGGGCTCCAGGAGAGCTGGAGAGGGACTGGGGACAAGGGATGGAGGGACAGGACACAGGGAATGGCTTTAAGCTGAAGGAGGGATATTTAGATTTTATTAGATATCGGGAAGGAATTCCTGGCTGGGAGGGTGGTGATCCCTCCCAAAACCCTGGCACAGGTTTTCCAGAGAAGCTGTGGCTGCCCCTGGATCCCTGGGAGTGTCCAAGCCAGGCTGGACAGGGCTTGGAGCAGCCTGGGACAGTGGGAAGGGGGTGGAACTGGATGAGCTTTAATATCCCTCCCAGCCCAAACCATTCTGTGATTCCATGATTTACTCCACCACAAAGCTGGAGCTGACCATGGGGATTACTGGCTGCACTTTGGAGTGATTCTGCTGGAACCTGCAGTGAAGGGGGGCTCAGCTCTGACACCCCTCACCTTCCAGCTCCTGTGCCAGCACCTTTTTGCTGTGGCACCTTTCTGGTGGTGGGGGGGACCCTGCTGGGACACAAGCCCAGAGCCAGGAGAGCCGTGTGAACCGAGGGAAAGAGCAGCAGGGATGAAAGGAGCAGTAATTATGCATCTCAATGCCCTCCCTCCCCAGCAGGTACATCTGATCCCGGAGCTTTTGTGTCCTGACTGGCACTCGCTGTATTGACGCTGAACTCCTGACCTTGCTTTGTCTCCAGCCACGACCTGATGTCAAAGTGGCTTCGGGTCGGGTTTCACTGCCCGGGTTACCCTGAGGTCCCAGAGGAAAGTGATCCCTGTGCTGCATGAGGGACGTGATCCGCTGTCCCTCCCTGCCCACGGCACAGAGGGGATGGCTGTGCAGACAGGAGATGCTGCCCAGGCTGCTCTTCCATCACCTTCCCATCGTAAGTGCAGCTGAGCTTGCTGCATGCTCTCCTCCTTGACTGACACGTTCAGAAATAGTGGGAAAATATCCAGTTTGGGAGCCCTGAGGGACCTCAACCAAAGCAGTGCCATGATTGTCTTAGGGAAGCAGTTCCTTCCCAAATTCTGCTGTCCAAATGCACTAGGGGAAGTTTAGATTAGAGATCAGGAAAAAGTTCTTCACTGAAAGAGTGATTTGGCACTGGAATCATCTGCTCAGGGAGGTGGTGGAGTCACCATCCCTGGAAGTGTTCAAAAAAAGCCTGGATGTGACACTCAGTGCTGTGGTTTAGCTGATGGAGAAGTGTCTGGTCATAGGTGAGACTTGATGGTCTCAGAGGTCTTTTCCAGCCTGGTTAATTCTGTGATTCTGTGATTCTGTAACCCAGCAGTGGTGTCTGGGCTGTGGCAGTGACCACCCCAGGAATGTTTGCACTTTGTCCCCACAGGTTTTCAGGCAGGACCTGTTTGTTTGTTGGGATGCACAGAGACAATGAGCTGTGTGGCCAAACAGCAAACCCCAGATCTTTAGAGGATGGGGCAGTCCTGCAACTCATGGGATGCTGGTTTTGGAGCTCAGACATCTCAGTCTCTGACATTAGAGGAGTACCTGGCTGTTTTGCCTCAGGAGGGACACTGACAAGGAGGTACTGACACAAGTTTGGGGAAGGATCTGAGGCACAAAGGAATAGTGACACTTCTCAGCTCTGCTCTGACTCCCCTCTGGGCTGTGGTCCTTGTGCACCTCGAGGCTCAGCTGAAGCACCCCTAGGAATGCTCTGTCAGGTCCCTTTTGTGCTCAGCTTTTCCAGACTCTCTGCTTCCTGAATTTCCCACCATTCCTGTTTTGCCCTCTTCTGGAGAAGAGATTTTGGGCTAAATCAATGCTGTATGATGGTGTTAAGTTCATGAGCACCACTCTAACCGATTTATGGGGCAACTTTGGCTCCTCACCAGCCTGATCCAGGGTCTGATTCCTCAGGCAGCCTTTCTCCCCTCCCAGGAGCCTCCTGCCTCTGCCTGAGTAGAATAATCTGTCAGCACTCCCCTCCCAAATCCCTCTGGCTCTGTTAATTCTCCCTTGAACCTGCCTCGTGCCTTGCCCTCTGTGCCATACAGCTCCTTAGGGCAGCTCCCAGCAGTTCTCCCTCCTAATCCCTTGGAGATGTGGAGGGCTCTGCTTCCTCCACAGGGTCTTCAGCTTCTCTCTCACAGACCTGGCTTGGTGCTGGGTGTGCTTGGCTGAGAGGAAATCACTCCCTGCCACCCTCACCCCCTGCATTCCCACCTTTTGTTTCCCTCTGAATGAGTTTCACACTGATGGTCCTGGCTGGTGATTTACTGACATTAAAAATGGGCCTGCCACACTGTTATTTTTAAATTCATTTGAATTAGTTTTGGATAATTCAATCAAGGGGTTTGAATACACTTCTGGTTAATTCTGATTGATGTGCCAGGAACCCCTGTGAGTAAGGGTCTGGGGATATGTGCCATTGTTGCACTACTGGAGGTAATAATTAGAATTATACAATGATAGAGTTGTTAAGATTGGAAAAGACCTTTAATGTCATTGAGTCCAACCATTAACCCAGCTTTGCTAAGACCACCACTAAATCATGTCCCCAAGGGCCACATCTTCATGGCTTTTTAATCCCTCCAGGGAAGGTGTTCCTGCCCATGGCAGGGCTGGAATGAGATGATCTTTAAGGTCACTTCCAACCCAAACCAGTCTGTGATTCTCTGAATGGAGAGGACCAACACTTTTTCTGGTGTCCCTGGAAGGAAAAATGCATGAGAGGCATCTTTGGGTCACTAATAAACAGCAGAGGAACCTGTGGTAGTTTGGGAGCATCCTTCAGTCTATGGGAGGTGAATGGAAGAAGCCTCATCCACTGTTTCAGTGCTGGATCAGTTTTCTGGCTGCTTTCATGAAAGGGGAGAAAGGTCAAATGTGAAGTTTTGTCCCCAGATGGTGCTTCCCTTTTATCTGAGGCAATATTGGAAGATAAGCATTCGCTTTCTCTTTTTCTCTCCTCCTTCTATTTTCTGTGGATAAACACAGATTACGAAGGTTAAAAAAGCTTTGAGGGATGTTTTTTTTTATCTCATATTAAGTTCTTAATAGGTCACCTTGGCATTGAGGAGCCCAGGAGCTGAAAGAGTCAGCAATTGAATCACAATAACCTTTGCAGAGCACAGCCCTGCCAGTGGGGCTGGGACCCAGAGATATGTGGGACCTCATTATCTCAACCTCAGCCCCAGGGGTGCCAGCTGACAAAAGGGGCTGGGGACAGCTTTTCTTTCAGGTTCCCCTTTCCCCTGGCCCTGGAGATAACCTGTCCCCATTTTGCTGACAGGAATTGTTCCCAAGACACCGTTCCACCCCCCCACCCCAACCCAGTGCTCTCAGCACGGGGGTGAGGAAAGAGCTGTGGGTCCCAGATTTCTCTGATTTCAGTGATGCACTCACAGCCCATCACTCTGCATTTCTGAAGTCATTTAGCACCAGCATCTGACACAAATATCAGTGCAGGAACAGCCAATCTCACTTGACCAGTGATACCATCTCTGGGATGCGATTTTTGATTTGTTGCCTTTTTTTTTTTAGAGAAAGTGGCAAAAGTGCCCAAATCCTCAGCAAAACAGGAGCTTTGGTCTGCCTCTCTTAAGAGCTTGAAAGGGAAGTTGCAAATGTGTCTTTCTATCTGCAAGATTGAATGTGACAGGGTGTGATTGAGTTCGCTGCCCTTGCTGATGCCTGGAGCTGCCCAGGGCACTGCACCACCCGAGGTGTGGAAATGCCTCCCTCCATTCAGATTGCCTGGGTTATCTGCTACAGGCAGCTGATCCTGTTGGGGCACTGCCTGTGGTCTCCACAGACTCTGCTGGGTGTGATGGGACAAGGGCTGATGGTTTTATCCTGAAGGAGGGTTGATTTAGATGGGATCTATGTTTTACAACTGGCTGATGTTTGGAGAAGTGGTGGATGAACCTTCCCTGGAATCATTCAGGCCAGGCTTGACTGGGCTCTGAGCCACCTGATCCAGTTAGAGATGCCCCTGGTTGTTGAACCAGGTGACCTTTAGAGGTCCCTTCCAACCCAAGCATTCCCTGATTCTGTTTTTCTGTCATTTCAAGCCAGCGCACGCACGTGTTCATCCCCACATCACCCCTTGGGTCCCTTGGTGAGCACATCCTCCAGCCAGGAGGATGATCCTGGAGTGCCCAGGTGTTTCTGGGTGCCTCCTGCCTGGACATTCCCACCCTTTCATGCTGCTGTGCTGATGTTTTCCCTGCTGCCCACGTACCCATGAGAATTCCCGCGTCTCCATGAGAATTCCCGCCTCTCCACTCGTGCCTCCCGTTGAGAAGAGCAGCTGGCTCCCTCTCAAATGAGGATCCATGGGTGTCTCCAAGCTCTCCCTGTCTGGCCACACTCAAAGGACCCTTTATGGAGCTGCCCTGCACTCCCCACCCCACAGCTCCCAACGCTCGGGGTCACCGCGTTCCCGGCGGGATGAGCTCATCCCTGCGGGAATCTGCTCCCTCTGACTCTTATAAAGGACTTGTATTCATCATCCAGCCCGTGCTGTGGGGCATCTGTCTTCATTCCATCCCATATTACTCCCTGCCTCTGTTTTTGAGCTGTCCCACAGAAGGGTTTGTGCTCCAGGCCAGCTGCGTTGGGATTTTTGTGTCTGGTCGGTGCTGTTCACACACAGGCTGCACTTCTGGGTATTTCTGAGGCAAAACTCCTGAGTCTTTCTGGTGTTGTAACTTCTCTGAATTATTTTTATCTATGGTTTGACCCTGCTGAAGAGCTGAGCAGATTTTAGGGAGCGTTTTGGGTTCTGGAGCTCATGAGCTAACATGCTCTCACATGTAAAAAATTATTTTTCAAACTTTTTTTTTCATTATTGTTCCCTTAATCTCAGTCAGAACCACTGTGATCCAAACCATCCATTTACGGTCTTTTTACGAAAAACCAGGAGTGATGGCAATAACATCCATAAATATTTAAAGTTAGCAAGTTCCCAAAATTATTTGCCTTATAAAAGAAACTCCACCAGTTTGGGAGAAACAGAAGCGCCTGAGTGGCACTAGGATGACCTTTGAGATTATCCACTCTGATCATAAATACGAGCATCCAGCAGCAGGACCCTCTCTGTGAGACCTGAACTTTATCTCTGGGAATGTCAAACAGAGAATCCTTATGTTCCATGAAAGACCTGGAGCAGAGCACCCATGGCAGGATTTGTGCCTGAGAATGATCCATGGATGAAGAGACTGCTGTGTTGCCAGTGGGATTGAAATCCTGCAGAGCTTGGGAGGCAGGCACAGAGCCTGCACAGGCTCCTGTGGTGCAGGAGCAGAGTTCTCCCACCCTTGTCCCCTTCCTGTGCTCTGACAGGATGGTCAGTGGTGGCATATCCTTTCCTGATGGAGTTTCATTCCCCCAAAGCACTCATTCAGCTGGACAGAAACCTCTTAAGAGCCTGAAGCCAGGAATTTGGATGTTAAATCTGGTGTCTGGAGCATTCAAATGGCTTTTTTATTTGGCCAAGCACAACTTGATGCAGACATTGTCCTTTGGAAATGCCACTGATGCCAGCATGGACCCACCTGCAGGTCAACACCTTGAGTGCCCACCTTCATTTTCCACTGACAGAAGACAGAGCACAACACTTCAGCCTTAAAAAGCTTTAATTTCAGGTTGCAGGGTTGGGGTAAGTGGAGAACAAATTCCAAGAACAAGTGCACTCCAAATATCAGGGTCTAGGGTGGCCACTGGCAGCAGAGGCAGGAGCTGTGGAGAAGAAGGAGGAGGAGCAGCAGGTTTGGAGCTCTTGCTCTGATCCTTGGTGGGACTGGGCTGCAAAGGGCTCAGCCATAGGTGAGTGCCAGCAGCCCCTTAATGGATTGCCTGGCAGGGCTCGAGCTGAACACGGATGCTTGGCAGGCCATTACCTTGAAAAATGAGCTCTGCCGAGCTTGCCTTGTGTTGTTACAAACTAATGATTTGCATTGATTAGCACATGGCTCATGAGTGTCTAATTTATCAATCAGGGAGCGCCGGGGGAGCGTGTGTAAACCATGCTCTCAAAAATGATGTCATCTGTCAATGGGCTGCTGCACATACCTGACATGCTCTCCCTCCTGAGGGAGAGGGACCTGGCCACATCCTTCCCTTTTTCTCTGTTTCCAGCTCTGGAGCTGTTCCACTTTGGGGTGAGCCCTGCAGTTCAGGTACAGCCTGGCTGGACACACTTCAAGCTGTAATTATTAATTTTTATGGTGCTGGGAGCAGCAGTCAGAATCCCACTGTGTTAGGTGATGTCCAAGCCCAGAATGAAGGGCTTGGGTAGAAGACTGGTCTTTCACTTTGTCTAATTTAATTGATAATTCCATTGCAGCCAGGAGTATATCTTGCTATAAATGTTAGTGGGGATGCACAGTGGGATGGGACAGCAGTTCTGTGCTGTGGACTGGAAAAAAGGAGATCTCTGTCAGCTATGCATTTTTCTTTGGGCTTGAAGAACCCTCTGTCCCAAAGCAGGCAGCTTTAAACTAACAAAGGGTAGATTTAAATTGGATATTAAGGAGAAATTGTTCCCTGTGAGGGTGGGCAGGCCCTGGCACAGCTGTGTCTGCCCCTGGATCCCTGGAAGTGTCCAAGGACAGGTTAGACATTGGGGGTTGGAGCAGCCTGGGATGATGGAAAATGTCCCTGCCCATGGCAGGAGGTTGGAATGAGATAAGCTTTAAGATCCCTTCCAACCCAAACCACTCTGTGACTCCATGATTCCAGTGGATCCCACTGTGCTGGATCTGTGTGACACAGTGACCCACCACGAAACCACAACACCCAGCAGCTCTGCCAAGGCACAGCATCTCCAGAAAACAAAGCAGATGCCCTCCAACACCTCTTCCCACGTTTCTGTTGGCCCTCCTGAAGCAGGAGCCCTGCTCTGCCCCTCAGTGCTGTGCTGGGGTGATCTATCCAGCAGCCAGGCACAGCTGTGTTTGACCCAATTTTCCAGGATTACACCAGAGGTCAGTGGGTGACTCCTGTGCAGGATTAAACCCTGTGGCCCTGCCCTGTGCCCCCTGCCAGCCCCTGGCCAAGGGTGTGCAGGGTGGGGATTACACTGCAGTGCCTGCAGATGATCAGGATTAGCCAGCAGTTATTCTAGGAAAGCTGTCTTCTTCAAAACCCTCTATTGCTGCTGGGAGGAAAGGCCCTGGGAATTGTGTGGCTGGAGAAGTGAGGAAGAGCCATTCTCCCTGGGTGTTGCTGTGCTACAGGGTGTATCAAATAAGCCTTGTTTGCTGACAACATTTGTTTGGTGAAATTGGATTTGATGATCTTGGAGGTCTTTTCCAACCTTAATGATTCTGTGATTCTGTCACAGGAGACCTCCTGCACAAAAGAAATACAAACCTGATGGGATTCCAAAGCCAGCCTGCTTTGCTGTCCCTTCTGTTTTGGGGTGTGCACTCAGGTGCACCTACATTTTGGGAGAGTGATTTTTACATGGGTGATACAGATAGGACAAATATGATCCCTTTTAAACTAAAAAGGAGAGATTTAGATTAAATATTGGAAAGAAATTCTTCCCTGTGAGGGTGATGAGGCCCTGGCACCTTGCCCAGAGCAGCTGTGGCTGCCCCATCCCTGGAAATGTCCCAGGCCAGGTTGGATGTGGTTTGGAGCAACCTGGGATGGTGGAAAGTGTCCCTGCCCATGGCAGGGGGTGGAACTGGATTGTCTTTAAGGTCCCTTCCCACCCAAACCATTCCATGACTCCATGACTCTCCTGCGCAGCTCTCACCTCTGCTCAGAGTGGCTCCTGCCACGACACTTTGGGTTCTGGACAGCACTGAGAGCAGGAGTTTCAGGGATGCTGCAAACACCTGGTTTTCCAGGCTCCCACTCTCCACGTGGCTGGAGGTGCTCTGAGATCCGTGTTTGGATGGGCTGGAATCACCCAGGCAAGCAGCACTTTAAAACATGTGTACAGGAGAAGAGAGAGCTGCTGGCTGCTGACTCAGGCAGGAGTTAAGGGTACCTCATCCTTTGCTTTTTCAATTAGCATTTGTAAAGGCCTTTAGGACCGGTGGATAGACAGGGCTATTGAAATGCCATGTTTTATTAGGAATTGATCTCCTGTTAATAGGCTTTAGGCAAATTACAACTGATTATTTTACTGGGAAACGGAGGGAAATGAGCAGAACATGGAGTGTCACCGGCCCTTCCCTGTCTTTGCTGAGATCAATAGAGCTCCATCATGCAACCCGAATCAATGGAAAAGCAGGAATAAGTGATCCTCAGAAGGGCCTGACATGAGATCATACACTGCCTGCTGTGTCCTTTCTCCCTCTCCATGCCAGGAACAGCAGCCAGCAGTCCTGGCATCCTCTGGGGAGCATTAGGTCCATAAAACAGGGAGGAACTGCTATTGGAAAAGCAATGAAGCATTAGTGGCCCCTGTGCAGTCGTAAGGCTCTGGCTGGGCCCTTCTCAGAGCAGCCTGGATTGATGTGCTGGGCTCCAGGGCTGCTTGGATCTCCTGGAAATGGTGTTTGCAGATCCCTAATCCAATAGGGAGGAATGATGATGGTGATTTCAGTGAGATGCCCTGCAAGGAGAGGCAGGGACAGCAAAGGAAGGATGCCTCAGAGGATGGGGAGGACAAAGATGGTCCTCCCACCTCTTCTTTCCTGCCCAAAACACTTACAGTACCACAGTCATGGTTTCTCCCTCACATCCAGGCAGAGGTAACAGGGCCTGATTCCACGACCTGAAGGATTTTCCCTTTGAAATCCACCCTTGCAATCTTCCTGGCAGCCATTTAATCCCCTCCCCTGGGAACTGGGGCAATTTCATGGCCAGAATGAGCCACCAGCCTGACTTGAGCAAGAGCTGCTGGAACAAGAGGTGATGAATTCCCTGGAACTTCATCAGCCCAGGGGCTGCTGACGCTGCACAAAAGCAGAGTGGTGGGGAGGGAGGGCTTGGCTGAGCCTGCCATGGTTCACCAAGCTCCTCTGCTGCTTAGTTATTCATTTAATTATTTGTAATGACTCTCATCCACCCAGCGTCTGCTCCTGCTGCCCGCCTGGCCGGGCATCGTGATCCTGCTCCCCACCAGCCCTGGATGGTTTTCAAGTGTTTTATACAGAGATATTAATTGAAGGGGACTTTATTTTAACTCTGGTGGGCCAGGAATGTTGCTCTTGGGCAGGAGGTGATGGTTTTAGAGGAGTAGGAAACAGCTGAGCCCAGTTGGCACAGTGGAAATTATGTTTTTTTTATTTTGCTGCCAGACCAGTCCAAGCTGCTTGGGCAAATAAAATAGAAGTGAGGTTGTAGCAGGAGGTTGGGTTTGGGGTGTGTTTCTGAAGTTAGTCTGAAGAAAATTTTGAAAGGACGCTTTGCACTAGATCAGGCTCCAAGCCCCATCCAACCTGGCCTTGAACACTTCCAAGGATGGGGCATAAAAAACCTCCCTGAACAATCTGTGCCAGTGCCCTTTTCTTGAATAAACCTAAACTGGATGATGTTAACATGCTCCAAACACTGATTCAGTCTGTGGGGTCAGGATTTAATGGGCCTGGAGAAAAGCTCCTGAAGCACACCTGTGTGGATGGATTTTAGCAGGAAATGTCACTTTATAGGAAAGAATAGAGTTGCTAATAGAGGTCTATGGCCCTCTCTGAAAGGCAGGTGTTTTTGTTGCTCTGCTGAGCTTAAAGATATTTTCTTTTTTTGCCATATTCATGATTTATCTTCCAGCAAAGACACCAAGTGCTTGCTACCACCAATTCCTTTTGTCCTCCAATCCCACTGCTCTTTCCTTGACAATTCTGAGTCCATCCCCTTGATTTGGAGAGGGTTATTGTGTCCCTCTCTTTGATAACTATGTGCTACCAACCTCTGTGTCCCTCTTAGAAGTGTGATTGAGGCATCTGCCACCAACTTGATGGGGAAACTGTCCTGGAGCATCAGCCTCCCGTGGATCCCTCAGCAGCTGGGGAGGCCCAGATAAGGCTGAAAAGCACCAGCTGAGTGATGGAAGGTATCTTTTACCTTCTTTCATCTCCCAGACCCGTGGGCTGCTTGCCAGGATGCCTGTGGGTCTAGCCATGGCCAGGGTGGGAGCTCAGAGAAGGCCAGAGCCTGTGTCTTTAAAGATTAATAGTGTTATTTGCTCATTAAGGAGATAGTTTTGAAGCCAGAACATTCGAGTGCAAGCATCTGTTTGCTACTGGGAGAGGATATTTATTGTCTGATACTTCAATGGATGTAAATAAACAGCCAGCCCTAGATAATGTTCAGACAAACAAACAAACAGCTGCCAGAATGGGTCCCTTGGTGGTTGACCTTCGGGAAGCATCATGCTGATGTTTTAATAGCTGCAGAGCCAAGCCCAGCCAGTGAAACCTTCCAGGAAGGAGGAGGATTAATGTGAGCCTGAGAGTGCTGGGCCCTGGGAGCTCCCACGTGTTGGGTTAAAGGAGGACAAGGGAGCTGAGCTGAGCTGAGCATCTGGGGGTCTCAGGGCTGTGCATCTCCAGGACAGACATTTGGGAAGTGGGAGCAGGTTGATGATCCTGTTGTGGAGGTGATGGGTGTGTTTGTGGACTGGGGGTTGTGTTGGACTGAGCATTTTGGGGCTCATATGTGCTCCTGGAGCCCCCTCTGTCACTTGTTGTTCCCCTCCTATTAGTGGCTAGCTTCTTTTTCCTTTCCTCTGCCTTCAGAGTGGGGATTGAAGCACAGAGACAGAATTTTCATCTTTGGACTCGGTTGTTTTTTTTTCCATTCTTATCCATAGTACAGT
Source organism: Cichladusa arquata (assembly GCA_026413545.1). Lineage (NCBI taxonomy): Eukaryota > Metazoa > Chordata > Aves > Passeriformes > Muscicapidae > Cichladusa > Cichladusa arquata. The sequence continues at coordinate 2,180,027 of JAOTQP010000870.1, forward strand.
GAATGCTGCAGCACTTCTACCTAACAAGCTAAAAATGACAAAAAGGAGCTGTATCTTGCTCATCACAAGGTCTTTTAAGGCCTAACTATCCAATTAAAAACTAACATCTATATTATTTATGCTTTTGACCCAATGACCAACACCTGTGACCCGCACTGTGGGATTTTCTATCTAACAAAAAACTACTACCTGAAACTAAGAAGAAGAAAGGACAAGAAGGAAGAAGAGCCAATGCCCCAGAGCCTCATCCCATACCTATTACTATATTCTAAACCCCCAAATTCCAAACCCTTCACCATGTGATATTACACACTTTTATTCAAACTACACACCTGTGATTTTAACTCCATCACTCAAATTTGGAAGTTTCTCCAAGGCCTCAAGTCAAAAGCAGTGTTTTTTCGGGGGTCAGTGCCAGAAAGCACAAAAAGTTCAAAACTCACAGGTTTCTGGGTTCCAACACCCTCCCTCTTGCCTTGCAGAGGAGCTCATGGTTCGCTCCCAGAAATGATCCCAACTGGACTGTTAGTCAGATTCTCATCCCACAGCCCCCAAAAAACATCTTGAATATAGGAATGCCCATCATTCAGTCAGGACAAAGCTCTATCCATGCCAGCACCCCAGCTCCAGGTGGAGCTTGTGGCTGATGCCAGCAGAGGAGAGCAGGGACAGAGGGAATGGGTGGTACATTCTCCAAATCCCTTGCAGCTGGAAACTTGGGGAGCTTTCCAAGCAGAGATTTTGTCTGTGTCCCTGACTTTAGTGGTGATCACCGGCAGGCTTTGACGAGTATCTTCCCATTTTTCCTTCACAGACTCTTTGAATTTTTTACCAACCCAAGTGCCCTGGTTCTAGCAGGAGCTTGGAGCCTGGGATATATCTCCAAGAGAGTGTGCAGTTGTGTTGTCTCATGCTCAGGACTGGGAAGAATGTGCAGGGAAGGTGGAGCTCCTCAGGGCTCTGTGCCTGGGGTCCAACATAAGAAAGACAGGGTTTAAGACAGTGTGTTGGGTTGATGTGGCCAGCAATGTGTGTTCTGTCCTCATCTGTCACAGCCGGGTGGGGCAGTGACCCTGATCTCCTGGCACACATTATCTGCTCATGGGCCATCTTTAAACCA
>JAOTQP010000870.1:2186192-2199771 GCA_026413545.1 Cichladusa arquata
TTTTGACAAAATAAATGCTTTGATAACCAGTAGCAAAACATCTGCCAGTACAATTGTCACTACATGCTTTCTTCACACTGAAGTGTCCAAGGCCAGGCTGGACAGGGCTTGGGTCAACCTGGCACAGTGGGAGATGTCCCTGACCATGGCAGGGAATTTGGAATGAGATGGTGTTTAAGGTTCATTTCAACACAAATCATTCAGTGGTTCTGTAATTATTTGTTTTCAGTGGAAGTGGGTTAAATCCTCATGTTCTCCCTCTGCTTTTGCTGCCCAGATCCGTGTGGATGGCACCAGCAAGAACACGCTGGAGTACGAGATCGTGCAGGTGGTGGACACTGGCCCCATCCTCAGGGACATGGCCTTCTCCATGGACCATGAGCACCTCTACATCATGTCTGAGAAGCAGGTAAGGAGCTCCAGCAGCCCATGGTGCTTTGTAAACCTTTGATACAACCTTTGAGCTCCATCATGCTCTGGACATCAGGGCTGCTCAGGAATTCTGGCAGTAACCACAGTTCCTACAAGGGCGTGCTCTGTTATCAACATCAGGATTTTTATGCTCATAAACCCATGGCATTTATTATTATTCATTATTCTTGAATTAATAATTCATTATTATTATTACTTGTGCAATTTTGAGGGGTCAGGGGCACAGAACTCAGGGGGCAGGAGCCACCCCCAGAGTTGCTTTGTCCTGCTGGCAGCTGGACAAGGAGTTTCTGCTGCATTTTTCTTCCACTCCCACCCAAACTGTGGCTGCATCTGCCACAGGCACAGAGAGGTGTAGCACTGAATGATTTGGCTCTAGTTGGAGTTTTTGGAGAGGCTGGAGGCTCTTTGGGACACAGTGGACAAGTGTGCAGGATGCTGCCTGCCAGGGTGCAGGCGAGTTTAGTGTGGTGTTCCTGTTGTGTTATCAGCATTATGATTGAAAATAGTGCCAGGCTTGGGTGTTCAGCATGGAATCCTGGCTGATTTCAGTGGCATTCTTGGCCTTGAGATGTTTGCTGCTTGGGGTGGGGGTAGGAGGAGGAACTACTTTTACATGAAAAATGCATTGTTTGTAATTAATCCTGTGGGTGTGCAGGATTACCTGAGCTATCATACCTGCTTGATTCACAGATGCTTATGAGGAGTTTTAGATGCACAAAAAGGATGGGAGCAGTGAGGGATTGTGGCAGGGTGATGGCAATTACCCTGCAGTGCCCCTTCAGTGGAGGCCACCAGTCTGAGTGGGACATGCTCACCTATCCATGTTCAATGCTTTATTAAACAAGTATTTCTGGTTTTATTTTTTAATCTATGAGTGTCATTTCTTCTGCTTGCACCACTTAAAATAAAGTGGTTTGTGATGTCTCCAACCTTTCCCTCTACTGTGCATATTCATACCTAAAATTTGGTGTGGGGAGGGGAGCAAGTCTGTAAATTCCTCCTGATTAAAGAGGCTGAGGTACCATAACTCAGGAGAAAGGGCAAGATGACAGAGCTGGGATTCCTTCTCATCTGCTCCATGCTGGACAAGGATGGGATTTCACTTCCAGTCCTGAAGTGAAAACAATTCCAGTCTCTTTTTGGGATGGGGTGAGAAGCTGGAGGCAGGTGATGCCTGAGCTCCTGCAAGACTTTGAGAATGACACCATTCCTTCTCCTCATCCTTTTACTGTCTGGGTCCTTTCTTTTTCCCTTCTGCAGAGAATGGGGCTCCTTGAGGGAGCCCTGGAGCAAACAATGAATGCACCAACAGCCAGCCCAGTGTTTTCAGGTTTGCTCAGTGCTCTTTTTGTGCAGAGCCATTTGAGGTCACTCAGACACTACTGCTGCCTTTGCACAGCCCTTCAGATTTACAGAGACTCTCAGGGGCTGTACCAAATCTCTGGGGGAAAGGGCAGTGGGACAGCAACCTTCATTCCCTCACATCCTTAAAACACGAAATCTGGAACAAGAGGAACAATTCGTTTTTCCTCCAGAGAGTTCCAAAACCTTATTCTTGCTGGTCCATTGACTCCCTGCCCTTCCTTGACCATTGCAGCCTGAGCAGATTCATTCTGTGCTTGGCTGTTCCAAGCTGGTGTTTTTAGGACCCCAAGCCCTGGGGAGAGCTCAGGAGCTCTGAGCCCCCTGTGATTTATCAATCATCTCCTCCCACCCTTCTCTGACACCCATGGGTGTCTCTGTGAGAGAGGCTGGTGAAAAAGGCAGGGACTGTTATTTAAAATCTGATGTGAGCCCATGGAACACTCAGCACTTCCTCAGCCTTTGCCCAAATCTGATTTTATCTGAGGCAGGGGATGTGAGTGACAGCACTGCCACCTCAGCAGTGCAGTCACTACCTGTGTGCTCATGATAGAACACACTTTAATGCTTGAATAAATTAATATTTGCAGAGCCTCAGTGAGTGGGTGCAGGGGTTTGCCTTTGCTGGAGGCAGGATTATGAACAGGCTGCCCTTGGGGAGCAAATATCCCACCCACTCTACAAGCCATGTACAGATCTTTTACAAAAGGGTGAAGATGTGACTTATCAGAGGTTTTCTCTGCCCACAGTGGGATTGGGAGGTGAAGGGCAAGGGGGTGATGACTTAACCTGACCTTTTTAAAGATAGACAGGCACCAGGGCTTGTGCCATCCCTGGGGAAGGGGGAGGTTTCTCCTTCTTCAGCCCTGTCTGTGCCCCAGAGATAGAAGTGCTTCTGTTATTACCTGTGTAGTTATTAAAAGCTGTTTTCATAGAATCATTAAGGTTGGAAAAGGCCTCTAAGATCATCCAGTCCAACCTTTGACCAAATACTCCCTTCCTCACTGAACCATATATGAAGTGCCACTTCTGCTTGTGTTTTGAACACTTCCAGGGATGGTGACCCCACCACTGCCTCTTCCAGTCCTTAACCACTCTTCCACTGATGAAATTTTTCCCAATATCCAACCTGAGCTTCCCTAGGTGCAGTTTGAGGCCATTTCCCCTTGTCCTGTTGGTGTTGCCTGGCAGAAGACACAGATTCCCTGCCTCACAACAATCTCTTCAGGGAGCTGTGCAGAGCAGTGAGGTCCCCACTGATCCTCCTTTCCCCAGGCTAAACAGCTCCAGCTCTCTCAGCCACTCCTCACAGGACTTGTTTCCAAACCTTATGGTTTTGCCAGACTTGGCTCCACCACTCACCAGCCCCCCACAAGAATGGAAGCCCCAGTGATAAAGCCAATTTCTCCAGCTTGTGCCAGTCTTACCACAGCTCTGGACATCCCAGAAAGGCACCCTTTGACAGGAACACCTAGAAAGAGCTGTCACTGTAAATCTGGGTACAAGGAACATCTTTCTCACAATGCCAAAATATTCCCCTGGCCTTTTTAAGGTCAATTTCTGCATGGGAACATTTTCCCCAGTGAACTTGGGGGTCCTTGGTTTGCACATGGGGGTTTTCCTCTGGAGCTGGACTCCCTGGGCTCCAAGGGAGGTGGAACCCAGCTCAGCCTTGTGGTCTGTGGCTGAAACAAGTCCTGTCTTGCAGCTCCTCTGGACCCTGAGAGGTGACAAGCAGCACTTGCCCACTCAGCCAGATGTGCAATGCTCTGAGGAGCAGCATGCAACAGCTTTTCACCATTATCTAGAAATACATATTTTATATGGGCAGTGATTGAGAGGGGGAGAGGGGATGTGTCACTGAAAGCCAGAGACAGAGCATACAAAGGTCCCATCATTTCCCAGAGGTGTGGACATCTCTGTGTTTTAGGCGTGAATGTGTTTCAAGTCCCTGCTGACAGTGCAGGGCAGGGTTGGTGCACACATGGGATCTGTCAGGGTCCATCAGGAGATCATCCCTTTAACTCCAGCCTTCAAAACCCTCTGAGGGAGCTACAGCCACTATCCCAGCCTGACCTTGCCCCTTGTAGGGATGGGGCAGCCACAGCTTCTCTGGCAGCCTGTGCCAGTGCTCATCACCCTCACAGCCAATAATTTCCTCCTAGTATCCCATTTAAACCTACTCACTGTGTCTGAAGCCATTCTCCCCATCCTGTCACTCCATTCCCTGTGAACAGCTCCTCTGTACATTTCTTACATTGGAGGCTGGGACTGTTTCTTTCTTTTTTCCTGTTTCTGGTGTGCAGAGGAGCCCTGTGCCTCACATGCTGCTCTCAGGGGATGAGGAGCAGATGGGAAATGCTGGAGGAACAGCAGGGTCTCTGCTGCAGCTTCTCTGCATCTTCCCTCACCACACATGGCATGTGCTTCCTTGGGTCCCCTCCCTCACCTAATCATCTCTGAATTTCTCCCTGGAACTCTTTGCAGGGATGGAGATAATCCTTCCACCCCTTTCTCATTCTCCCTGCCTCGCTCTCTGATCCTTTGCAGCCCTTTCCTCTCATTTCCAGGCTTGCATTTGCTTTTCCACCACTCCTGCATTCCTGGCATCCCTGTTTCTTTGCTCTCTGCTGTCCCAGCTGTCCCCACACTGCTGCCTGACCACTCTCCTCGTTTCCTTGACACACACCAGGAGGTGCAGGATGCTCATTCCCCTGTCCCACCTTTGGACTAACATTTGGAAAGCCACCTCCACCACCACCTAAATAACTCTGTTTCAGCCTGTTGGACTCCTAGGTCTCTCCCAGCATTTTGCAAAGCTGATGCAACACCTGGAAGCGACTCCAGCACAGGAATCTCAGCCCTTCCTTTTGATACAGAGGGATCAAAGGGAAGAGCTGGAGGAAATAACCTTAAAGGCTCAAAATCCAGAAGATAAAGGGCAAGAGGTGTCAACTTCATATTATTTAAATCTCAAGGTTCTGAGCTTCCTCTTACATTTGGTTTACTGAAGGTGAGGGAAGACTGTTCTGCAGCCAGCTTTTGAGCAATCTTTTGTTGCTTCTGAGCAACTTTACCCATCCCTGGCAGTGTCCAAGGCCAGGTTGGGGCTTGGAACAAACTGGGATAGTGGAAGGTGTCCCTGCCCTTGGCAGGGGTGAAATGGGATGGTTTTTATTGTCCCTTATAAAACCATCCTGTGATTCTGCGTTTGCCTCAAGGAGATTTGCTGTCCCTCTCTGTGCAGGCAGGTTTGTTCTGTGGGTCAGCTTCACGCTCCGGTGGGAAGTTGTGCTTTCCCCCTGTAAATTAGCAGAAAGTCACCCACAATCTGTGAATAAATCACATCTGTGCAATGCTATCATTCCCTAAAACCATTACAGTGTGTCTGAGGTGAGGCTGGTAGGGTCATGCGTAGCAGAAGCAGATGGGTATTTTGGAGGCTCTTTTAAACTTTGCCAGCGAAATATCAAATAAATATGTACTTCAACTAAAGCGTGGCAGAAAGCACATTTGGTAAAAATTAAGTAACTGTACTGCAAATCATGTTGACAGGGTCTTCTTGGCCTTTTTGTGTCTGTTTCTCATTAAAATGGGGAAGGCTTATACCTATTTGTCTCCTGAGATTTATTCTTCTCCCCTCTGCCTCTGAGTCACTATCAGCAGCAGAATTATTGTTTGCAAATTAGCTGCCATGGAGGAGGGGGTGTCTGGCCAGTTTACTTCTGGTTTCATGACCACTGATTAAAATCTTGTCTGCTGCTTATGTTATTGTATCAATTAGTTAAAGCAATCATTAATAAGTTTGCTTAATTACGGCTTAATTTCTTCAAATATGGTCTTTACACAAGATATCAAGCAGCATTAACTCCTGGCTTTGGAGTAGCTGTTTCCAGGAGATTGTCAGTTTGAGGTTGTCCCCAGAAACACTGGCTCAAGATCACAAGTTTTAAAAATAACTCAAGAGTTTTTGGTTTGTTTCCTTTTTTTTTTTCTTTTAATTTGCATTTGTTTGTTTGTGAGCCATCAGGTTGTGTGCAGACCACATTTTTCATCATTGGACCAGAACCAGAAAATGCAGGAAGATCTTGTTTGAAAACAGAAAGCTGAGATTATCTTATAGGTATGACTTTTTGACCTGGGGATTTAAAAGCAGCAGAGACACCCAGAAACTGTAAATTTTTATGCTGTTGTTGCAGATTTCTGTTATTCTGCTGTCTTGGAGTATTGATTTAGAAGGGGCTGTGAAAGAAGACCACTGTGCACATCCACTCTTGGGAGGTGCTCAGATCTTCTGAAGGACTTCACTACTCAACTTCTGGAAGGGTATTGGCAGCATCATCTCTTCCTTGGATTAACTATCAGGCAGTTAGGAAGAAATGTTTGGCTATGAGGGTGGGGAGGCCCTGGCACAGGGTGCACAGAGAAGCTGTGGCTGCCCCTGGATCCCTGGAAGTGTCCAAGGCCAGGCTGGACAGGGCTGAGAACAGCCTGGGATAGTAGAAGGTGTCCCTGCCCATGGCAGGGGGTTGAAATGAGATGATCTTTAATGTCCCTTCCAGCCCATTCCGTGATTTTGTGATACTTCTCCGGACAGGAGCCATTGCAAGCTGTCAAGCATTTTTTTTGCTTTTGGCGATAATTAAACATTTAAAATCTTGATGAAGAGCTTCTTATAAACAGGAGTGGAAGAGAAGAGTGAGTACATGTTTGGGGAAAGCTGAAGCAGCTCACTGGGGGAGCTGGCAGCAGCCTCTGGAGGGGTGTCTTAGGTTACAATGTAAAGATGTGCCCAAAAGTCTGTATTCTATCACCGTCTGCTGAGACCAGGTGGGGCAGTGATCCTTATCTCTGTGGGATATATCCCCTGTTAATGGGTCATGGCAGGGGTGGCACTGGGTGATCTTTCATGTCCCTTCCAACCCAAACCACTCCATGATTCCATAACTGGCTATTTCTAAACCAGACTGACATCCTGTGTAAAATCAGGGCCATCAGAGCTTCTAGAACACTCAAAACATGGTTGAATTCACTGTCTTTGCAAAAATGTGTCACATTCCTCTCCCAACAGAACTCCAAACCACCCATTTCCTTGCCAGCTGCCCTGCTCTTGGGCACTCCTGCACAAAATTGATAGGGAAGAGCAGTTCCTGGAGTTCACTCCATCCCTATCAAGCAATGAGTGTAATCCCAGCTGGCAGCAAAGGCAACTTTTGTCCTCTTTGATTGTTCTTTGCTGCCCCTGGAATACTCCTCATTACCCTCAGCAACATCAGAGGCTGAACTCCGCTCTCCCTCGCATTTGCTTTCACCTAATTAAGGGCCTGTTAAATAAGGTCATATGCCCTGTGAGAAATGTCTGAATGGATGGAAAATCCCTCATGGATGCTCAGCTAAGGATGGAAAAGACACTGTGAGTGCCTGTGTTTCTCGGCCAAGAGTTATAAAAGTGATTTGGCCCACTGGCAAAACTGCAGAGCATTGTGCTTCTGAGTCTTTTGAAATAATTCTTTATCAGCAACAGGAAAATTATTGCAAAAAACCCTCGTAATTTAGCTTGATTTTAACTCATTTGCTGCTTTCATGTGGGTGTTTTGGAGTAAGCTGGGATAATTCAGGGAGTAGGGAGTCCCTTTACCTCTTGCTGGGTTGGTCGTGTGCTCCAGAAGGGATGTGAATAACTGGGAAAGCTGAGCTGAGCAGGACAGGAACAGATTCAAGGGCTTGGAGGTGTCCCAAGTGTTCATGGCAAGGGAAGAAATTCCACTTGGGGCTGTCTCCATCCCATGAGACACATGGGCAGCTGGAATTCCAGCTCTCACTGTCCCTCAGCCTTGGGCTTTTCACACTTGAATTAAGCTCTTTTTATGCTTTGGAAAGGCTTTCATGAGCCAGTTGATGCTGTTTTGAAGTGCCTCACTTTGCCCTAAAACCAGGACTATGCAAAGTGCATTGGGAAGGAGGAAAGGCTGGGACACAGTACAGGATTTGGGAGACCTTGAATCATTCCTGCCTTGCTCACAGACTCCTGTCAATCTCAGACACACACTGGGATTTTTGGGGTGGTCCTGTGCAGGCCAGGAGTTGGACTTGATGATCCTTCCAACCCAGGATATTCTAGGAATATTCTAGCTGATTAAATTACATCAGCTGTAGCTCCATGTGCCCTGAAGGTACAGAAAACATTTCCAAGATCAAGATCTCTTTTGGAACTGCCTGTAGCACCTGCCACTGAACTATTGAAAACTCAGCTGTCCTCCTGACCTGTGTACATGCCCTGATGAGAGCTGGAAAGTTCTGCTGGCTCCTAAAGTTCAGAGGGAGTTTTGCTTTGTCACCATCAGGTGTCCAGTCAGAGCTTTGCTGTTTATCAGAGAGGGAAATGCTCCTTATAATAATTTGTAGAATAACTTGAGAATAATTTGTAGCCACCCTGTCCTCTAAGTGACATGAGTTAAAGCTTCCCTGATCCCATCTAGAGGAACCTTGACAAGCCCAAGCTGTGTGGAGAGGACCAGCAGGGAGCAGTTTGATGGTTGTTCACTGGAGGGAAGGATTTCACACAAAATTGATGTTGAGATCCCTTTGCTTTGTGCTTGGCCTTGCTGCTCCATCCAAGAACCATCCCTTCCAGGCCTGCCCCATCCCAGAGAAATTACTTCCCTGCATTAATCACTGGGTCCAGCTTTGGGGGAGGATCTGCAGCTGCTGCAGTATTTGAGTTCGTGGATCTTAGTGGTGGACAGTAAACTCTGCCTGCTGGCAGGACAGGCATTCCTGTAACTCAGGGGCAGAGCACTGCTGGTGAATTTTGCAGATGATGAGCAGAGGGGCAGAGTGACACATCCTGTGACATTGCAGAGCTTTAGGGCTGAGTCTCTGGATCACCCCCAGGCCAGGATTTGGGTGCACTTAGTCCACATTAACACAATTTCTTGCCTGTCACACTAAAAGACCTGTGCTCAGACACAGTGGTGACATATTTGTGCCTGAACTCTCCAGTTGTAGCCTGTTCTATGTGTTCAATATTTGAGGGTAGAACCACAGCTTTCCCAGTGCCATCTGTGGATCTGCATTTGGCTTGAGCTGCAGCCTGAACTAATGTCAGCATCCATCTCTTAGCCTGCCAAAAAAGCCATGTCCCCATGCCAGGATACTTCTCTACAGCCTGCTCAAAGCAGCAGCACAGGAGCTGGAGGATTCTCAGAGGGTTCTGAGGGTGCTGTGTTCTGTAGAGGATGGTTTAATCCATCTTTGGGATTCCTTGCCTTAAGGTATTCATGTGAGGGACACACCTGAAGGGCTTTGCCTGCTGTCAGGACATGAGGAATGGGATGTTAATTCAGTTTAACCAAGTCTTCTTCCTTCTGCACCATGTTTTTAAGATTTAATTGTTCCTTCTAGCTCATGGGGCTCTGCTGGCAGCTCCCCCCTGCCTTGCACAGGAGACAGAAAATAAGGAAGGATGGAGGAAGGAGTGAGCAATGCCCAGAAATGCACAAAGCACTTGCAGAGTCATTCCCTGGGTGAGGACAGGCAGGGATTATTGATCCAGGGAAGCCATGGAGACGTGTCCCTGGGGCACAGTGCTGCCCAGCACACGGCCTGGGTGTCACCTGGCACTATTGATTGTGCTGCTGTTTCTCTGTGGAGTCAAACACAGGCTGCTCAGTACAGCTGCTGTGCTGTTCTGGCAGAAAGAAGGTGGATATGTGGAGTTTAATGCATCCCTCTCATGTTTTAAACAAAAAAAAAAAAAACAAAACCAAACCCCACTCTTGTCTCCCTGAGTCCTGTCAGACTGGTGGGTTGTATTTTCAGCTAGGAATAAGTCAGAGTATTAAGGGCAGCTCAAGGAATTTAGCTGGAAATCTGAAAATCTCCCTCCTCCCTTCCCCCAGCCCCTGACCCTGTAACAGACCCACAAGAAGGGGAGAAGAAAGAGGAAACCTAAGAAGTTGGTGATTACATGTGAAGCCTGGCAGATGTGTAATCCTGGACTCCATTAAACATCTGTCTGCTCCAATCTCCCTGACAGCCAGGTCTCCTCTCTCTGCCTCGCTCAGATCCTGCATTTCAGGTCACTCAGGGGTTGTTAATCACCATTCTCTGCTTTGGTGTTCCACAGCCCAGCCTGGGCACCCCAGCTCAGGGAGGGGGGATTTGGGCAGGACAATGCCCATGGCACATCCACACCTCTTGGGCTGGAGCTTTTCCATCCCACACACCCTTGAGTGCTTTCCCAGTGCCTGTCTGGGACTGTTCTCTTAATTATTGCATTTTAAGAGAACATTATTGCATTCTTCCAAAGTTATTTTCATTACATGTGTCTTATTACTTTCTTTGAGGCAAGTATTTGCTCTCTTGGGGCATTTCCTTGCACCATAAGTGCACAGAGTTATCATTTTCTAATGCATTTTCTATTTTTCATGTGATATCCCTGAACTCCTAAGCACACTCCATGTTAGTGGATTAACAGCAATTTCATTGTTAGGCTCAGGGAGAATTTTTTTCAATGCTCCAGAGTTTGCTGTGTCTTCTGCACTCATGGCTTTGAGTCTTGATGTAAGGTCCCTGCTAAATATCTTTCATCACTTTATATTACTTGATACAGTCATTATCATCATATATAGTAGGAACTGGAAAATGAAATCCATTCCAGAATCTGCCCTTGAAAGGCAAACTGGCTTTTATGTTCTTTTCTATTAAAAAAACCCTTTAAAGTCAGGCTGTAATGTTATTTTTTCCCCATTTTTTTTCAGGGTTTGGGTTTTCTTCCCAGTTCTTGTGATTTTCCAGTTTGTGATTAGAGACAAGAGTACTCAGCTACCCTGAAAATTATTTTCTTGTTTTATTTCCTAACTGGATGAAGAAGTAATGGGAATCCTTGGGACCTAAATTAGTCTGTCTTGCTTTGGTGTTTTTTTTGGTTGGGTTTTTTTTGGTTTTGTTTTGTTTTGTTTTTCCTTTAGAAAGATATTCTGAACCAGCAATCTGAGCACTAGGTCAATACTCTGCTGTATTTTAGTTTGTAGTGTAAACTTGGCTTTCACTTGTGTTTGGGTTGTTGGGAGGATTTGAGGGACAGAAAAATCCATTTAAAAAGTTGTGTGGATAAATCAGTGGTTGTTTGCCTGCCCCTTCTGTGGATTTTGCACATAGAAAAGGGAATTCCTCTGCCAAATGTCCCATGGGTCAATGCCTGGATAAAAGCTGTGTTGAGATTTTTTTAAATAATGGGATTTTTTTAAATAATGGTCCAGATTTTTCGAAAAAATGGTCCTTAAACTTTTAGTTTTACAGTCTCATCCCAGTTGCAGCATTTCTCACATCATTCCTAGGAATCCTCTCCTTTAATTCACCTCCTGCATTCACTTCTTTTCCCCCAGTCCTGAGCTCCTACATAAATACCTGCTCTTGTGTCCCTCCTCTGAGAGTCTGGATCCGTGCATGCCTTCCTGATGGATTTATAACTTGCAAAGCCCTTTGGATTTCCCGAGGATGAAAGACAGTGTTTGCACAAGATCCCTGCCCTCATGACATAATTTGGGAAGCTTTCTCTGGAAGGAACCTTCCAAGCACTCGTGAGTTCACGTGTCAGTAGTTTCTGCCCTGAGAGTGAAGGTAACCCGTGTGTTCCCCAAAGCACCACGCCAGGAATGTTTTGATGGAATATAGACTCCAGGGTGATTCACATAATTAATGTTGGAGCACTGGAAAGAAGGAGATGTTTGCACTGACCTGGACTCCATCAGGACAAAGCTCTCTTTATTCCCACAAGTTATATCCTCGTTATTCCATTTTTTTGGGTTAAATGCAAAGAGTTTCTGGCAGTGAAGCCAAGTGCTTCCTTGTGCCTGTAGATCTCAGCCTTTGTCTCCTCAAAAAAAAAAAAAAAAAAGAAAAAAAAGAAAAAAGATAGCTCCATTAAAACTGATAGGGAATAAACCCAAGCCATTCCTGGACACTGGGAGGTTTCCTCCTCCACTCCAAGAGCATTTTCTCCCCCCAGAGTTCCACCTCAGGCCATGAACTGGCAGCCTGGCCATTAGGACCCACTTGGCAGTGACAGATTGTGGGGATCTCTTTTGCTGTGGAAAATGTGGAACTGATTGTCTGGGCGACCCCGCTTGACCTGGGGAATTCTGCATTTGACCTGGCTTTAGACATAATAAACTGGAGTAATTAGCAGAGAAATTCAGTGGTGACACATCTAATTGATTGGAAATGCCAGTGCCCGATGAGAGGGAGCTGTGGTGAGGGCTGTGCTGTGAAGGGGTGGTCAGGATGCTGTCAGGAGGCAGGAAAATGCAGGGAAGGAATGTGGAGCCTGCTGGAAGTTTGCTTTTCTTTGCAGCTGAGAATGCTGCAGGTTTGCTTTTCTTTCCAGCTAATGGCCTTGGCTATCCATCACTAATTACTGATCCCTCCACTCAGCACTTTCCCAAGGTTGAGCTCGCACCTCTGGGAAAATCCACCTCCATCTCAAGTGTGCAAAGAGAAAAACACCTTTTGTGCTGCTCATCTGAAAATCCACCAGTTTGTGCCTCACCGAGGAGGAAAGGATGGGGAGAACATTTATTTCAGATCATGGATGGATGGTATCTCCTGTGTAAATGTGGATCTGTGATGTCCCTTCCCAGGCTTTGCATTTTTGCTTCTAGATTGATGACAGTTGAAAAAATAAAATATTAAAATTAATTTCTCTTTAAAGTTTGTGCTTAAAAGTGGGCATTTTGCTTTCCTGGTCCGTGGCAGTGCCTCGGGACTGTGTGTGCACTCCTTAGAGCAGGTACCCTTTGGCGTGGGACCAGGAATGACCTGGGAGTGTCTCCCAGACAGTCTTGGACTTGGTTCAGGGATGACCACGGCCAGTAACAGCTTCTGAGAGGCAGTTTGGCTGCAGCTGCTCCATTTGCAGGCTAAGGGAGCCAAATGAGGTGTAATTCTGATGTTCTGTACTCAGGACCAGTGTGAGGCAGGCACATGAAACTTCTCAGTGCAGGCACAGCTGTCCAGACTGGTACAGAGCTGTGTGATTTGTGTAGGAGGGTTCAGAGCCTCTGCTACTCATTGTGGCCTTCCACTGCTTGAAGGGAGCTTATAAAAAAGAGGAAGAATTATTATTGACATGGACAGGCAGTGATAGGACAAGGGGAGGATGGTTTTAAACAAAAAGATGAGAGATTTTGATTAGATGATAGGAAGAAATCCTTCCCTGTGAGGATGGTGAGGCCGAGGCACAGAGTGCCCAGAGAAGCTGTGGCTGCTCCTGGATCCCTGGAAGTGTCCAAGGCCAGGTTGGACAGGGCTGGGAGCAGCCTGGGATAGTGGAAGTGGATAGGCTTGAAATGAGATGATCTTTAATATCCTTTCCAACCCATTCCATGATTCTGTGATGCTTCTCAGGACAGGAGCCATTGCAAGCTGTCAAGCATTTAGTGTTTTTTTTGCTTTTGGCAATAATTAAACATTTAAAATCTTGATGAAGAGCTTCTTATAAACAGGAGTGGAAGAGAAGAGTGGGTACATGTTTGGGGAAAGCGGAAGCAGCTCACTGGGGGAGCTGGCAGCAGCCTCTGGAGGGGTGTCCTAGGTTACAATGTAAGGATGTGCCCAAAAGTCTGTATTCTATCACCGTCTGCTGAGACCAGGTGGGGCAGTGATCCTTATCTCTGTGGAGATATCTCCTGTTAATGGGCAGCTGTTAAAAACCAGCTGGGGCAATCATCTTTATCTTTCCCACAGCCCATCCTCCCTCCAGGAGATATCTCCTGTTAAT
>JAOTQP010000870.1:2200017-2215460 GCA_026413545.1 Cichladusa arquata
TACATCATCCCACTGGGAGATGCTCCACCCAGGGGGAGGAGCCAAGCCTTTCCTACCCAGATAAAAACTGAGATTTGCACACCAAGGCAGCCTTTACTTACTGGGTTCCAGAGGATAAGAGCTACCAGACCTTTCTACAGGATCACTGCTTCAACAAGACCACTTCACCTGGACTGCTACCATCACCCTAACTAGCGGGGTGTATTCTGACTCTGTCAGTGGTTTTTCTTTTCTAGTATTGCCTGTATTTTATTTTTCTCTTTTTTTCCTATTAAATTGTATCTCTGACTTGGAGTCTCTCACTGGTTTTGCTTTCGAAACCATTACAAGGGGATATATAACTGTATCTAATGGAAAAACGTGAGAAAATAAGATGAGGGGGGTCACTGATCTCTTTTATCCCATGATATGGACACAGCCTCAGAGGTTACAACCTGTTACACCATGAGAACTCTCCATTTGCTTAGGATTTTTTCTTCAAGGACTGATTTTCTTGAGGTGCACCCTCCTCCCATCAACAGGAACCTCTGGAAACCAGTTCTGGGCTTTGGGAACAATTTCATATCCTCAATCAATAAATAAAAAGGGAAAAGGCACCACCATATGCACTGAAGCATCCTGCGGAGATTGTGGAGTCTCCAAACAAACATTAGATGTGTAAACAGTGGATCAGCATTCCTTCACTGCAGACCCACTTATTGCCTTCCTGATGATTTATTTTCATTAATTTTCATAGCTAAACAGACAAAAGTGCTTGTGGCAAACATTATAGGCT
Source organism: Cichladusa arquata (assembly GCA_026413545.1). Classification (NCBI taxonomy): domain Eukaryota; kingdom Metazoa; phylum Chordata; class Aves; order Passeriformes; family Muscicapidae; genus Cichladusa; species Cichladusa arquata. The sequence continues at coordinate 2,200,793 of JAOTQP010000870.1, forward strand.
CTCCCTGCTCCCACACAACTCAACATCCCCCCCTTCCTCTTTTCCAGATTTTTTTTTTTCAGCTGATAACTAATCCAGCCACTACTTTTTTGTGGCACAAAGTTTGAACAGCCCAAAATTCACAGGGGCTCCTTTCCCCAGTCTTCAGTGCTCTGGCACTTTTGGGATGTTATCCTCTCTACTTAGAGGAGCACTGGTAATGGTGGAGATGCAAAAAGATTTTTTAAATACTGAAGTATTTGTGTTTGATGGGTGTTTTTGAGTTTGTGGCCTTTTGTTTGCTTCCTCACGTGCTGTTTGGAAGGAAGGAGGATTCAAAATTTATTTCTAACTGCATTTAGGAATAATTTTTTCTTAAAGCAGAGGGACTATTTGTAGGTTTAAGCATTGACAGTTTTACCTCAGGATCCTAGAAAAGGAGAAAAAACATTTTTACTGGGCAGATGATATTTTTTTCTCAGCTGGGTCAGGTCCTTGGAAATACCCTGTGAATTTCAATGGGACAATTCTATTTTTCTTCTGCTTGCATTTTTTATTTATTTTCTGGATCCTGCCTTTGCAAGATGTTAACCTTGGAGGTTTTTTTTTTAAATTTTGTCAAAAGTCAACCCGAATTTTGTGGTTCATTTGTTGGGGGAAGTAAAATGTTTTTTTTTGGCTCTGTGATTTGCTCTTAGCCTGGGATGGTGCTTTTTCTCCTATTGACCATGAGGATAGTCATGTGGAACAGAGAAGTGATGAAGTTATTTATTTATTATTAAATGTACATATAATATATATATTTAAAAGAGTTATGGTGACAGGACAAGGGGGAATGGCTTCAAACTGTCAGAGGGCAGGATTATATTGGATGTTAAGAGGAAATTCTTGGCTGTGAGAGTGGTGAAGCCCTGGCACAGGGTGCCCAGAGAAGCTGTGGCTGCTCCTGGGTCCCTGGAAGTGTCCAAGGCCAGGCTGGATGGGGCTTGGAGCAACCTGGGACAGTGGAACGTGTCCCTGCCCCTGGCATATAAATATATATAAATATTATCTGTTTACATATCATAGAATGGTTTGGGTTGGAATGAGATGATCTTTCAGGTTTCTTCCAACCCAGACCATTCCTATGATATGTAAATATATTTAAAAATATATTTAAAATATATTTATATATTTTTAGTGATTTCTTCAAAGATATAATGAAAAGCTATAGCGTGTTCCTAACACCTTTGTGTGGGATTTGGAGCAGGCTGGGGGTGAATAAAGTTCTTTCCCCCACCACACAATAGATTTGTGGTGAGATGATGAGGAAGATGATGAATGAGCTCACCAAAAACAGAACAGAGTCCCTGAACTTACTGCATATGTGGAGATCTGCTCTGATGCTCATGCCAGGCCAGAGGGCAAGAGGAAAGTCACATCACACAGGCATTACCTGGCACTTTTACACATTTCTATACCCAAACCCAGTGGGATCACCTTATCTGCCAGGGAAGCATGGCTGGGCTGGAAGGCAGCCTGTGCCTGGCAGGGCACAGCACCATTCCAGTAATGCATCTGCAAATGGGCTCTGGGGATAATGGAGTGGCTGGGCTAATAAAATTAGCCTGGCATTCACAGCCTGAGTGGGGAGGAGGGGAGAACTGTCCCTTTCAGTCTTCCCAATCATCCCCTGACATCTCATTCCAGCCCAGGAAGGGAAGCAGGCGAGGGGGGTTTTCCAGCAGAGTGAAAATGTGCTGCTGCACTGATGCAGTGCTGAGGCTTTCTGGAAAACCAAAGTGCTGGGTTGTGGTGGCTCTGCCTGGGTGACAATGTGAGCACAGAGCCCTGAGCCACCTTTCCCTCTGACAGGGCAGGGCTGGGAACACATTTGTCACTCGAGCTCCAGACAGCAAACGAGGCTGATTTAATTAACCCAGGGAGCCCTGCTGGCCTTGTCTGCCAGAGCTCAGGACAGCAGGATGTGGATGAGGGGAGGGAGAGGGGAAGGGGCAAAGACACCAGGCTGGTCCATCTCAAAGCACTTTGCCTCTCACCACCGAAAGCCCTTCACAATTATTCTTGATGTGATTTACATGTACTTTAAGGGCATCTGCATAATGGGATATAATGCACAGGAAATGCAGTCATGAGCTTCTGAAAGCTTTTGGGGGCTGACAATTCCTGCAGAGCATGAAATCTCCCCTTTCCCTGCAGCTGGAAGCAAGTCTGGCCTTTACAGAGCGTGTGCTCTTGGGCTAAAATGCCAAAAATTTCAGTGTGTCTGAACTATCAGTTCTATTCATGAAGTGTCCAGACTTGCCCTTCCTTTTCCACCATTCTGATGGATTTATTGGGGCTTCTTACTTCAACACCAAGCAGGAGGATTTTCATCCCTAGCAGAGTCAGAACCAGGTGAATGTGGCTTTGCTGTCAGTCAGGGGCTGGAGGAAGCTGGACCACCTCTGCCCACACCTGGCAGGTTTTGGTGGGCAGCTTTGCTGTGAGAGACACCTCTCCTGCTTGTAGAATGTCACCTTGGCCAAGGAGCTCTGAAATTTTAATGCTCCCCACCAAATATTGACTCTCTGAGGGCGTCTGAGTAAGCCTTTAGTGGAGAAGTCGATATTTGTCTGATGTTTCAATGGATAATGTTGCTTTTTCTCTGAATTTCCTTCTGGCCTCTCCCAAACTCGCTGCACAGTGGCAGAAGCAAGATAAAAACATGGGAGGAGAGGGAGTGCTCCTTTTGGAGAGTTGTTTTGTGCTGTCCATTTCTCCCTGCCTTAATGAGGCTCTTTGCTGGGTGCCTCTCTCTAAACTCAGCATCTGAGCCTGCTGTAATCACTCCCAGCACACAGCAGTCCTTCCCCATTTGGCTCTCCCTCGCTCTCTAAGGGATTTGGGCAGCCAAAATTTGCCATGGGCACAGCAGAAATGTTAAATGTTGCAATAAATGCAAACACATCAGCAGTTTTCCATGACAAACATTCCTCTTCCCACTGGAGATCAGTGCAGGATAACCTTGCCACTCCATCCTGAGTGGACTTGAGTGGGTCTCATCTGTCCTGCTGGGAAAAGAAGCTCCAGGTGAGATTTTTAGGCAGGGTTGTAGCCAGATATTGGTAATAGAAGACAAATGTGTGTTACCCTGCTTTAGTGCAGCTCCTCAGTTGAATTCTGCAGCAAAGGCTCCACTCTGCCCTTGGACATGGTCATCCTGCCTCCTTGGGCAATTTAACATCCATCCCCTGCAAGTCTGAGCTGCAGAAGGATCCCAGTGGGGTAGAAGTAAATATATTGCCTTGCAGGTAGGAAAATCACTGCTGCAGGTTAGATTTCTGCCAATTTACCATCCATTAGGGACTCAGTCTAAGCTGGCTGTGCCTCCTAAGAAAGAATAATCCTGTAAACAGTGTAGCTCTAATATACTGAACAATTAAAGAACTTGTTTCTGACTGAAGTTGAAATTCATTATACTTCCATTTGCAAGGCGAGCTGGGCAGATTTCAAAATAAGTGAGAAAAAGGAGCTAATTTATATTTCTGTTTGTTCTTGTAGCAGCTAGTAAATAAATCCAGGTGCACAAGGGGAGTTGAGAGACTTTAATTTCAATGGCAGCTTGGGTGTCTGGTAACTGTGGGAGTCTGGAGCTAAAATAAATGCAGAGGAACAGTTTTCAGGAGCAAAGGGCACAGGATTTGTGGGTGCATCTTCTTTGTTGTTTTAAATCTAGTCACAGAATACTAGAATGTTTTCTGTTGGAGGAGACTTAGAAATTCTTGTTCCACCTTCCACTATCTCAGGGTGCTCCAAGCTCTGTCCAACCTGGCCTTGGACACTTCCAGGGATGGGACAGCCCCAATTTGACTCTCCAATGCAGATTTTATCCCACCCAAGTGCTGGATGATGTCTTCACATATCTGTGGCATGTCTGAAAAAACATCCCTATTGGAGATTGACATTTTTGTGGTGGCCACCTCAGCAGGGCAGCCTGGGCTGGCAGGAGGTCTGATCAATATTTGTCTGGCCAAGAAAGGGAGTGAGTGATGCTTGCATGAGCAGTGTCATAATCAAAAAGTGTCCCCACTTAACTGGAGGTCACAGTGTACACTCTCCTTGAGTGGTGGCATCATTTCATAAAAAAGCTTTTTCATTAATTAAAGTCCCTTAACCTTGCATCGTGCTCAGGGTTTGGTATAGAAGCTTATTTTTTTCTGATCAATATATATTACCATATTTCCTAGAAAGAAGCTTTCACCCCCTCAATTAGCTGAGGAAAAAATAATTGTGTGCATTTGAAAGCATTTTGTGCCTCTAGGATCCATTAAGTAGATCAGAGCTGCAGTTTTCTTGTTCTCTTGGACTTTTGTCCGTATCAGTTACCCAAAGGAGCAGAAAGCATTGTTTGCTCTCATTCAAATGACATTTCAATAAATGCCAGGGGGAAATTATGATAAATTTTTGATTTTTTTTTTTTTTTTAATTCAAGCTTGATAGAGAGGGGATGAACTCATGAAAATACCCCAGCCTACAAATCAGGAGTTTTGGGTTGTGATTTCCTTGTGGTCTCTATGTGATCCCCTAGAAGTCAGTAAAGGCCACAAACAGCTCCTTGCAGCAGGGTCTGGCATTTATTTTTATGTAACACCCAGGGCCACTGATTTTGATGAGGTTTCCAGGCAGGAACATGCTTATTAATTTATCCTCAGAATTAATGGAATTGGAGAGGAGAACTGTTTCATCTCCCAAACCTTCCTTCACTTCCAACTTCCAGCACTCTGAGAAGCCTTTGGGCAACTCTGCTCTCCCAGTCCAGGGGCAGAGCCCTGCAGGTGGACTCACCCCCCAGCTAAATGTCCTCCTTCCCTCCTGCTGGGCTGGAATTAATGTTCTTATTTCAATCTCTTTGTACGGGAAAAGCTAAAAATTAATTGCCTGTGCACACGAGAGGTGAACAAGCAGATGCCCAGGAAAGCACAACAGAATTATTGAGTGATTCTGCTTTAATTAAGTGCATCAGAGAGCTGGGAATGGTGGGGCCTCGTGCTTGGTGCCAGTAACATCATTGAGAGGAGGATGTGAAGGGATGGCTGCTGCCAAGGGATGATGGAAGGTACTCAAGGAATATAGAAAGCTATTTTAATTCTGGCTTCCTTTGAGAAAGCTGGAGCTACAGCCAATAACCATAAAACTACTGGGGCAAAGCTGCAAACGCACCAAGGGCATCCCTCAAGCACTTATCTGTGTGAGAAGGGACACCTTTTATCAATGAGAGGGGAGCACAGCAGAGCTGCAGCTGTGAATTCCCTGCCAGAAAGGGCTGCAGGCAGCATTTTCAACCTCTGCCTGAAGCTGGCACCATCCAAACCATCCAAGAGGGAGGAATCTGGGGGCATCCTCCCTTCTGAGCAGGTGAAACAGAGAAAGCATCCAGAGAAAGCATCCAGACACCTACTGGCCGTGGGAGAGGGAAATTGGCCCTTTCAGAGTGAAATACACTTGATTTCCTGCAGGATCAACTTTAGGATAACATGAGGTACCCTCAGCAGTAGCTGCTTCACAGCAGTGCTTGCAAAGAGAGCCAAAGCAGCTCATTTTAGGGAGTTATTTGCAATGTCTATCAAAAATGATTTTTACTTCAAGTCTCCTCTACACTACAGCTAAGGGATCTTGGCTTGTCTCCAGTGTCCATGTTTTTTCCCTTCAGATTCCCTGTCATCCTTACAGAGATGCTGAAGCCTCTGGCTCTGCCACCAAGGAGCAGCTCAGATTTTTGTCCAAGGCTCACACCCAAAGCAGAGACCAGGTTGTTGACAATTATTCCAATCATTCTGCCTCAGTGTCAGCACATGGCTTTGTCTCTGCTGGGCAATGAATACTTTTTTCCCTTAGGGAATTAATTCTCATCCCTTTGGGAGGGTGCAGCATTTCCCATTTAATTTCTCTCTGTCCCCAGCTTGCCCAGGTCATTGCTCTGAGCATCTGAGTGATGATTTTGGGGTCTGCTACCCAAAGAGTGGCCAGAAATGGATTCTGAGAAGTCACATCATTACTGTCACTTCTTCAGCTTTAAGTCTTGAGTGCTTGGACTGAACATTCTGGCAAACTCAAGCTGTGCTTTACTTTACAACCATTGAGATTTTCTTGTCACCTCCTCCTATTCTAGCTCCTGTAAAGAAGAGATCCCACACTAGGAGATGACCCACCTGGAATCAGCAGCATGGCTCAGACATCAGGAGGTGTCAGGATGACTGCAGCTAATCCTCCAGTAATTAAAGTCTTTTAGCCCTCACTTCCAAACCTTTAAAGATCCAAAGCCACATCACTGCTGTAGGAAATGTGTCTGGGGATCCCAGAAAGTGCTGACAAAGAACTCCAGAGAAATTAGGAAAACCAGTCATCCATGGCAAAGCCCTTCAAGGATATTTGTGGGGTTGTTTCTCAGAGTGCATCAAGGACAGGGGGAAACAGGGAATTTGTGGGAATGGCTCCCTGGGGAAGCTCCTTGGCTTGGTTCTTATGGACAAATTGCAGTAGGGATCAGGACATTCCTCCTAAAGTTTTGTTCATCTCCTGGGTTATTTCCATTCTTCTCTAACCTTCTGGGCACTGCTCTGATTCAGCTGCTGATCCTTAGATGTTGGAGGATATTAAACATTATAGTTGTGCTTCAATGCATAAAGTTGTTCTTCAAATCACAGAATTTTTAAGGTTGGAAAAGCCCTCTAGGATCAAGTCCAAGCATTAACCCAGCACTGCCAGCACCAAACCATGTCCTTAAAAACCACATCCGTGCATTCTTTGCATACTTTCTGTGTAACAGGAAGATAAATTTAACAAAAAGCCCAGATCAAGTGCTAAGGGTCTAGAAACAGCTAAAGATGGACTTAAAGTCTGAACCACACTGAAGGAAAAGAACATGTAAATTATCTCCATTTATCATCATAACTGGAACCTCCAAGGTGCTGTCATGTTTTGGTAGAGGTGCAGTGGGAAAGCTGGGAATGGCCTCTGAATGGAATAACAGAGCTGCAGGAGAGCAGTAAAATTGAAAAATAACTTTGAAACTGTGGAGATTTTGGCACATCCAGTGTGGTGTTGCTACCAACCAGCCTGGGACCATGAGGAGCCTTTGGGCAGAGTTAGGACTGTGACCAGAGAGGAAACTGCAGTGAAAAATTAGGAGGATATTGGGGTCTTCACTGGAGTTTTGTGCACAGGGATGATTTAGGGCAGCCCTAATCACAACAAATGTGCATTTTGTCACGCTCTGGGTGCCAGGTCTAGCACAGCACCTCAGTGCCTCAAGTAGAGAAGCAATAATCTGGCAAAGATCAGCTCCAGCCTAGATAAGCTGAAAGTGAGCAGCCACTTCCAGTATAAGCAAACTGGACCCTTTTATGTGCCCACAAAGATACTGCAGTCCTGCTCTGCTCCTTTAATTTTTATGGCATTTTGCTTCTTTCTGTGGTGTGCAGGAACTTGCAGTGTGCTCATAACAACACAAAATCACAGCGTGGTCTGCTTTATATCTGCATATGCACAGAGACACACAATGTTTCTCCCAGCATGCAGAATGAATAAATTCTGGAGTAATTTTTCATTGTTGCCTTTATGAGCTTCAAGAAAAAAATAAAACCTCCAAAAAACTCAAAAACTAATAAATTATTTATTCTGATGAAATTGCAGTTTATTGTGCTAGACTTTAGATAGCCCAGAGTTCACATGGGATCCAGGACATCTTGTCTTTATTCTCATTATATCAATTTTATTTTTTTTTTCCCAGGGAGGCCATGAAGTTTGTGTGTGCATGTGCATGTGAAGGCAAGAAATAGGAACAAAGAGATGGAGTTTGTTTCTATTTGTCCATGAATCATAGAATGGTTTGGGTTGGAAGGGACCTTAAAGATCAACCAGTTGAATATTTGTAGAAGTACTTACAAATATTTCTTAAAAAAAAGAGATCCAACCCTCTATTTTGAATGTGCAGGTTCCCTTCATAATCTAACACAAATGATGATTCTTGACACCTCTCTCCAGAGCAGGACTGGTGGTCATTTGGGCTCCTGGTGAGCTTTTTTTTAATTCTAAACATCCATTTAAAATACACCAGAAGAACTGTGTCCTCTTTGTGTGTGCATATATGGGTCAATATGTGTGGGGTTTGTGCAGTGGACCATAATAATATGATTTTATGTGGCTGTATAATTAGCAAATTGCAGTTTTCTTGTGAGGTGAGTACCTGGGGTGGGGGTGCAGCATGTACAGAAGTGTCTGACCACAAGACACTTAACTCTATAACATTACCCAGTGTAATGAGACACTAGGGGAAATAAATCTAGAAAGAAAAGGACTAAAAAAGGACAAAAGGACAAAAAACCCTAATCTGTGTGGGCTTTTGGAGGGTCTGCCGTAGAAACACCAAAAAAGTGACAGGGTTATCTTCTTGTGGTAGCTGAGGGGTTACAGAGTCACAGGATGGTTTGGGTTGGAAGGACTTTAAAGCTCATCCAAAAAGCTCCATGGGCAGGGACACCTCCCACCACAGCAGGTGCTCAGGGTCTCATCCAACCTGCATGAGCAACCAGGGTGCTGGGCTTGGCCCTCCAGAAACAGGGCTTAGGTAAATCATTTCTGTTTTCTCTCTCTGTTATCTGATCTGTAGGAGATCAATCAGTTCAATTTCCAGTGCCTTGGAGCTCCTTTCTCCCTGGATTTTCTGCCCCTCTTGTCCATTCAGATGTGGATCAGAATGTCTTTTGCTCCATGTCTGCAGCAGGATTGGGGTGGGCTGGCCTTGGCTGGACACCAGGTGCCCACCACCCAACCAGTCCATCACTCCCCTCCTCAGCAGGACAGAAAGTCAGATGTAAAAATCTTGTGAGTGAATAAAGCAGAAACGAGAATTATGCACAGAAGCAAAAGAAAGCAAAGGATTTACTCTGTGCTTTCCATCAGCAGATGAAGTCCAGACACTTCCCAGGAAGAAGGACTTCAGTTTGTAAGACAAATATTTTACTAACAAATCCAACTCCTCTTCCTCCTTTTCCTGTGCTCTTGTTGCTGAGCAGACACCATATGGTCTGGAACATTGGAACATCCCTCTGGTCAGTTTGGACAGCTGTCCTGGCTGTGTCCCCTCCCAGGATCTTGCCCACCCCCAGCCTGCTGGTGAGGGGGAAATATTGGAGAGACAGCCTTGATATTGTGGCCAAAACACTGGAGTGTTACCAACACCTTCCCATCTGCTAGCCCCCAGCACTGTGAGGGATCTGGGAAAATTAACTCCATCCCAGCCAGGCCAAATTCCAAGGAAAAACACCGTGGGATTCCCCTCTCAGCAGGGAAACCTTGCCACATAAATAAAATAAGAGAGATAAACGCCTGCTTTGCCACTGGGCTCGTTTAATGGCTGATGCTGAAAATGAAACAACCCACAAATTCACAGACAGGCATGTGGAAAACAGGGAGGTGGGAAAAGCAACCCCTGAGCCCTTCTCTTGTTGATTCCAGGGGCTGGTTTGCATTGGTAAAGCCAGGCTAAAGCCTGGGATGTGACATCCCTGCAGGATGAGGTCTTAGGGAGATGAGACAGAGGGGCACAGGGTCACTGCTGCTCCCAATTGCTGCTGCCCACTGCTCAGGCACGCTCCAGGATCAGCATTTCCAAGCAAGCCCAGCTCTGTGTTTCCCTTAATGTGCCACTGGCTGCTTCTCCTGACCTCTTCCATGCTGCCTATTACCTCAGCTCTGCTTCCCCTCCCTCCTGATCGAATTACTAAAGCACACAGTGGAGTCTCTTGGCTCAACAAAATTTAATGACAGTGACAACAGAGGAGGATAATAAAGATAAATCAGCTGCTCCCAGGAAGGAAAGATGAAGTAAGAGCAGAGTGAGTTAGAAGGATGCACCATGTGGTGACCCTGGTGTGTGCACGTCCCTCAGCATCCCTTTTCTCTCAACATCAACAAAAGCAGATTTTCCTCCTTTTTGGGGGATTTGGCAGGGAAAGAAGGGAGCAGAGGGGACCAAGGCACTGGAGATTTCTACCTTGGGCTTATACTTGCCATGGAATTTGGGGCACATTACCACCTCTTCTTCATCTCCTCCCCAGGCTGGAGGCTGAAAAGAGACCAGGAGAAGTTCTTCATTATGGAAAGTTGTAATGAAGATCAGATCTGGGGTGTTCACCTCATCCCTAGCCCTGTGTATTCATGGGATCCACACAGTCAGTAAAGGGAAATGGAGTTTGTAAAGGAGCTCCTTCATCCTCAATGCCTATAAATCCCAAATCTTGTTAAGCCAGCTTTTTCTGACAAGATTTCTCATGGAAGCCAAGGGAAGCAGAGCCTGCAGTGACTGCGACTTCTGAAATCTCTGACATCCACCATGTTTCCAGTTGCAGAGCATTTCCTTTTTTAATGATAATTTCTGGGAAAAACAACCCTCACCCTTCAACTGCAATCGAGTTCCTCTCTCCCCTCCATCCCATCAGGTTATTAAATGTTGGCAGCATTGCTCTAAACAGCCCAGCACAAAACAGTGAGCTGTAGCTGAGACCTCCTGCAAGCTCCATAAACTTAATGGACATCCTCAAGAACTTTAACTGGGAGGATTTAGTTCCTGAAGAAGAAGGAAACAAACAGCCAGAGCAGCTTTGTCTGCCTGTTGTCCCTCATTTTGCCAGGAACAGCTGTTCACGCTGGGATTAGCTCAGAGGTTTGTACTGAGCAGAGTCTGACTCACAAGAACAAAAACAGGAGATCATTACATCTCAGTGCAGGCTCCAACTGCTGCAGGCTGCACGGGGAGAGAGAAAATTAACTGGAGTGGGAGCTGGATCTGCAGAGATGCTGCACAACTTTGTGTGACAGAGGAGAGGAAGGAGGGAGCACATCCAGCCCTGCAGGGCTGGGATGGAGCTCCAGCCAGGGGGATGCAGGAGAAGACTGCCAGACTTCTCTTAATGCAGCCCCTTTGCTGTGAAGCAAATGCTGAGAAGAGAAAGAACAAAATTCATTGTTTTTTTACAAAGATGCTACTTATGCAGAAATTCCACTTCCCTCCAGACACTGAGTGATGGGAACAATTTTCCCCATCTTTTTGAGGCAGGTGGCAGAGGCTTCACCCTCACATGAATTTCTCTGTGAAGGATAGTCTCTGAGTTAGATTAGAGGCATTATTTCCACTTTAGTGGATGGTGTCCCTGTCCATGGGGCTGGAAAGAGATGATCTTGAAGGTCCCTTCCAACCCAAACCATTCCACAATTCCGTGGAAGTGGGTGGTCTGGTTTAGGAAGTCATGTTGGACAAATCATAAGGGTTGCAAAAAAATGGGCAGAAACCTCAAGTGAGAGGTCTCCATCCTCACCTTATTATTGTTATAAACAGGGAGCCAGCATCCCTCTACCCAGGATGACAATTTAACAGCACATGGAATACCAGAGAGCAGCACTGATTTAACAACTTCCTTTCTTCTAACAACTTATTTTCTATCAGTAATGAAAGCTCTGGAGTGGGGGAGAGGAAAGCAGGAGGTTAAAAGGTTGCTTGGACAGTCTTTCACATTAAATCTGTGCTTGCAGCTCAGGGGCTCCTCTCCACTCATCCTTGTCAGGGGATGGCTTGTGGGTGGAAACAGCTCTGCAGACTGTTCTTATAAGTCCTGAGGAGCCCACAGGGCTTCACCAGACAGGCTCTCAGCCCCAGTTTGATGCTGATGTGAACTCAGGTTCACTTTTCTTTATGTTTCTGTCTTTCAGGCAGGACTTTCCCCCACCCTTCAGCCCTGTAACATAATAATCAGTGCCCTGAAATGCTCAGTAAGCCCATTCCTCCATGGGTAAGTCATCACTGCCTGGAACAGAGCAGGCTGCACTTCCATCATCTGCTGATGGCTGCTGCCAAGTCTTTTTCTTTGCCTTAATTTATTTTTGTACTACTCATCAAATAACTCAGTATTGTCATGGCCCAATGGCTAAAGCACAGAGCACCAAAATTCATGAGAAAACCCTCCTGACAGCAAGACCTGGAGCTGCTGCCTCAGGGTTACCTGAGGTTGGCTGTAATTAATGCTCCTGAAGCCCTGGCTACCCTTCCACATTGGCCACAGACCTGGAGCTGTGTTTTACTGCTCAGCCCCACCAGTTCTGCCTTGCAGGAATGGTTATTTATACCCCAGCACCATCTCTTTCTTCTCGAGTGGGGAGACAGGTTGAAGTTCAGATTTCCCCTCTGTTAAGTCACCAAGAGCTATTTTGAGCACCTTCTGGAACAGATTCATTGTCATCTCACAGAGTGAGGACATTGGAAGGCTCTGCCACGTGCTGTATTGATCCCCTGACTTGATTAGTTGGTGTATTGAATACCCCTGCTTTTCTAATCTAATTAATGCAAGATAAATACTCCATGCAGGGGCCTGGAGTCACGTTCCAAGAGTAATCAGGGACTGGGACTGATTAAAACCAGAAGGCTTCGAGGATAATTTATGGACTACTTGACACTGCTGGCAGGTTGGGGTATTTTGGAGGGCTCTGTGTTGTCTCTGGCTCAAAATTGCCTCCTTGGAGGGCTCCACATCCAAATTCCTGCTCGACCCCCAGTAAGACAGCTTTGGGTTTGAAGGGGTTTGATCTCTGGGGTGAGACACCAGCCTGGAGGTGAGGACAGCTGGTTTCACATCTCACCAGCACTGGGAGGACACTGCCAGAAAGGCAGACAACTTTCTCTTCATCTCTGACCTTAAAAAAATCACCACTTGTCATGGTCTGATAAAAATACTGAGCACCAGGCATGTGAGGACTTCACTCTTATTTGGGAATCTCTAAGGAAACAGAAATAAATGATTGAGATGGAGCTCAGTTTGTCACTGCTTCAATCCAGATCTTGGTGTTTCAGGACAAATGAAGGCTCTGGATCAAGAGGGATAACTGGAGCAGGGAAGGTGATAGTGGCAATTCATGTCACATGCATTAATTAATTACCAGGAGGGAAGTAACACCATCACTGCTGTGAGGAGCAGGGAAAGGAGGCAGAGGGAATTTTCATGCCCAGAGCAGGGCAGTGTGTGCTGCAGTTGTGGTTGAGATCCTGGGGGTGAATTTAGCTCCAGTCACCCCCTGAGGTAAACCCTAACTCCTGTGGAAGGAAACCTGCCTGGGTGGATTCTCACAGAGGATTCATCTCCCCTCTGCTTTGTCCTCCATCAGTGGGACACCTGGCCATGGGATGTTCATCCTCCCACACCTTGATGGGCACGCAGGAGGAGAAGGGAGGAGTGGAAGGGTGGAATTCCAGTGCAGTCTGTGAAGAAACTGCTCTAAAATATCTCCAGAGTGTGGGACAAGAGTCTTCTGTGAGGTGTGGGGGGCAGTGAGGGTTGGGCCAAGCTCCACCTGCCCCGACTGCAATTACTCTGGGCTTGGAATAGCATGACAGTTTTCCCAGGGAATAGGGAGCCTGGGCACAGGGTCACTGATAGGAATGGCAGAACCATCTATTCCAATCCCTTCCTTTTGCATCCACGTTTTCCCAGGCGAGAGCACAGCTCGTCCAGCCAGGGGAAGGCAAGGGCAAGTTCAGCAGCCAGATGTAATTGCATTTTCCTCCACAATTGCCTCCAGGGCTGAACCACGGCCCTCCTGTGCCTGCCTCTCTCCTCACAATGCATCAGAGAGAATTGGTGTAAAATCCAGTTAAAAGGCCACTCTGGGGTCTCAGCTGCTGCAGCACAAATTGAGGATGAATTTCCTCTCTCTGGTTTAGTCACCCAGCCCCATATGGCTGGGTTGGATTTCTCCTCTCAGCTTGGACTGCTGGGCTCTCATCACAGCCCCTGTGGCTGCTTGTGAGCTCTTCCTGAGCAGGGCTGCACTTCAGGCTCCCTGTTTTATTGCACAAAGATTTCTCTTCCTACACGTGTAAAAGGGAGCCTGAGATTAATGGGGTGTTGGAGTGGATAATCACAAATCCAGCTGCCCCAAGGTAGCTGAGAACAGAGATGGTGCAGGGCAGGGGGAAAAGGGTAGTGGGGCCTGAGGGAGCTTTGTAGGGTACATTTATCACACTGTTGGCAGAGAGATGCAATTTATATGGACGGAGCATAAATCCTGCTGGAGTTTCAGGAGGCTCCATATGGGCAGCTGAGCACCTGAGCCTGCTCTGGTGCTGGAGCCTGGAACGTGCTGCTGTGGTCATCCTGCTGCTGTGGTCATCCTGCTGCTGTGGTCATCCTGCCAGCTCTCTGCTGTCCCCCTGCCCTGTCCTGCATTTCCTCCTCCCTTTCACATCTTGGTCATGTCCATTCCCAGCCCACCTAAGAGCCAGCCCCTCTCTGTGGGTGCAGGTGAGCAGGGAGGGCATTTCCCTGTGCCCTGCTCACCAGGAGACAGCTCTGCTGGAGTTACTGAATTAGTATTCCCAATAATTGTTGGATTATTGGGAAAGCTCTGCTTTCTCCTCACCAAGCTGTTCCCCAGGAACAGGTTCTGCTCCGGGGTTTGCTCTCAGAAGACCTCACAGAATCACAGAATGGTTTGAGTTTGAAGGGACCTTAAATCTCATCCAGTGCCACCCCTGCCATGGCAGGGACACCTCCCACTGTCCCAGACTGCTCCAAGCCCCAATATCCAGCCTGGCCTTGGACATTCCAGGGATCCAGGGGCAGCCACAGCTGCTCTGGCAATTCCAGCCCAGCCAGGAATT
>JAOTQP010000870.1:2215560-2233185 GCA_026413545.1 Cichladusa arquata
TCGGGGGCTGGTATCTCGTGCTGGGATTTGGGTCTGGGGCTGGGATTTGGGGCTGGGATTTGGGGCTGGGATCTGGCACAGTTCTCAGTGGCTCCCAGTGCTCCCCAACCCAAACCTTGTCCCCTCCCCATCCTCCCCCGAGGCACTGCCCAGCCCACAGAGTGGGATTCTGCTCCCAAAATCACCATCCCTCTGCAGAGGGGGGAAGGAAAAGCCCATCAGGAGATTCCCTCTCTGCCCTTCCCCAATCAGTTTGGGGCACAGAAATAATTCCCTTTGTGTGGGGGAGAGGATCAGTGTGACAAGATCAAACTGAGTGGGTTTAAACCACAACAATTTAATGCAAGAGTACAAATTGCCTACCAGCTCCTTCTGCTAACTTGAAGCTCTTGGTAACAAATCTGAGACAAATGGGGAGGAGAGGAGTTGCTCTGAGAGGAGAGAATTGCTTCAAGCTGGCTGAAATGTTTGTCTTCATGAGGAAACACAGAGGATTTGAGCTCCAGGGTTGTTACATGGCAGACTGGACTTAGAAATATCTGTATTTCCTTATCTATCTCCTAGCAGCCTTCATTCCCAGGATGTGGAGTTGGAAACAGCTAAGGATGGATGATTCTTATTTTTTTTTAATTAAAATAGGAAATTCCCAGGACTTGGGGAGGCTTGTAGCCATAATTATGAACTTTTAAGCTGCCTTGCTGTCTCCTCCTCAGCCTCAAGAAACCAAAATGTGAAACTGATGGAACAGAGTGGATGTGCAGAGAAATCCTTCATGTCTGGCCTGGATGTCTGAGTAAATTTGGTGTGGATCTTGTGGGCTGGGGCAATGCTGGAAGCCATTAAAGGGCTGAACAAAAAGCTCCATTCAAGGCCTATCGCCTTCCTGCTGGGCTAATCCAAGTATCCAAAATTCAAAAATATGGGCTACGAGGCTGTGGCTGCCACAGAGCAGAACTTCTAAAGGTGTCCAGAACATCCACTCACTTGAAAATGCTGCTTCAGTGGTGGAGGATTAATTTGAAAAATGCAGCAAAGCAGCCCAATATAACATATCCATATATATCCAATTAAATCAAATTGAGCACTTTTAATAAAGTGGAGTTGCAAGCTGGGAAAAATTTTCTCTTGTCACTCAAAGTTAGGCCAGGAAAACATTTTTCTTTTGCCTTGAAATAGCTGTATTTATTATATCTGACCTGCTCAATGTTGCTGGTTTTACTTAAGAACTAGAAAGCAGCAAATGCTTTTCATCCCTTGATGCCTTTTTTTTTTTGGTAGCGTGAAATTGTTTTCCCAAGAAAAAAACAAGGTAGAAATGGTTTCCAAAACACAGCCCAGAATAATCAAACAGTCTTTCTTTTTTTTTTTTTTTTTTTTTTTTTTAAAAAAAAAAAAAAAGAATAAAAACCAAGCTGGTTAATCCTAATTGTTTGAATCTATTCTAAATTATTTACTTTCTGCCCAGCAGCCTGTTCTCATTTTTAAGCTTTGAAAACAGCTCGAGCTGGGATTTAGTTTGCAGTAGTTCCTTCCTCCAAGGTGAAAATGCAGAGGGGATTCCTGAGTGCTCAGAAAAACCCAGAAAATGTAAACTGGTTCAACTTCCACTGGTTTTCCTGGATTTTAGTTGCTTCCTGATGGAAAATGTCTCGACAGCAGGTGAGCCCCTGAAGTCCAGCCTGGGCTGGGTTTACTTTCAGGAAATATTTTGGCCATATTTTAGTTAAATACAAAATTTTTTGGGGTTGTGCTGCAATGGATTTGTAAATGATGACACTGGGCTGATCTTCTCCAGCCATTCCCTGGGTTCATTTATATTATTTATTATTATTATTTATATTATTTATTTGGATTATTATTTATCACATTAATATAATTTATTATTGATTCCTATTATTTCTCTTTAATTTTGTTTTAACCATCTCACATTGGCCTCTGGACTGTGCAGCTGGGGTGGGTGAGAAGCAGATTTTTCTCTCCTAAATGTGGGAAATATTTTGGGGATTTTTTTTGTATTATTTAGCTCCCATGTGGTCACTGTGAGAGGTTGCTGGGTTTGAGAGGGGATTCCCATATTATTAAATCTGTGCATGACACTGTTGGCAAACTTTTATTCTGTCAAAGCCTTTATTTGCTACTTCTGTGACAGCAGAGTCAGTGGGAAGATTCAAATTCTAATTTAATCCCAGGAATTTTTAAACTGAAAATTGTAAGGATTAATTTGCAAACTGTAGGCTACAAATCTGAATGCTTGAATTGAAAATTATAATAAATGAACAACACAATAATTGTGATAATTCAGTGTGTGACTGCTGGGCTGGTGGCTGCAGGGAATCATTCTTCCCTTGGGATGAGCAGCACGATTTCTAGAATGTGACCCAGTCACTGGGCACTTTGTATGTGAACTCTGGTAATTGATTTAAATTGATTTTCTCCTTGTAATTCTTGGTTTTGCCAGTGTTTGCTTTGCTAGGGCCACATTTGCTGTAGGTGCTAATTAGTGAATCTTTATGGCCTCCAGTACTCAGCACCTGGCTCCTCTATTTCTGCACAGCACACAGAATATTTTGGCAATTTTTGTTATTTTCAGGGTAGTGCTGAGGCAGTGGTGGGGTTTGTGTTAGTTTTTACTCCCATCTTTTGCAGAAATAATGAAAAATAGGCACAGAAAGCACCATCCTGCTTAAGGGAAAGGTGGTTTTAATTTCTCAACAAGTTAATAATTGATTGCTTTGCCTGTGGCTGCAGGACTGGGAGTGGAATGTGCTGTAAAGATGCACCTGAGTGCCCAGAGAGAGCTGAGCTCTGCAACCCTGCCTGGCTTTAAACTCCAGCCCAGGCTCAGCAAAAATGGGCTTAAAGTGGAGCTCTGCTAATCCAGTGCTCAAACAAATTTCCAGATTTTGCTTCTCATGGCAATGGTATTCCAGGATTGCTCCATGCTTTTTTCCATTTGAAAAGAAATATGTGTTTTCCTTGCTGGTTCTGGCCTCAGCTTTGATCATTTCTAAATTTTGAATCCATAATGTGACTGGAAATCACAGAATCATGGCATGGTTTGGATTGGAGGGGGCTGTAAAGCTCATCCAGTCCCACCCCCTCCCATGGCAGGGACACTTCCACTGTCCAGGCTGCTCCAAGCCCTGTCCAGCCTGGCTTTGGACACTTCCAGGGATCCAAGGAATTTCATCCCAGCCCCTCTCCAGCCTCCCAGCCAGGAATTCCTGCCCAATATCCCATCTAATCCATCTTCTTTCACTTGCAGCCATTCCCTGTGTCCTGTCCCTCCATCCCTTGTCCCCAGTCCCTCTCCAGCTCTCCTGCAGCCCCTTCAGGCCCTTTAGGGGCTCTGAGCTCTCCCTGGAGCATTCTCTTCTCCAGGTTGAACAGCCTGGGAATAGGGATTCTGTCCTACTGGTTCTTGCTGGGTTTCTTGCTGTACATCCATACCCTTCCCAAAAATCTACCAAGCACATCTCCTCTACATCATTAATTTTCCTTTTAACATCTGATGGGAAGGCTTGTTTGCTTTTTCACAATCCTGAAAAAAACTTTCCATTTTGGTTTTATGTTTTAGAACATAGAGGACCAATTTCTCCATTATTCTTTCCCTGTCACTATACAGTCACTCTTCCCTGGATTTCAGCCATCCTTTGTGCACCCCTAGTTTGCACTTCCAATTTAACAACCACAAATTTGTTATTCAGCTCCAGTCTGCAGACACAGAGGGGTCCCAAGAACTTGGAATAAGCCTTGGAAATGAAATAATAAATAGACACCCTCCTCCCTCCCTTCCTCACACATGCTACGTGTTGCTCCAGCAAACATTGAATAAATCACTGAGCTATGGGGTAATAAATCTTTCATGAGATTAGGACCATCTGAACTTCAGCAATTGTGTGGGGAATGTATAAATTCACATGCAGATATAGAGTGAAGGGGAAAAAAAAAAGAATCTTTAGATTAGTTATTAACTTTGGAAACACTTGATGAGTTTTGATTCATTAAGTGTTTCAAAGTCTTGTTAATTTAATAAGTACCAATGAGGCTGTAATGTAAGACAACAATCAGTAATTTGGAGGGGGGAAATAATAAAGTAGTCATTACACAGCAGAATGTTTAATCAAAGAATGTGGAAACTTACAGTTTCACATTAATTTGAAAAGGTTGGAGATTTAAAATTAATATTAGCTCTGACACAGGGAGGCTTTCTCTACAAGCAGATAGGGTTTATATAATTGCTTAGAATTAAAATGCCTGTAAATTTAATGGCTTCACCTCTTTAACTGGATCCTCAGGCTTTATAGGTAGAATAGAAATAGACCTAAACCAGTCGTGGTCCTTCAGATCCATTTGGAATTTTGGCAGCAAACCTCAGGCTTTGGTATTCTCCTGGTGTCCTGTGCTGGATGGAAAGTGTTCCCAGGAAGCTGAGACACACCAAGGAAATCTCAACTGACTTTTGTCTACCATGGAAACATCTCTTGTTGCCCAGAGGAGTTTTGGATGCCCCTGGAAGTGTCCTAGGCCAGGCTGGACAGGACTTGGAGCAGCCTGGGATAGTGGAAAGTGTCCCTGCCCAGGGCAGGAGGTGGAACTGGATGAGCTTTAAGGTCCTTTCCAACCCAAACCATGCTGGGATAATTCTGTGATGTTGATTTCTGTCTGATTTGTTACCTGAGATGGAGAGCTGATGGAGAGGCAGAGTTGTTTTTATGCTGTGACCTCTCTCACTTCCTCAGGTGTCTGTACCAGGATTCCACTAATCCTTCCCACATCCATCCAGGATCCTTCCCCCATCCTTCCTCTCCAAGGAGGGAGCATGGACAGCTTGTTTACACATAGCCACGGGCATTTCACACGTCCAATTTTATCCCCATGTCTGTGTCTGTCTGTACCTGTGAGTGTGTGGGATGTGTTTGTGCTCTTTGGAGGACGGAGAAGAGAAATCCAGGTGGGCACTGGTGCTGACTGTCCAGCTCCAAGACAAAAAAAAAGTCATTGCAAAGCTATTTCTGGAGCAAGGGCAGCTGAGTTCTTGGGGCTGTTGATGTTCCACCTTTTTCCAGGCAAGCCCCATAATTCTAAGACTTATTATTTTCTCATTTCTCCTCACCCTGACAGGGTTCATTCCACCCATGACTCTTCATTTGGTGTTGGTTCTGTAGAGGACAGGGTGACACTCTCCAGCTAAGCAGAGTGGGAATGATGGTCTGACAAGCAGCAGGAGCAGATAAATGTGATTTAATTTGTCCTCTGTCTGGACTCAACTTAGGTAAGCAGGACAAATCTGTCCAGACACAGTTTGTCACTCTTTAAGTGTCTGTCCAGGCTTTCTCCTCTTCAAGGACAGAAGGAGCAGGGAGCAGTCTCCTCTCACAGCCAAGCTACTGGAAAATCCAGTTGGGATTCAGCTTGGATTCACCATTATAGGCTGGAAAGGTGGACTAATTAAATGGATTTCAGTTTGTGTGGGCTGAGCTTTGCTGAGCTGCTGCTGCTCGTGTCCTGTGGGAGTGCTGGATATGGAAAAGAGCTGACTTTGGGAAAACCAGAGCAGGAACCCTGCCTGGCTTTGCAAGGCTCTGCTTCCAGCATGCAAATCCCCAGCCCTGGTCTTTGGGTGCCAAGGGATTTTCCCCTCTGCAGGAACTCTGTGTTTCTGCTCGTCCTGAGGGATCCTTTGTCCTCTGGAAGGGGAAAACCCTGGACAAAACAAAGCTGGGCTATTTGAAGGAGTCAGTTTGTTTGGAAAGGAAGAGTCTGTGTTTTTGTGGAGTTCAACCACTTTGGAGAGCAACCACCCTCTAAATACCATTTTTTTTTTTTTTTTTTTCATTTTGGATGCATATTCTGTCCTGAAGACTATTGTTTAAAGACATGTTGACTTTCTCCTCTGTTATATATAGCAGTTCATTTCTTCCCCTTTCTTACAGTTTTTTTGTCATAAAACAAAAATATTTTTTCCTTTACAGACCACTCGAACCATTCTCATTGTTTTTCGTTAATTTCCTTCTGGTAAGGGGAGGGGAAAGAAACCCAGAAATATCCAAATTTCAATTAGATCCCAGTTCATAGATTTATTCTGAGGGTTGGCAGACATAACAAGAGAAAATTTGTTTACTGAAATTTTTTTCCCTAGCTTCTGTCATTGTACAGCTTCAACATTCTCCCAGTTTTTGACATTATTTCGTGTGCCCACTGAACACTTTTGCTCTGTATTTTTGACCCAGTTTCCATTGGCTGCACCCTTGGGTTGACAGGTCATGATTTTAAATGATCCCTGTTCTTCCAAATAATGTCCTCTGTAAGATTTTTTAAAAAATTATTATTTTTCTTATTTGCTTTCATGGCACCAGGAGATGAATAATGATAAGGAAGCGAAGACACCTAATATTTATAAGATTATTGCAAACTACTGTGTGTCCTCAGGTGGTTTTATGCTCAGCAAAGAGATTTATTTTGGGGTGAATAGTAGTTTCTAAATATATCTATATAGAGGGATGGATGATTTGTAAGCTCTACTGATCTTCCCACAAAAAAAAAAAAAAAAAGAAAAGGAGATTTTACTGAGGAGAGCTGGATGTGTGATTTTTTACAGATTTTTCCCTTGATGTAGGGATGCACTTTGTTCTTCCTGTGATATCCATTAATTCCATGCAATGTGCAGGTAAACTGGAGGGCAGGCAGCCTCCAGTGCTGACCTGCAGCATCACAGATTCTGGGCCAGTGGATAGGGAGGGGAAAGGAGTGGGATGAGATGAATTGTAATAAAATTTGTCATTTTCCTTTGTCCAAAGTCCCGAGTCCTTCCACGACAATGGAGTGGGAATGAAAGGATTGGCTTTGAAGAGGGAGCAAAAAGCTACAAAAGCCTGTAATGACCATGGGCACAGGGAAAAACGTTGATGTAGGTGAGGGAAGATGAAACTGATGGTGCCTGAAGTGAGTTTGATCAGAAAACTGGCACAGAAGGAGACCTGGAGGGGCTGGAATTGGGTTCTGTGTGCAGGCACATGTTGGGGTGTTGGCACCAGTGTTCAGACACCTGGTTCAGCAGCAAGTTGTTACAGGAGTTATTTCGAGGCTGGAATTGATAATTTAATTTCTTCTGCTGTTCTATTTTATTTGTGGGGGGAAAAAAGAGCATATGCTGTAAGAGAAACTCTAAGCACAAGGTTTTCTCTGGCCTGAAACTGGTTTTAAGGAGCCTTTTCTGTACAGCTAAATGGTCAGAGCCAGACAGGGAAAGGTCCAGATCTGAGTCAAATTAAAGAATGGGAAGAAAGGTCTTGGAATGCTGCACTGGCTACCTGCAAGCTTCAAGAGTTCTTTTATTTTTTCTTTGAATTTTCTTTAAAATTTATGGAAGTTATGATAAGGATAGAAAATATGAGAATAGGTTAAAAACATTACAGTGGTGCAAAACACTCTTTCTATTTACCTGTCTCCATAAATTCATCAATGCTATTAGTACAAATAAATGATGGTATGCATGGGGAGGTGTTTTCAGCAGCAGATGTCAGATTATACCACAGAATGAAGATAAAAACCCAATTTTCCTGGGTGTTTTGGGGAGCTCTGGTGCCCAACCCAGAGCCTGCTTCCATCTCAACTCCTTGGCTGCCCTGTGGGATGTGGGGGAAGCACTGTCCTCACTCTGACACTATTTCAGGATGAAATTTTGTTCCTGTAGTCAGACTGTGTCCCTGACTTGTTTTTGTCACCATCATAAAGGTCCAGTTTCAGGGAGGGATGGGCAGTGATGAAGTTGTCAAAGCTGTGTCTTACAGATGTAGAAAACACTTTAGGAAAACAGGAGAAGCTCTGATCTTGCAGCACAGAGGTGGAGGAGGGAGTCCTCAGGTGACAAGGACAATTTTCAGGGATGGGAAGTCCCCAGGGTGTGTCTTCATTGATTGGCCCCTGCCATGGCTCAGGGACTCCTCACAGGAGAAGGTAGGGGTGGAATGAGAGGGCTGGTGACAGATCCACAGGGAAATCCTGCAGCTCTGCTCTGACCCCAGAATCCTGAGGGACCCATCCAGCACTCAAGGCATCAGCCACAGCCAAGAGCTGTAAACAACCAAGAGCTTTCAAACCCACCCTTTCCCCACCACCTTCCCAGGAGGGCTGGCCCAGACCATCTTTTGGCAGGAACAGGGCTGCTTTTATCTCTCACTTGGCTCTTTGACCTTTGGGGCTCAGCCTGAGCCGGCTGGGATGGGGACAGGGACATCCCCTGTGCTCTGTGCTTGCCATGCCATGGAATTGGGCATGCTGTGGTGAGTCAGTGGTAGCAGCAGCAGCACTGCTGATGGGGAGGCTGTTCCTGGGAGTGTTTGCAAAGCAGAGGCTGGCCTGGAATTCTCTCCATCTGTTGCAGAAGCAGGGATTGTGCTGCCCGTGTCATTTAATGCCAGGGATTTCACAGCGAGCTGAGCAGTCCTGCTTCACTTTCCAGCAAACTCCAGAAGCCTTTGCAGGACAGCTGTCCCAGAGAGAGCATCCTGCTGTGACCTGGATGGACACACTGACCCAGCCAGCCTGGCAGACAGCTTTCTTGATCAAACCCTGCAGGAATTTCTCAAATCCCTCTGTGGTCCCAAACCATGTTTGACACACCAACTGTGACAACGTTAAGGGACAGGCAACAACCCAGCCTGCTGCTCCTCAGTGCTGCCAGACCCTGCAAGCAGCAGAGAAATGTCAGAATTCTCTTCAAAACTGCCACATATTTCAGGACTGTTTCTCTCTATTCACCCTTCCAGGAACCAAAGCCTGGAATTTCTGGCTAAAAGTCCATCTGAAAGGGTCATCAGGAGCACTGGACTGGATGTGGGGTGTGTGATTGTGGCCCAGGCAACACATTTTGGGGGCTGATATTCACCCCCCCTCTGAGAAGCTCCATAGACCATAAGATGGTCTTATTTTTGTGAATTTTGAATTCCCATCCATGGCATGCCTGGCTTTATCCATGATTTAACCTCTCTCACTGCACTGTCTCTGTTTACCAAACAAGGTAAATTTAACAACCCTCAGTCACCATTTTCAACCTTCCACTTTTTTTTCCCTCTGCTGAGAATCTTGCTGAAACACTGGGATGAGCAGAGATGGGTCCTACAGAAGAGACCCCAATATTGCTGTTGCCCAATATTCCAGACATCATCTGCTCCTAAAATTCATCATTTTCCTTTGGGATACTTCAGGCAAGAAGGGATCTTAAATCTATTGATGCTGCATCTATGGAAGGGTTTTAATTCTGCTCTCAATGGATAAATCCATCCTAGCAGCACATGCCAAAATGCCACGCAGCAAGTGCTTACTGTGAATAATAATTAAGAAAACCAGGAATAAATAGCCTGTATGTGCCACAGGAAAAATGTGGGGGGATTTTTCTACATCTACAAGTCAGATAATGCGTTTAGAGAAAATGAGTTAAATAGAAGAATCACCCTGTAGCAGATCTAATAATCAGCTTAAATGTCTGCAAAAGAAATGGAAAAAACATTGGATATTCAAGTCTAACCCAAAACTGCACCTGATTTATTCAATTTTGAGTTGATCCAATGAAAGGTGGCAATTTAATCCATTCTATTCCCTTCCATTAGCATTTTATTCACAAAGACACAGATAGAGAGGAGCAAGAGATGGGTTGGAAATGGTTGGTGAGCCTGAGATGGGAGTTGGACCTACACAGCCTGAGTTCCTATAGACATCCCTGTAGTGCTAGAAAAGGTAATTTCTAACAACAGAGCACCAATCCTTCAGTCACTGCAGGAAGAGAAGACACTCAGGAGGTGAGGGATGAGATGCAAGTGAGACAACCAACATTGTCAGGGGTAGTTTGACAACCCAGCTGCTCTGATCACAGTCACAGCTTTGTCTTCTTGTTATTTAATTTTCATCACTTATATTCACATTCATAACTTCTTCTTTTACCTGCCCTTTTTTTTTTTTTTTTTCCTCCCTGTCCTCCTGCCTCCCTCCATGGCTCACAGCATTTTTTTGGAAGGAGTGAGACAGAGTGTGAAGGTTCAGAGTGTCTCATGCATGCTGAGCTTTCCAGACTGCTGCTTTTGCCATCCCCATGCTGGAGATGAGATGCAAGATGGATCTTCTTTTCCCTTGACTTGTTTGACAATCCTAATGTGCAGCTGCATAAAATATTTTCCCTCCAGGCAGTGGAAATGTCACACTGTGTCTCTGTTGGTGACATGGGCGTATTTAAATAGGGTTTTTCTTACCAGACAGCACTTTAGGGGACTTTGTCCTGTCAAGTATCCCCTGGTGTTGGACACTGCACGGGACCTGGAGCACACTGCACACACATGCCTGGCACAGGGGGTGATACAACACTGTCTCTAATATATATTTGAACATTAATATTACAGGATTTGTGTGATTGAAGCACACACTTCAATCTAGATTACAAATAGAGACTCTCCTTTGAAGGCAGGCAGGGAGAGTTGGGGAGTTCAAGCTGGAGAAGGGTCTGGGGAGATCTTCCAGTGCCTAAAGGGGCTCCAGAAGAGCTGGAGAGGGACTTGGGATGAGGGCATGGAGTGATGGGACAAGGTGGAATGGCTTTATATTGACAGAGGGAAGGATTAGTTTGGATAGTTGGAAGAAATTCTTGGCTGTGAGGGTGGTGAGGACCTGGCACAGGGTGCCCAGAGAAGCTGTGGCTGCCCCTGGATCCCTGGAAGTGCCCAAGGCCAGGTTGGATGGATCTTGGAGCAGCCTGGGACAGTGGAAGGTGTCCCTGCCCATGGCAGGGGGAGTGGAATGAGATGATCTTTCAGGTTCCTTCCAACCCAAACCATCCCATCATTCCATGAGGGGCACTCTCATAAAACAGACCAAGCAGAGGCTCCATGGAACACGGAGCACAAAAAGGCTGAAAACGGGTGAAACACAAGCAAAACACTGTCAGGGCTGTGTCTCCCCAGACACCACAAGGACCTCACCTCACTGACCCCTACAGCCACAGCTGCACACCCACACCTGCTCCAGCCCCCTCCAACCCATCCCTGTGCCACCCTGCCATGCCACGGGTGTGACACTGTTTGTACACAACAGAGACTCCTCATGGCACCATGGTGTGCCTCATGCTACTGATGCCTTAAATTTTAGCTTTCATATTTTCCAGATTCTGTACTGCAGCAATATATAACTCTGAACTTCTTATAAAGTGTTAGCAAGTTCTCCTCACAGCTCAGTCACACTAAACAATCCTTTTCCAGCCCCGGAACCAAGGACACTGCTGCAGCTTCGGGTATACAAAGTATAATTTATATTTATAAAAAGTGTAAGCAAGTGAATTGAGGAGAGCAATCTGGGAGGATGGGACTGCAGAACCTGGAGCTGGAATTGGACAATTAACCTCATATTAAACCTTACAAAAGTGTGAAAACTCAGTGACTCAGGGTCCATCTTGGGTGTAGCCATGGCCAGGCTCATGCACTGCCCAAGGTGAATCCTTTGAAGGCCCTTTGTTAAATAAATAAATAAATGCTTTATTCCTTTAACTCTGTCCAGCCTTTGTTCTAGGTAGCCTCTCCAGAACATCCCCCTGTTCCCACAGCTCTGCCCCTCAGGTTTTCCTTGGATCCACATCCCAAACACAGCATGCAGAATGGGTGTGTCGGGCTGGGCAGAAGGCAAGTGCTGGCTCCTCTCCCCTCCTTGCAGGGGAAGCACCTTCCTGACCTCAGCTTGGCTCTCTTGGATGAGATTTCTGGGAAGGATGAGTTTTCCATGTCAGCTCATGTTGTGGGGCACGCTCCTCCTTGTTTCTTAAACTGCTGCCCCTGAAAAATCGTTTGTCTTGGAGGTGTTTTCATGCAGAAGTGGAGATTTTGAGCCTGAAGGGGAACACATGAAAAAGAAACCCACAGGGGAAGTGGTGAATCATGCATTAAAACATGCTGGGAGTCAGGGATTTAATTTTAATGCCATGGGACAGCATGCACATCCCAGTGCTTCCAGCATGGCCAGAAATGTCTGATTGCCCAAAGAATCTTGTTCTGTTGTCTCCTCTGATTCTTTTCTGATCCTTTAAGCAAGAAGAGGACTGGCTTCCTCTGCTGATGCCCAGTATCCATTTGAAAATAGTGTAATCCCACAGTGCCATGCTGGACTCAGGTCCCAGCTCCTCCTCTCCAGGGAATCAGTGTCAAGCAGCTCTGGCCAAGAGTTGAATGGAATCTTCCATCATTTTCTCAAGAGAAAGCAGAGTAAGAGGTTTTCAAAGCACTCTTAGGTGCCACACTAAAATCCAGATATCCCCAGACACTCAAGATTTATTCCAGGGTCCATTTTTAAACTGGTGTGTTTAGATCTGCTCAGCACTTTTTATGGTGCTGTTCTATTTATTTATTCATAGTTTCTATGTCTGTTTAGCTGCTGTTGGATGATGCAGAGTAGCTAAAAAAACCCCAACAAAATAAAGTTTTAAACTGAAATAAAAGTCAACAAACAACATGCTCAGGTTGAAATATGCTAGTTGAAATTAAATTCTTGTTGAAATATGCTAGTTTAAATTAATTCATGTAGAGCTTGTGTGTAAACAAGTCAGAAGTCTAACTTAACTTCTGTGGACACATAAACTGGTGGTTTTGGATGAGCCCTCAACTCAAATACACAGTTTATAGTGCTAAAATTTTGCCCCACAGTATGTGAGCTCTGGTGATGAAAGTCACATTTCTACCCTGTTGTGGGAGGAGAAACCAGTGAAAATTGAGCTTTGAGACTTAGTGCATAGAAAAACAGTTTTCCTTTGCTTTTACTGGTTTATGACATTTTTACTAAACTGAACAAATGGAAATTGAAGGAAAGCAATGCAAGCAAACCTTTTCCCAGGGTGGGCACTGCAAAACTCGTGCAAACAGCATTTGCAAAAGCAGCCCTGCAGGTTTTACAACTTGTCACCAACACCTAGAGCATATCAGCATTTTGGAGCTGGCTGTAACACGTGCCTGGGGGAATAAACACAAGGATACAGCTAAACCAGGAATATAAATATAAAACTAAATATAACTCCGAGGAAGGAGTGCAGGAGCTGTAACTTGTCAGGTATTTGCTCTAATGAAGGTTGATCTGTGAGGAATTAGCACCAGGGAGATCTGCACACCAGATGCTCCATGGGGCTGAGGAGTTTTAACTCCCAAGTCCACCCAGTGCCAGCTCTGTGTGCCACAGAGGTGTCAGGAGAAGCTCTCAGCAGCCTCTCACCACTGTGGATCTGTGGTTTAACTAATCCAGCTTTAACCACCCCTGACTAACAATTTGCTGGTGTAGGTCTGACCACTTCTCCACAGCTGATCTTAATTCTGGCTCTGTGGCCAGTTTGGGTTCAAATCAATGAGCAAGATCTGATTTGTTTCTCCTGGAGATCATTAATGGACAGCTTTTTGTGGGGGAAGGGTTGCTTGACGATCAGTGACCTCTGGAATTCAGCAATAGGTAGGAGACAGCTAAAAACTCTCTCATGGGAGAAGGAAGTCTTTGGTTTTACTTAGAGCAGACAAAAACCACCACAAAATCAAAAGTACAAACCCCCTTCTATCAGTGGAGCAGATGTGGCCCAGTTTCCCACTGTGCTGAACGACCTTGGTGGAAATGCAGAAAATCAGGTCAGGGGTTAATTCTCATCCTTGGACCTCACTGACCTCCTGCCCTTCACACTTTGCTGTTGCTGTTTTGAGCTGTTTCCCCTCACCTGATGCTCATGTCTCTTTTTTTCCCCTCTGCCTGCTCTGTCCCTTCTTCCCATCCTCCTGGATCTGGTATCCAAAGGTTCCCTGTGTCCCTGCCCATGCACAGAGGTCTCTAAGGTTCCTTTCTGGATGATCTCTAAAGTTCCTTCCAGGACATTCTGTGATAAAGCACATCTGGCTCAGCACAAGCAATTCTCAAGCTCTGTGCTCTGGAGTTCTGGGATGGGATCAGCCACAAGGAAATGGATCCAGGACAAGCTGAGATTTTTTATCCAAGCATCATCTCATTCTGTGTCTCTCCAGCTGGCTTTGAGCAATTCCTTGCAATCGTGCACTCATTTCTCTAAATTAATTTCAGTGATAAATACCTGATATGCAGCTTAACAGGGAATCTGCTAATCAGGTAAATAATTGACTAATGGCCAGGATTCTTGGAAGTCTTGCTGGGATTGCCTCTGTGTGGGGACAGAGCAATTCATGCCACCTACAGGATCCTTACCTGGCATGAAACTGTTTATTAAAGCAGGATCAGGATTATGAAGCATAAATTGCTCCTAATTTCATCAGCTTTCTCTGCTGCCCCAGGAGCCTTTCCTTGTTTGTCTTCCAGACTTTGTTATTTAACCAGACACTGATCACTGATGATGAGATAATTTCTAGGTATCAAAATTAACAAATCAATTAATTAAAAGGAGACCTAGGACTTCCTCTGGCCAGCGGTTCTCCTCCACTTTGCTGAATTGGAACAGAAATCACTGCCAGCTTTATTTGTGCAGAGTTGTGTGATTATTTGGGCAGCATTTGCCCTCTTGGGAAAATTACATTTGTTTGTATTTGCTATGCTTTTCCAGAAGTCCTCCAAAGGTTTGTTTGGGAATAGCAGCCAGCTCCAGATGAACAAGCTGAATAGATAAGGTTGTCCCAGCCAGCTGGGGTCCAGGAGTTTGCTCATTGTCCCCTGCCACTGACCCTGCTGTCACCACCCAGTCCATGGAAATTGTGGTTATTTTCCATTCAGAGACAACTGGGAGAATGTTTTGGAGGATATTCATCTCCCAAACTTGCAGGCTCCTGCCTGCCCACGGTCCCCATTCCCCATCTGCTGCACAGCCTCCCATTATGCAAATGGAGGCAGCTCGCTTCAAGTTTATTTCTTAATTTAATAAATGTAATTTAATAAATCCTAATGCAATACATTTCTGGTGAATGAAAGAATAGCTGAGTGCATAAAACAGCATCAGCTGTCAGACAGCCTGAGTGTTCTCCAGGAGCTCAGACTGCTCCGGGAATTGTTTCTTTTAAGAAGACTTTCCCAAATCAGATATGCAGCTGTGCCTGGGCCTTGCTTTTGATCATAGCCAGGAGGAAAAATTAACTGACCCATCACTGAAATGGAGCCAGGGCAAGGAGGAGATGGCTGGAATGAGAGGGAGGTGTGTGCAGTGTGACACTGGATGTGGTTTTCTGGCTGGGACCACAGTGTCACATCTCGTTGATCTCCCCTCTGTCCCTGCACCAGAGATTCCAGCTCAGTGCTTTCCCCCCTGCTTGTCACTGACAGCAGAAGTGAGTAGGCACTGCATTTATCCCCTTCTGCAGAATTCACTTCCTGGTGCGTCCAGATTTGGGTGTGCAAGGCACCAGAGCAAGATGTTTGAAAGGATCTTTTTTTGGGTGTGAGCCGAGACAGTTCAGCCTCGTGATCCCTATTTCCCAAGAATACCCACAGGATCTGATAAAACTTCAATCATGCAAGGTGGGAGTGGCTGTGGTAATCTCCTAACCAAAAAAAACCCAATGAACTAAATCAAACCAGGGACTTCCCTGAATGTACTCCTCTTTGAAACAGAGCAAAGGGTAAGAGGGGCTCAGGTGTTTTTAATGCCTCCACCAAGGGGACACATCAAGGTGTCCACTCTGGGCTAGAACACACCTACTTGAGGGCCCAGCCAAATTCTTGTCTTGAGAGCCAGCCCAAGTGAGGTTTAAGTTCAAATCCAAAGGCAACCTGAAGAGGAGGGTCAGCATTTAAGAGGTTTTGACATCTTGCATCAAGGCACCCTAAAGGAGTTTTCAGGTTCTTGTGGAGGGGGGGTTTCACTGACACCACTGTATGTGTTTGGATAATAAAACAATCCCTATGCTCATAATCAGAAAAATGTCCAAATATGATAAAAATCACCATTCACAAGTGAAATTTCCCTGCCAAGTGGCAAGGATATGTCCTTCAGCTGAAGCAGGAAACCAAAATGGGAACTGAACTATTGAAACTTTGGCAGAAGCAAAGAGGAAAGAAGAAATTCATTTCAACCTCATTATCTGGATGCCATTCCTACAAGGATGATTATTCTGACTTATCCCGTGTCACGATAACCTCACGCAGAAAGATGAAGAGTTCAACTTCTGTTTTCCCCATTTTTCTCCTTTTTTTTTTGGCATAATTTTCATAAAAAAAACCCTAAACCCCAACCAACAAAAAACTGCCCAGCCTTCATAAGGAATCTTTGGGTCAAATGTTCAGCCACTTACTTGAAAAAAATATGTAAAATAAAACACATGTATGTGCTGTAAAGGCAGTTGCTGGGTGATGAGTTACATATGCAAGAAACCAGCATCCAAATGCAAAAGGAGGCTCTGGAGGCACCAACAAAGACATTTATTTTTGGCCACAAAGACAATTGTGCCTTTTATTTTTTACCTCATTCAAAATTTTTCATGAATGTATTCATCTCCCTCTTAATATCAGTCTTTTATTTATAGACAAAACTTGACTGTCACTGCTCGGGGAAGAAAATGAGACCAAATTAGTGTCAGTCCTTACTCTTCTCCACTGTTTTTCCAGGAAGAAAAAAAATTTATGTGTCTGTGTAAATTTATTAAAGTGAAAAAAACCCAAACAAACACAAACCAGAAAAAAAAAAAAAAAAACCAAAAAAAACCAAAACCAAACAATACGACCAAACCCAGAAAATCCTTCACTTTCTTTTTCTACAGAATGAAAGAACTGTTTAGGTTGGAAAAGACCTCCAAGATCATCAAGTCCAACCTTTAACAAAGCATTGCCACTGAACAATGTCCCCAAGTGCCACATCCTGTAAGTCCTCAAACATGGAGCAGAAGAGCCATTATTCCACCTGCTGGTCCTTTGTTAGGTTGTAGGGTTGTTAGGAAGATAAAAGAGAAAATTCCTCTCTCTCCTGAGTTTGAGAGTGTGGGAGGAGGGTTTGAGAACTCGTATTTCAGGCCCAAAGTTCTTTTGAACCATCCAGCAAATCCTTGCCCTCTTTCCTGCAGGTGCCTCCAGTAAAACTCCCATGGTGAGCATGGGAATGGAGTGCCTGGCTAATATTAGCATCTGGGAAGGGCTCTGAGCACAGAAATCCACTCTGGAAAGGAGACCATGGCAATAGGGACCATCTGTGAAGGAGCAGAGTCATCCTCTCTTGCAATCGCTCACTGCGAATTCCCAGAAAATTCCTGTCTGAGCATCAGGCTGGAGCGTTGGGAGGGGACACGTGGGGCCGTGGGTGGGTGACAAGCACACAGACTTCCAACAGCTGGCACTCCTGCTGCCACCCACGGCACAAAAAGGGCAGGAGAGTTGTGTTTGGAAAAACACTGGGCCCAGCAGAGGCTGCCAAAAAACCGCCGTGTTCCCACGGTCCAGCTTATCTGCAGTGGGGTCTTGCTGATCTAGGATTGGGTTTTCCCTGCCCTCCTGCAACCTGATTCACTCAGGGAGTGTTCCTGCCCCACATGGAGGCTCAGTTGGTTGAAGTTCTCATGCTTTATATGTGTCCTGGTTTGAAGGAGAGGCGTCTGCCAAGAAAGGCAGAAGCTTCTCTTTGAAATGGAGAATGTAAACCCCCTCCCTCCAAATTATTATTATAATTTTGAAATTAAG
>JAOTQP010000870.1:2237367-2248363 GCA_026413545.1 Cichladusa arquata
GGGTTAGGTTTGACATTTCTGCAGCTCTCCTGTGTCATCTGAGAACTGCTAAAATGTTATTACTCAAGACTTCACTCACGTGTGTGTGCTTGTTTCCTCTAAAACTGGGGAAGCTCATGTACCTGAACCATGCCTGCACTGATTTGGTTGTCATTAATGTCCACTCTTCAGCTGAACCCTCTTTTTGATTAGAAATGCTGATGGAGTAGCACAAGTCTTGCTCACAGTAGTAGTTCTGCTTCTACTCTGAGAGCTGAGACTTAATTCAGTCTCCACCTTCAGGCTCGAGGAACCTTCAGCAAAAAATGTAGGACTTTGTGCTGCCAGCAAGAATTCCTATTATTTTCTGGAGAAAAGGATGCTCAGGGGAGACTTTATTACACCCTACAACTACCTAGAAGGAGGTTGTGGTGAGTTTGGGGGTCAGACTCTTCTCCCACACAAGTGACAGCACAAGAGGAAACAGCCTCAAGTTGTGGCAGGAGAGGTTCACATTGAATATCAGACAAAATTTCTTCACTGAAAGAGAGTGGTTAAACATTGGAACAGGCTGCCAAAAGCAGTGGTGGAGTCACCATTTCTGAAAACATTCAAAAACTGAGCAGATCTGGCACTTCACCCTATGGTTTAATGGGTACAGGGATATTTTGATTGAAGGTTGGATTTGATAGCCTTGGAGGTCTTTTCCTTAATGATTCCATGGTAAGGGACAATGAAATGGGTCTCCCACACCCCAGAATCTGAAGGTTCTACCACTCAAATCTGGGATTATTTTGGGTTCAGGAAGACATAATACCCCTGATGTAGGAAGCTGGCTGTAAATTTTGAGGGTACCAGCAGGTAACAGGCAATATCAGAGGAGGGAGCTGTGTAGGAGGAGGATTATTTGCCTGCCCTTTTCCTGTTTTCAAATGCAGCAGTGATTTCCCAGGCAAATGTCTCTGCCTGTGACAGTGGCATCAGCTGGGAGTGTTTTTTACAGAGCATTGGCAGGGAGCTCTGTTGAGATGTCACACCATCACACAACCAGGATTTAGGGAATAATCCGTGATGTTCCATCAGCAACACCACGGGTTTGAGCCAGAGGAAGGGAAGTGGCATCCTCTCACTGGCAGCCAGGCAACTAAAGGGATGGAGCTGCACAGATGGGTTTGAACCCTAAATAGACTGGTCTTTTCAAACCAAGAGGAAGGGTGGTGGTTCCTCATGCTAGAATCCTCCCTAGCCAAATATCACATTTGCAATCCTCAGCCTTTCCTTAAAGTTTAACTGGGAAAAAAAAAAAAAAAAATTGAGGAGAAAAGAGCAGAAAATGGCTTCTCTAGCAAATCCCTCTTTTGGGGCTGATGTTTTTAACCTCTAAAAAGGAGGAAACAGCTCCCACAGGCAGGTGAGATCCTGCCACACAAACACCACTGAGCAGATTCCAGTTTCCAGTCCTGCTGGATGAAGGAACAGTGGCTGCAGGGACCTGGAGAAAACAAAGCAGAAAAGGTAAAAACTGGAAACCAGTTTGTTAAAGGTGGAGCTGCACTCTGACCCCGTTCCTTTCCCAGTTATCCATGGGGTTTGTCCTGAGCTTATCAACACCCAGCAGCAAGAGGAGCTCAGGGATGCTCTGGGAATTCAGCTTTGTTTACCAAACCTGGGAATTCTTCTCTAACAGCCAGGAGAGGTTTTGATTTCCTTCCTTTTGGAGGACAATTTGAAGAGCATCTCTTGTTCTCACGAGAGGTGAAAATTACTTGTCCTCACTCACCATTTCTGCCTCTCAGAATGTGAAATCCAGGATTTCAGTGATCTCTTGTGACAGGGACAATGATTTCTCAAGCAGGGACAGGTCCTGCAGAGAGATCTCCCAGACTTCTGCTGATTAATGATTTATTAATGCTGGTTCATGTGTATTTATCCAAAATATGATCTCTGGGGGATTTTTCTGCCTCAGATCCTTCATCTCCTGTGCTTTGGGTCCAAGTTCTGCTCACCCCCCACCCCTCCCAGATAAACTGCTACCACAGGTAATTCCAGCATAACTCCTGATGCTCTAATTCCTTTCTGAGGGAAAGGTTTATTTGGAAAAAAGATTATTCTTATTGCTCCGAAACCAGCTCAGCATTTCTAAGTTCAGGTGCACAACTTGCAAATTACAAGTTTTTTACCTCCTCTCTGATGTGCTGAGCCTAAAAACAGCTCCTTGCAATCTGTCAGGGCTTGGTGGACTGAATTCTGTGAACCAGCATCTCCCCATGGAAGTTTAATTTCAGCCCTTGCAGTGGGTCCTGGCAATGATTCTCTCCATTGTTGGAGAGAATTTCCCCAGGACAAGCACTAAGGTGGTTATTTATGTTTTAATCCTCATTCTTTCATTATAAACACCATTCCTGGAGATTCATTTGCAAGCAAGGGCAGAAAAAAAAATAAAACCTCCAAAAATGAAACATTTCGCAGCTTAATGCTTTGATGTGATTCTTAATTAAAAAAATAATAACTGCCTAGACATTTAGAAGACTTAAATTATTCAGAATATAAACCATTCTCTAGGTGTTAGAAAATACAGATACCTAATGCAAGGCCCTGGCTTTTGTAGGACACTTTCACCTTTTATGAAGCATCTTGCTGGAGCTGACAGCAGAAAAAGGAGATGGAGAGGGCTGGGTATTAGTTTTTATTAAATCTGTCAATTTCTAAGTAATTAAGGAAGCATTTGATATAAACTGTACTTCTAAATCATGCTTTAATCTCCGTTATTTTGCCAAAATGGTTTCTTAGTGAGTCTTTATGCCTAAAAGCCCCCCTGGGCATTTGCTCCCCATCTGTGGGATGCTGGGGGAGCTGGTGGCCTTGAGCTCTGCTTTTGGCTGCTCCCACCTTGTCACCCAGAGAATAAACCTCCTGATAGATGGCAGTGCCAATAAAAAGGTTAATATTTTTAAAAGCTAGATAGATCTTTGTTTAGCTGCCATTTTGTGGCAGTCCTGCAGTTTCTGTTAGGAGGAGTTTGCCCATCCCCGCGTTGACTAATTGGTCTCTGAGCTATCCTTTGCAAAGAGGGCCATGCATCAACTTCTGCTTGACAAATTGTATGAAAAAATAAATTAAAAACCACAAACAAAGCCAAGGAAATGGAGAAGTTAATGCTAAACTGTAACTAAATGTTCTGGTGGAATGGAATTTTACTGAGATCAGACCTGTCTTGAGTCATAGGAAAATTAATTAATTAGATTCTATTATGAAAGGATTATGATTTCTGCAGACATGAACTGGGGGGAACTGTTCAGTCTATATTAAAAAAAAACAATTTTGATGATTTTCATGGGCTACTCTGAATTTGAAGTGAAGGATTCAGGTGAGGTCAAGTTGGAGGAACTACCAGTGATGGTCTCACTGATACAGACCAATGTCTTGGAGGAAATGAAAAACTCTGTTTGTCCCTGGATCCCTGGAAGTGTCCAAGGCCAGGCTGGACAGGGCTTGGAGCACCTGGGATAGGGGAAGGTGTCCCTGCCCATGGAAGGAGGTGGCACTGGATGAGCTTTAAGGTCCCTTCCAACCCAAACCCTTCTGTGATTCTATGAAATCAGTAGAAGAGGACTGGAGTCTTTTTTAAAGCCCTGCTACCTGGTCTAATTAGGTGGGAAATAATTACTCTCTACTTGGCAAATATCTTTTACACCACAATCAATATCATCCTCTTTCCCAGAATTTCCAGCATCACAAATGCTCTAAATCTGTACGAGATTCCCAAACAGCAAAGAATTCAGATTCATGCACTAATATTTGATGGTGCTGGAATTGCCACAGAATCATAGAATCATCCAGGCTGGAAAAAACTCTCCAAGATTATCGAGACCAGCCATGAACCCAGCACTGCCAAGGCCAATACCAGAGAAATGCCACATCCAGGTGGTTTTTGAGCACTTCCAAGGGTGTGATTCCAGTTCTCTGGGCAGGCTGTTCCAAAGTCTGACCACTCCTTAAATCATTATTTCCCTGTGAATTGCCTTAAAAGCCTGTGCTGTCAATAGCCCACAAAAGCTCTGATGTAAACCCTCAGGAAAATGAGGTGGAAAAGGGAGCCCTAACACAGCAAACTAATTGCTGGGATGTTTATGTGTCAGCAGAAAACAAAACACATTTAGGGCAATGATAACTCCATCTCTGCTGTCTGTGTGGCTCATCTGGAGGAGGCAATTCATCCCTGTCTGGCAAATATGGCAATTACTGTCCCAGCCCCATTACAGGCCTGGTCACCAGGTCAGCCAGCTTGTCTTGTGAAATCTGCATCCTGATGGAGAAATCGGAGTTTAGAGCTGAGCGAGACAAAACCCGCCTGCAATAAAAATAATAATAATAATAAAAACTTTTCACTTCACATAAAGCCTGTGTGCCTAGCTAAGCTCTTTTTAGCCCAGGCTGACAATTATGGTTGGAACTGTTTGGTGACTACTTATAAATTCATGGAATTGAAAGCTGGAAGGGTCTGGTGTGATTGTCTAATGCCATCTGCATAACTCAGGTCACAGAGCTCCTTGGGGAGATGTCTGCTCTGAGCCCTCAGCTCAGCAATATTTCATATCTTTCAGGAAAACAAACTGGCTGAGCTAAATGTTCCCAGGGATTCAGAACATGCTTTTCTAAACACCCCCCATTAACGCCAGGCAATCCCACCAGTCCAGATTCACAGCATCCTTGGGAGCTGCAAATAGGATCCAACTTTTGCTGTGCATGGGAGGGGGGAGGAAAAAAAAAGCCTGCTCCAGATTTATCCCACCTCCCTTCATAAGGAATGGGCAGAAATAGTCCTAGGTGGGGTTTGTGTCCATTTCAGAGGTGCTTTGGTCTCATGGAAGGAATTGGAGATTAAATAAATTCTGCAGATGTGGGTCTCTGGCCAGAGAGGGATTTGAGCTGGGCTCATACCTGGCTTGTATTCCCTTCTTCCCAGACTATTTCTGTTTCCAAAGGTATAAATAAGATCTTCAGACAGGAAAGGATGTTTGGAGTTGCTGATTCAGGGAGTGACAGCTGAAACAGGAAATAAAATAAATGTTAAACGTCACTGCACCTCTTTTTGGGACAAACACCAATAAAATCTGAGTGTCCTCTGGAGGAGATGAAGGAACAGGGGCATGAACTCTTGTGTTTACCTGAAACAGGAGCCAAAAAGGTGATATTGTAACTCCTGGCTTTAAAGCAGGATATCTAAGCTCTCCTTAGGTAAAATCCCAGGCAGCTGGAAGGAAGCTCTCCTCCTCACCTATTATTTTGGTGAGATTTGAACCTGCTCCTCATCTGGCTTGACAACACATCCCTAATTTCCTGCTCTCCATAAATGCTGAGGAAGCCACCCTCCTGCCTGTGCTGGGTGAGAGCTTTCCTCCACGCCTGCTGTTGGGTTAATAAACCAGGGGCAGGGATTGCTGCCTGGGGAAGAGGCAGGCTGTAATCCTCGGCAAGCAGAGGTGAAATTGCTCCTTCAGGACATCCATTATTGCCACCAGGCTGCACCCGTGTGGGCAGGAGGGAGACAGACAGACAGATGTCATGGATCCATAACAGCCCGGGAAAAGCTGTGCTTATAATTTTATGGTTCACCGGTGTGAAATGGAATCTGATAAATAAAAGAAATGTTCCCCACAGCCCCTTTGCTGTGCTGTACAAGGCTGACAGGGCTGACAAATGCTGTGAGCTGGCAGCCAGGCTGGGGGGGAGCACACACAGGGATGGCTGAGCACGAGTGGGATTCGGGACCAGCAGCATCTCTGCACATCCTGTGGATGCCATGTGCTGGTTGGGCATTGATTTGCACTCAGAAGAGGGCATCCACAGAAGTTTTCTCCCTGACAACCTCCTCTGTGAGTTGATAGGACCAATTGGAGGCTAGTTTGGTTGTTAATAGCCTGGGAAACTCTTTATGTCCCTATAAACTGACAAGGGAAGACTCCTCTCTCTAAAATAAATTTAAAAAATATTTTTAAGTTAGTAACTAACTAAACTGTTTCTGTATATTGTTATTAACAAAAAAAAAGAGAGTATAAAATAGAAAAGGAAAGGTGGGTTAAAGGTTGTATTCTGAATTTATTATTTCTTTATGTTGTTAATAAAGTTTTCTTTACCCCTTTAAGTTTTAGACCTGCCTTGCTTTTACTCCTAATCCTGTCTCATAGCAGAAAATGAGTATATTAAAATTAACAAATCTAAACCACTGCATGCCACAAGCCTGTTGTGGCTGGAAGGAGGCCAGACACAGTGTCCAGACCTCAGGAGAAGGGATATCAGCTCACTCAGCTTCCCTGTACTGAGCCAGTCTGTGCATCTGAGGGTTTCTTAGCCAGGCCACGGGTGGCCACAGCAGGATTTAGACAGTGGCCAGATTCTTTAATAAAACCTCTGTCAATTCTCATGCCAATAGAAGGATGAGTGGCAGCCACATCAGTGCTGGCTTTCTTCTTATCCCTGATGCTTTTTATTCCCTGTTCCCTTCCTGGAAGGGTCTGAGAACCACAGGTGGGAAGCACTGGTAATGCTGTGTGTCTGCATTGGCTGGAGAAAAGGAGGAGTACAGAGCAGCAATGAGAAGGTCACTGAGATGGAGAAGTCAAGGGCCCTGAGCTCTGCAAGGAAACTCCAAACTCTCAGAAGCCACTGGCTTCTTTTTGGGATGAAGGTGACACATGGATAAACAGGTTCAGGGGCTCCCAAACTCTTAGAAGCCACTGGCTTTTTTTTGGGATGAGGGTGAGACATGGATAAATGAATTCAGGAGACTCCAAACTTTTTTAAGCCTCTGGCATCTTTTAGGACTGAGGGTGACTCATGGGTAAAGGGGTTCAGGAGGGCCAGCAGTGTCCTGCCAAGAGGCAGAAATGTCACCTGCTTGTGAGCCAGCCCTGCAGGGAGGTGCTGGGGCTGCCCCAGCAGGGAGGAAGCTTTGCCCTCCCAGCTGCTGGAGGTGGAGGAGAGGAGAGAATCCTTTGAGCTGCACAGGGTGTCTCGTGTTTCAGAGGTGCTCTCTGAGCACCTGGCACTGCTCCTTGCTCTTGTTTCTGTCCCCTTGTAACACGCCAAGCACGGCTCCCTCCTTTGTGGCCAGGGACAAAAGGGTATTTGGGGCTTGTATTATTTGGGATTTTGTTTTTTTTTTTTTGGTGAGCACTGTGAAATGCACCTGAGCAAATCCCCCAGCCCAAAGCCTTTTGTAAGGGATGCCCAGGAGGGAGGCAGGTGTAACCAGAGCCCTGGAGTGCCTTTGATCTGTGAGGTGCAGGGCTCCTTTAAGGTGCCTTATCCTGCTCCCTTTCAGGGTGCCAGTTTGGGAACCACCTGGATGGAGCTGGCAAGGGCTTTGTGGGGTCTCTTGGGTCTCTCTGCTTTGTGCCAAGGCCAGCTGGCAGCGTTGATCTTGTAGCCATCCAAAAAATCCCTGTCCCTGCCCCCCTGGACATCGCTCCTGCTCAGCAGCGGCTTCTCTGAACTCAGGGCTTGGCAGTGAGGAGCTGAAACAGGATCTCCCTGCTTCATACAGCACCAAAATCAAATTGGAATAGCTCTCTGCAGGGACAAAAGTTCTGTTTCTCTGCAGAGCCTCATGCCAGCTGTTTTTTTTCCCCCAAGAAATCTGGGCGCCGGGTCTGCGGCTCCATGAACAGAAAGGTGCAGTGGGAGTCTCATCTTTCTGCTTTGGCTGGAGAGAAATGTGAAAAAATCCACCAGAGTGCAAATGAGACTAATTGGAGAAATAAGAACCTTGTGTGCTGCTGCACAAGCTTAGGGGTCGTGCAGAGGCCTGAATTTAGGGTTATTACCAGGAGTCAGGAGATCTTTACAAATCCACAGTGCCCAGGTTGATCCTGTCTGGCTTTGGGCTCTTCACCAAGGAATTTAGGTGTAAATCTACAATAGACAGGCACTGGTTAATGAATAGCTCTTCTGAGGATGACCTTGCACATCTGAGACCTGAATTATCCTACATTTAAAATACTGGGGAATACATTCATGGTTTAGGAGCATCCAGCCTCCTGTCCTAATGGTTCCTGAGGGCTGGAAGGGGTAATGTGAAGGAATGTTGAATAAATCTGAAGCTCATGTTTTGGGCCAAATGACATCTGGGCAGTATGGTTTTATGAAAAATAGGATTTTTTCAATCTGTGAGGAAATAGGTGATCCATTCTTGAAGGAAATAATTAAGGTTTCTTTGTGGATGCCCTGTCTTTACCTTTCCACACAATGCTTGAGACAACTCCACAGCCTGTTCCTATTTAAAAAAAAAAGTCCCAAACCCTAAAAATAGCATGAAGAGATCTCTGAAAATACTTAATACTTGGCAGCTCTCAAAGAGCCTGAGGGTTTTCCTAGTAGTATTCTCCAGGGATCAATATTGGGCCCAAATCTATTGAAAATTTCCATGAATGAGCAGGAGGTTGATATTAAATCCCACAGATAAAATATTCAGAGGAACAACCATTAGCTCAGCATTAACCATCACCAGGGCACAGCAGCTGGGCAACTTTGGCTCTCTCAGACAAGGCAAACACAAACTTTGCTGTGCCACAGGAAGGAATTTAGGTCAGGCTGGGAAGTAGAAGGCATGTCCTAGAAAGCAATGACTGAAATGGATGTTTCTTCATATCCTTCCAAAGAGTTTTTTCCTCATCTGGCCTGTAGAAGCAGGTTGACATCATCCTGCACCCTTGGAGGAGTGCAGGAGAGTGGGAGAGATGTAGTCATGCTCTGTGGCCAGATAGGAAAAAAAAAAGGACTAAAGACCCACAATTTTTTTTTTTATTATTATTATTATTTTTAATTTTATTTTAGGAAGTGAGAACGTCCTCACTGGGTTTGGAAGCATCTCAGGGTTAATTTATCAGTAGGAAGGTTGAGGGATAACTTGATCAGGATCTCTAAGCATCTTCATGGGGTGAAAACAGCGAGTTAAAGGGCTCTACAACTTGGGAAAGAAAACCAAAATAAAGATCAGTGGTTGGAAGCCAAAGCCTGGTGAATTCACATGAAAAGTAAGGCGTGTGCAAGCTTTTCATGGTGTGAGTGATTAGCTGCTGGGACATTTGGAGGATTCTCCCTTTGCTGGTATCTTAATGGGAGGTCCTTCTAAGGCAAGATGCTTCAGCTAAACCCAGATTATCTGCTTCAGCCTAAAAGGAGGTGGGTAGTGGCCTGTGATGTACAGGAGGCGAGGACAGATGATGTAGTGGTCCCTTCTGATCTCAAAAGTTATGCATTTATATGATCCCTGAATTAGATATCCTTGGGCTTTCATTTTATGGCAAGATGAATGCCTGGGAAAGCTGGGACAACACGTGTAGTGCTTCATGCCCTGAAATATGGCCCCTGGGATGGAGCAACCCTCAGTGCACCCAGCAGGAATTCTGCATTTCAAACCCCCTTTGTGAGTTAAAAACACACAGAGAGCTTTGCTGGCATCTTCTTCCCTCTAATTCCAGGCTGAAACAAACAGCAGGGATATCTAAAGACAAATGGATGTGCCCCAAAATAGTGTCCTGCACCTCAGCCTCTTTTGGCAGCACTAATTTTCCCCCAAAAAACCTTGAGGGCTCCCACAGGCACCAGCTGAGCAGGGAGTGCTGTCTGCTTTTCTCTCCTTCAATAAACAGAAATTTAAGGGCTTGGGAAGAGCCTGCTTCCCATTTCCTCCCTGAATCCTGCTTAACTCTTGAGTGGAGCCCTCAGGAAGGCTGCTGGTGGTGAGAGCTCTGGAGAGGCAGAGGGGCTGTGAGAGCCCTGAAAGCCCAATTTTGGGGCTGTGGGTGTGTTTGCTCAGGGACAGCTGCAAGCAAACGTTATCGTGGCTCTCCCTGCCTGACATCTGTAGATTTTGGGCTGCAGATTAACCAGGGTGAGCTCAGAACTCTCCAGCTGATGTTATCACTCTGATTGATGCTGCCTGTGGAGCTCCTGTCACAGAGATTTGAGGGCACTGCATGGAGAATGTAAAAGGAGAGGATATAATGATAGGAGGAGAAAATTCGGAGTGGGGTGTATGTGAGGGTGTCTGGGAGCAATCCAAATGCCCCTTTTTGTGGCAAGAAATGCGGGCTCTGGGGAGCTGTGTGAAGATCAGTCACTCAGCTAAAAGCTAAATCAAGTTTTGTGAGTTACCTGCCTCAGATTGAACAATCACAGGTCAACCTGATGTGTTGTGTTTGTCACCTGGGATGTGCCTGAGGGATGTGGATAGCCCTGGGAGGTGACACCCTGCTAAATGCAGTGGTTTAATGGTTTTTGGTGAGATCAGGGCCTGAGATCCCAGTGATCCCTTCCCAAGGTGGTGAAGAGTACAAAGAGATGACCTCGGTCACCACGTAGCCTCTCTTTTACCCAAGAAAAAGGGCAAAAATATTTTTTTAAAAGGGAAAATAAATGGTTAAAAGAGGAGTGATGAGCACAAGGAGCAGCTGAGGGAGCTGGGAAAGGGAGAAAAGGAGACTCAGGGGGATTTTGTGGCTCTGCACAAGTCCCTGACAGGAGGGGACAGCCAGGGAACAGGGACAGGATGAAACAACCTCAAGGTGTACCAGGGGAGATTTAGATGGATATTAGGGGATATTTGTTCATGGAAAGGGTGGTCAGGCATTGGAACAGACTGGAACCACCACCCCTGGAAGTGCTCCAAAGCTGTGTGGATGTTGTGGATGTGGCACCTGGAGACATGGCCAGTGGTGGCCTTGGCAGGGCTGGCTCGGACTGGATGGTCTTGGAGGGCTTTTCCAACCTTAGTGATTCTGTGATCAGAGGTACAGGGTGGTTTCCATGGGGGAGGTGACTGAAGAAGCAGGAGCTCCTCAGGGTGAGCTGGGGTACATGGATGTGGGAGTCCAGGGTACCTCCCTGGCTCCTCTGGGGGTGCAAGGACCCCCCTGGCAGATCCCTCTGAGACACCAGAGTGATGCCCAAGAGCCTCAGGGGCTGGATTTAGCCCCTTGGGAAAAGTTACCAACATTGAGAGAAGAAATACAAG
>JAOTQP010000870.1:2264032-2295724 GCA_026413545.1 Cichladusa arquata
GTTTAAAGATGGCCCATGAGCAGATAATGTGTGCCAGGAGATCAGGGTCACTGCCCCACCCGGCTGTGACAGATGGGGACAGAACACACATTGCTGGTCACATCCTGCATTGCAACCCAAGACAGAGAATTTTTTGGTCTCCCAACAAAAAGAGCAGCCCTGGT
The DNA here is from genome assembly GCA_026413545.1 of Cichladusa arquata. NCBI lineage: Eukaryota > Metazoa > Chordata > Aves > Passeriformes > Muscicapidae > Cichladusa > Cichladusa arquata. Next base: position 2,264,197 of record JAOTQP010000870.1, read on the forward strand.
CAGAGGGGTTTGCTGCCATTCTCTGGCAGCAGACACCCACCCCAGTGTCTGGGAGTGACCCTCCTCATCCCCCTGCGCTCCACCTCTTCCCTTGTGTGGACAACTCACACACCCCCAAACTACAGCTCTCCTTTCTAACATGATATGAAGGGAGGGAAAAAAAAGGCATTTAAACACAAGCTGTTTTCTAAAGATCACTGTGTCGAGGGCCCCCTCCCCCTACACAGTTTGTTATCCACACTCAGACTTGCTGCTAGACCAGGAGAAAAAAAAAAAGGGAAAAGTTCCAAAGTGCAGCTTGTGGTGCCTGGGCTCAGCAGGTAACCTGATGCACTGCCTCTGGCAGAGCTCATTGATCGCCCCTGGCTTTCACTTTCTTGGTCAAAGTCTTCTGAACCACCAGAGAGTCTCAGGTAACCCCAGCTGCCTACACAGGCTGCAATAAGACCTTTCTTGAAGGGTCTTTTTCTTGTTTGACTTTCTGCTGTTTGAAAGCCGGTGACTCTTTCAGGCTGAGGGGTTTTGTTCTTTCTTTTTCCCTTTTTTTACCTCCTTGTTTTTGCTTCCCAGTCTTTTCCTCCTGCTGCTTCTGGAAGGGGCTGTGTGGGTCAGGCTTCAGGGACCCAGCAAGGCAGGAATTTGGAATATCACACTCACTCCTGGGCCACTCTGAGCTTTAGCAGTGAGTAAAGAGGGATTTCCTGACACTTGTAGGATCTTGTGATCCTATAAACCCTCAGCTGTGCCTGCCTTGTACTCTCCATGCTGTTTTGTCCCAAACTGGAGTTTCTCCAATAATGCAGCAATCTGGAGGTGTTTTGGAATGATTAAAACTTGCCTGGAATGATTAAAAAAATCATAGAATCAGGGAATATCCTGAGCTGGAAGGGACCCATATGGATCACCAAGGTCCAGCTTCTGGCCCTGCACAGAACAGCCCCAAAAACCACACCAGGTGCCTGAGAGCATTGTCCAAACTCTTGTTGAGCTCTGGCAGGGTTGGTGCCATCACCACATTCCTGAGGAGCCTCTTGCAGTGCCTGATCACCCTCTGGGTCCCACAATCATGGTTGAGGCCATTTTATAGGACAATCTTTCTCTATCCTTTCCTGCCCCAACATTGTCCTGCCATGGGGCAGCTCTTGAAGGCTTCTAGCTTTGGAGATTTGCCAAAAGTACCTGATAATTGTCCTAATCCTCCTGAGGATGGAGCAGCCACATGGAGAACCTGGTTTCCAGCCCAAATCCTGCTTTTCCTTGGAAATCTGTGCCCAGCTGGGCTGTGCCCTCCCATCAGAGGGAAGACTCAGAGCTACTTCAGTTGTTAAGTTCAACACCCTGGTGTTTCCAAGGTATTTTTGGACATTTCTCACTGCAAAGATTTCCAGTTCTGTGCTGCTGCATGATGGGAAGAAAAACATAAATACTGGGAAGAAAAGCAATTCCAGGATATCTGAAGCCTTTAATTTGGTTTGGAAGTCTCCAGCCATCTGTTTGGCAGTCAGTGGTGGCAAAGCCAGGAATGAAGGAGCTCTCAGGATGTCTTGGTTTGACTCCTCCCAGGTCACAGCTGCCTGAGAACCCATTCCACCTGACAGCAGGGGAAAGTGGAGTCACTTCCCAAAACTGGCCTTGGCACAGAGCAATGCCCACTGCTTCCCAGGCAGCTGTGGAAACTGGAGCTGGTGTTTCAGAGGGAAAGAGCAGCAGGGGAGCATCAGAGAGTCCTGCCCTGAGCCTGGGGAATCTCTGATGTGCCTGCTGAGGTACAGCTAAAATACCCATCCTTTCACACCTTTGGAGCCCAGGAAATAGCACCAAGTGTGACAGCTCTGCTATGGCCTTTGGAATGGGGAAATAGCCCCAAATGTGACAGCTCTGTTACTGCCTTTTGGAAATGAGATTGGGCTCTCAGCCCAAGGAGAAGGAGGAAGAAATTCTCTGGACTGGGAGTGTGGCTGTTGATGGTGATACAGCCCTGAGTGAATCAGAGGGTCCTGGGAATCAACATTGAATAAACCCATCTGCAGCAGATCTGAGCAGATCCCCATTCCTGGAGAACCCACCCATGGCTGCACCCATTCCCTAAATGCCATGGTGTCCCCTTTGGGAGCCCTTTGCCTGCTCTGGTGAGCTGAGCAGTGCAGGCTGAGCTGTGCCCTTCACAGGTTGATTATCTCAGTGCCTGTACCTGCCTGAGGCAGCTCAGGGACAGCACTGGGCACTGTGGGCCACAAGACGCAGGCGTGTGGTAAATGTGTTTTGATAACAACCTTTCCTTTGATTAGCTTATTTTGCCAGAGGGCAGTGGGGAAGGGTGGGAAGATAATTAGTTTGTGCAGTGGGTTCCAGCAGAAGCTTTCTCCTCGTGCAGGAGGGTGAGTTTGGTGTCCTACTTGGGATTTGTCTCCGTCACAGGAACATTGGCAGCTCAGCTTTAGCGTTGCAGAAGGTTCAGCCCCTTCAGGGGAAGGTCTCTGGGTGGAATATCTACATATCCCACAGGAGAGGGAGCAGGGACAGGGGAAAGCTGCATGGCTGCCCTGAGCAGCCTTAAAAATCTTAAAAATCAGGTGTGCACCGAGCTGAGATGCAAAGTTACAGGGACTGTCACACAGAACGAGTGTTCCCTGGCTTGAATTGCAACTTGGATGCTGACAGAGCCAGCAGGGAGATTCAGACCTCAAGAAGCAGCAGAATAAAGAATAATTCAGGTGCTTAAACACAGATATATTGAGAATGTAAGGAATTTGAATTATAGGTGTTTTTATGTACACAAAGAATTCAGTTCAGTGAATCCCTGTTGTGTGCTGCAACTGGGGAACCTCAGGTGTGAGCTGTTCACCTGGGCTGACAAATATGACAGAGTCTACTTTTCTTCTGGAGAATAAGATGGGGTCCTGAGGACATCTCAAATTACTCTAGAGCTCTGTGTGTTGGCAACATAATAGAGCCTAACTCCAGTTTGGGATGTTCTTCTGTAAATGGGTTAACTGCACTACCTAATTAGTGGCTCATTTTTATTTTCTTTTGTCTTGGCTCAGAGTTAGTATTAAAAACACAAAGGAGACAAATTTTCTTGTGTTCGGACTGGGTTGTTTATTAAATTTTATCTAAAGTACAGAGAGTTTTGCAATATTTCCAGCTACTAGCTAAAAGCAAGCAAAATGGAGCTGAATCTAGCCAGTTACAAGGTTTTTTAAAGCTAAATAAAGCTTTAAAAAATAAAGAACTAACAACTATATTATTTATATTTTTGACCTAATAACTAAATACTTGTGACCTGCTGTGTAGCACTAACTATTCAACTAAAAACTACTACTTGAAAGCATGAAGAAGAAGGAAGAAGACAGAAAGAGACACCACCCATAACCCTCTATTTTGTTTTATACCTATTACTAAATTCTAAACCCCTTAAATTTAAAACCCTTCACCATGTGAAATCACACACTTTATTCCAGCTACACACCCGTGATTTTAACTCCATCAGTCAAGTTTGGAAGCTTTCTCAAAGACCTTAAGTCAAAAGCAATGTTCTCCAGGGGGTCAGAAAGCACAGAAAGCTCAAAACTCCCAGGCTGCTCTTCCCTCTCAAATTCCCAGAACGGACAAAATTCCATGGGTTTTGCAAGGTGACCACTCTCACTCCTCCTGTGAATTTTAAAGTCCTGCAATGCCCCAATTTCAGAGAGGCAGGGCTGGGCTTTGCTGAAGGGCTGTGACTCTCAGTGTCAGGGAGTGTGGATGGTTCAGGGAGCTGAAGCAGTGGCTGGGCTGTTTGTAGGGAATCTCTCTCTTTTGGGGGGCCTGTCCTGCTGTCAGGTGCCTCTGCAGCCAATGAGCTGCCAATGGGGGAAAAGGGCACATGAAACAAACCCTCCCCAGGGTGGGGGAACATCAGCCTTGCACTGCCACTGCTGCTTCTGTGGCATTCCATCAGCCTCCACCTGTGACCAGTCTCAGGAGGGAATGGAGCAGGGGAGGGTCGGGGAGAAGTTCCTCCTAAAGAAAAGCACAGCAATCCTTTGGTGTGTCTTTATCCAGGTTCAGTCCCTCCATGGATCTGCACACACTCCTGCCCATAAATTCAGGCCATCAGAGAATCATTTGTGTGGGAAGAACCCTTCAAAAATCATCCCATTCCAACCCCTGCTATGGGCAGGGACACCATCCACCATCCCAGGCTGCTCCCAGCCCCATCCAGCCTGGCCCTGGACACCTCCAGGGATCCAGGAGCAGCCACAGCTTCTCTGGGCAGGGTCTCCCCAGCCTGACAGACAGGAATTCCTCCCTGATATCTTCTGTTGCACATTCCCACATTCAGTGACCTGCCACCCAATGTCTCTTTGTGGCACCAGCACAGCCCCTAACTCTCCCTATTGCTCCCACACCCCCCTGCACTCCATCCCCCAAGCAGAGGTGCAGAGGTAGATGCTTTCCCCTTTGAGAGGGAGATTTTAATTTTTTTTTCACATTTTAAAAAACATTTTGGATGCTTTTGGACACAAGAATTGAGTATTTTCAGAGCTGTCTCCACAGGGTCACAGCATGAAGCCTGCCAGAGCTCAGGAAGAGTTTGGGCAACACTCTCAGGCACAGGGTGGGATTTTTGGGGTGTGCAGGAGTTGGACTGGGTGATCCTTGTGAGTCCCTTCCAACTCAGGATTCCCTTCCAAGCAGAACTGTGGTCCTGGAGGGAGGTTCTGAGAGTTCACAGGAGCTTCTGAGCTTGAAGCTGATTCTCTCATCCTGCTTATGGGGGATCAAATATGGATAAGAAAAGAAACCAGGACATTCAAAGAAAACATGTTTTCTTGCCATCCTCTGCAGGGAAGGCCAAATTCCCAGTGGTGTTGGCTGTGAATTTCTCCTGCCACTGGCAAATAAACTTCCTCCTGTGCTGTAGGGACAAGGGGCAGCCCCACAGCAAACAGCTTGGCTGTGTCTTGGGAGAAAGCACCCACCAGTCCCTGGGGATGGAAGGAAGAACAGGTTTCTTTTCATTTCCCTCCAGTATTTTCTTCCCTGACTGGGAAGTTACACCAGTAATTAGCACATCTTTTTGTTGGTTGTCTTGTGGCAAAAAAAAAAAAAAAAAAAAAAAAAAAAAAAAAAAAAAAAAAAAGAGAAAGTTGAGGAAAAGTTGAGACAAATATTCTGAGGAGGAGAGGAAATGCTGAAAGCTCTGCTGGGACAGAGTGGAGGAGCTGGAGGATGGTTCTGCCTAACCTGGATAAAGGGATTTGAGAGGTCAGGGAAGTGGGAATTGCTGAAGGACAGAGTCACTGTTGTAAGACGAGATCTGGGGCAGGTTCTGGCTGGAGAAAACAAATCCTGGACCCCTTGGTACATTCAGAAAGGAATGTCAGCATGATCCACTGGTTACAGGATTTTCCTTTGGCAAGAGAGAGCAGAATTAATTTCCTTGCTCTGCCACAGTACCTTGCATGATTTTGGACAAATTACTTAGGATGGGATTTATCTCATCTGCACCTCGGTTTCCTGTCTCTGCAGACAGTGAAGACAAGGACTTTTCTGAACACATTCCTCCTAACCCTGGGGTGTTGAAGGCAGTGGAATGAATTGCCCTCTGGAAGTGCCAGTTTCTTTCAGTACCTACTGAGGAACCTTAAATCTGACTTAAAATGACTCCAATCCTTAACTTCCCTGTGTTTCAGCCCCTTGTTTGTAGGACAGGAGTAACAGTTCCTCACCTCATGAGTGGGTGTGACATCCTAAGGCTTGAATTATTTTGGACAACGGGTGGATTGCAGAAGTCCTGTAGTGAGCTGGATGTGATGACTGCACTAATACATGTCTATAAATATAAAGCATATATGAAGCATGTGTAAAGCATACATAAAGCACAAAAATAATTTCATCTCACAAGTGGCTGAGTAGGTTTTGAGTTTGTTTAATTAGAGCAGAAGGAGCCTTAGCAGACATGACAAGGTGCAGACACACCTTGCATTTCTTGATTATCCCAATGAACACCCTTCTGTTAGAGCAGGGCTGGCACCAGAAGGGTTAAGGCAGGCAGGGATGAAGCAATGCCTCACTTCTCCCTCCCATATCTCATTCCCAGTGCCTCCTGCCCCTCTGCCCCAGGCAGTGGAGCAGATCTACATTTTAATTGAGACGTGAAGAAAATAATCTCAGTCTAACTCAGTCTAACTCCCCATGCCTGGAAGGCTTCTCCCTTGGTAGCTTGGTGCATATTTTGGGGTGAGGGTGGGTTAGAGCCCCATCCAACCTGACCTTGGGTGTTCCCAGGGATCCAGGGGCAGCCACAGCTTCTCTGGGCAGCTTCTGCCAGTATTCTACCACCCTCATTGTAAAAAAATATAAATATTTCTTATATCTCTGCTAAATGGACCTTCCTCCAGTTTAAAACCAGGATTAATGAATTAATCTATTAATGAGGCCCCTGTATTAATGGGATCCCTGTATTAATGAGTCCCCTTTATTAAGGAAACCCCAGTTTGATGGCTCAGAGCTGAGGTGAGGAGATGACCACAACAAAACCAAACTCCTTTTGTCCTTCAGACCCAAACCCCGCTACAAAGAGGTTTTATCTGCAGATTTTCTCAATAAGAGGGACAAAAGCCACCTGGACCTGTCCTTCCCTGTGTCTCCCCAGGAGCTGGGAACAGGAGGCCAATAATAACAGGAGGAGGATGATGTTGGGATGCTTGCAAAGACCTTTAGCCCTGTGCTTTTCTCAGGGAGAAGAGAAAATGCAAACACAGATAAAAGCAAATCAACCTGATCCCTTCCTCATCCTCACCCAGCCCCAGCCCTGCAAACAAGCTCACAAATAACTTTCAGGGTATGATTAGCCAAGAATGCAGAAATTATTTTTCCATCTTGAGGATATTGCCTCATAAAACTTATTTCCAGGAATGGTTTTCTGAATTTTGCAGTATCTCTGGGCAGGGTCCCAGTGTACCTGGACATGACAGTGATTTTCTGTGTGGTGGGGAGATAATTTTTACCAGAATGGTAGGGCAACAGTAAATCTTTGCTCTCTGTTCCCCTCTCTGCTTTCAAGGACAAAAGAAAAAAATCCTGACCTGAAGAATTCCCTCCTGGCTTTATCTGATAGAAGATCATAGAATTACAGAATCCTGGGATGGTTTGGGTGGAAAGGCACCTAAAAGATCATCCAGTCCCACCCCCTGCCATGGGCAGGGACACCTTCCCTTATCCCAGGTCTCTCCAAGCCCCATCCAACCTGGTCTTGGACAATTCCAGGGGCATCTGGGTCAGGATCAGAAAGGGCTGATGAGAAAGGAAGAAGAGTGGACCCACAGCATAAACTCATCTGTCCAATTGACAAAATATCATTTGATGGCCTCTTGAGCTGTTGAGGGGCACATCAGTCCCGTTATTGAGTGTTATACTTAATCTGCTATTGATTGGGGTGAGCTGGAGAAGACAGCCTTCCCCACTTCCCCCATTCCCAAATTAAAAAATAAGAGGATAAGTAAATGCTTTGGCTTTTTCATCCTGCCTGGGTGTTTAGGGAATTTACTGCTAATGAAAAAACAACAAAACAACAAAAAACCCAAGCCTTAAGCGTGAAAACATGAGTGGAATGAATTATAGCAAAATCAATTAATACTAACAGTATCTATTAAATATTGCACTCTGGAGCTTTGCAGGAGTACATTGCTGCTCTGATATGATCATGACATCATTAACATAATATAAAGAATCAAAAAATCAATAGCTTGCTGGAGCCCAAAATTAAGGCCAAGCTGTGTTATAGCATCCTTAAATATCTGAAAAAGCAACTTGTCTCTGTCATGTACAACCCATTTGCAGATGAAACATCTCTCCCAAAGTGGGTGGGAATTTGTTGGCCTGCCTGTCACTCCTGCAGCTTCCCCTTTGGGGTACTTGGCATGAGGGTATCTCACATTTTCCAGCACAAACAGAGCAGGAAATCTGATCAGGGTTACATTGGCATGACCCTGGAGTAGAAAATCTGATCAGGGTTACCCTGGGGTAACCCTGGAGGGGTCCAGAGCAGGCCCAGGGTCACTGCACTGGTGGACAGACTGACAGACCTGTAGGGTGGGAGTATGGACTAAGTGTCTTCTCCTGCTGGCTTGGTTTGCATTTTGCAGTGTTAATGTCGAGCTGGTTCTTTCCCCTGGATTACCAGGGTAGGACACTTCAACTCTTCTGTTTGCATTGAGAAAAAAAAGAAAAAAAAACACAAATAGAGATAGGAGAGGCTTTTAGGTGGGTGGAAGAGATTTTTGAGCAAGAAGAGACTGGCATGGGTCTGCCAGAATCATAAAATGGTTTGGGTTGGAAGGGACTACAAAGCTCATCTCATTTCACCCCATCCATGGGCAGGGACACCTTCCACTGTCCCAGGTTGCTCCAAGCCCCATCCAACCTGGCCTTAGACATTCCAGGGATCCAGGGGCAGCCACAGCTTCTCTGGGAAACCTGTGCCAGGGCCTCTCCACCCTCACAATAAAGAATTTTTTCCTAATATCCAACCTAAATTCACTCCCAGTCAGTTTGAAGCCATTAGCTGGTGGCAGGAGAACATCTCCAGAGACTCCGGGTGGAGGAATCCTGTGGTGCTGGGTCATATAACTTATATTTATTGCAGGAATTAGAACAACTCCATGGAGTATTATTATGCACTGGAAGACAATTCCTAGTGCTGCAAATTTATTAGGATGGAGTTTGGCTTGGGCCAGCTACCACTCCTTCAAACAATTCCTGGACGTGTTTGGGAATTACAAGGGTCAGGGAGGGTTTCCACAAATGTTTTGGAAGTTTAGAGTTTAACAACATGGCTGTGATCAGACCATGGTATTTGGCCCCAGGATTAGAGAATATTTCCTGGTATTGTTCGAGGCACTAATGGGATGTTGCCACAGCTCCCAGTTGCAGGGGGACAGTGGGAGGAAAATCCTGGAGGAAAGACACAAACTGTTGAGATAACTGCCTAAAAATCAACGTTTTTATGGAGGCGTTTTCTCAAATGCAAAGCCAGGAACAGAGAAAATGTTTCAGTGCATTAGTTAAGAAAACAGAGCAGGGAAAGTTTGGAAGGAATAAGGAAACCTTTTCAAAGAGCAGGAATTGACAGAGGAAGGAAGATATTTGTTGCCAGTTAAAAATTAGGCAAGGAAGAGGTTTTTAAAGGTTGAAACTCATTGTCTAAAGGTGAAGTCATAACATGCCTTTATCCTTGGAAGGCAATTGGATTGGAACTTGATAAAATTCAGGTTAAAGTATCAAAAATCAATCCAAATGAATGTCCCTTTTAATCAAGGCACGGGAGAATAGGCAATCAGACAGAATTAAATATATACTTGCTCCTGTGCACAGTCTGCTTTAAATGAAGATGCTAATGGGAATACACAGCCTGAAACCTCGATAAAGGGAAGCTCATTTATGGCATAAATCACCCAAGAACAATAGAGGAGGCCACAACGGTGAAGGAAAGGCTTTCATGTTAAAGAAAATGTAAAATCAAAGGAAGAAAATAAGGTCAATGTGTGCACAAGTGACAAGGTGTCCCCAGGGAAGGGCACGGTGTTGAGGCTGGTTTATTGACCACTTGAAGGCAGTGACAGTGACAGTGACAGGCTGAGAGAAATGCAAAAGGCTGGGAGGGCAGAGAATGTGGTAATGGGAGACTTCAAGTGGCCTCGTGTGCACTGAGCAAATGTCACAACACTCGGAGCTCCTACCTGTAAACCCAGGGAAAGAGACACAAATCTGGATTTATTCTTGATTTACTCCCAGGATGTGCTGCAGGACGCAGATATTCAGTGCATTGCTCTGAAAGAGCGACCACGTGGTGCTCAAATCCTGTAGAGGCAGAATAAAAGAAATAAATAAAAATTACTGTGGAGTTCAGCTTCAAAGTGGAAACAACATCAAATTGAGTAGCTTGTTAAAAGGAGCAGATAGGGTTAAAAAAAAAAAAAAGTTCAGTGCCTCACCGTATCCTGCATAAAAACATGTAAGAGGCCTGTGAAGTTATATGACCTATGAAAAAAATAAAGATAGTAAAAGTGAATGAAAAAAGAATTAAAATACCTACTTAAATGGCAAAGTCAAAAGACATTATTTAAAATTAGAAGTTGCAGTCAATAGAAGAAGAAAAAAATAATTAAAAGATCACTAACTCTGAGGTGTGAATTGCAAAACAATCATCAGGCAGCCCACATAGGAAACACATTGCTAACCTCATAAAAATAACTGATTAAAATGTAACTTGGTTCCCCCGGAAGTTTACTTTCCAAAGGGCACAAGCTGTGTGAAGTGGCTGCTGCTGAGGGCTCAGCAAAAAATGCTTTTACAGCATGAAAGTGATGTTCACTGCAAGATCCTGGGAAATTGTGATGTGAAACTGCCACGTTATTAAATCTGCTCTACACCTCATTGCCTATTCTGGCCTTGGTGGAAGAATGAAAGGTGGAAAACACATACTTCTTTTTTAAAATCAAACTCCTGAAAGGTCCAAGAGCTGGAATTTGAAACCATTGAATTTGAATCCAGGTTGTGGCCGCCCCATCCCTGGAAGAGGTCTAGGCCAAGTTGGATGGGATTTGGAGCAACCTGGAATAGTGGAGGGCACCCATGGCAGAGGGGTTGGAATTTGATCATTTAATATCTCTTCCAAGCCACCATTCTGGGATTCCATGATTCTATGGAATATTTTTTTTCCCCATTAATTTGAGCCATGATTAAGAATAGATGAATAAAAAGAGCACATGACACTCTGGGGGAGGGCGGTGGGTGTCACGAGTCAATTGTTCTTTAAATAAATCAAAGTCCGTGTGATAGGGATGATGTGGTTAATACAAAAGAATTTATACTTTTCCCATAGCTAGGGACCTCAACAATGCTGTCACAGGACAGGAAGATGAGTCCCCTGATAGATCAGCAACCAGTTCAAAGGTGGGAAATAAAGACCATGAATAAAGGGTTGTGATGGAGGGAGGGAGGATCTGGGAGGGTCCCATGGGAATGTCTGCTGAGGGTGTTTGGTGTATTTATAAATGAGCTAAAAACGGGTGAAGAATGAAGAAGAAAAGGTAATTGGTGCTAGAGAGAGTTTTTTCCAGGATTGTCAGAGGTACACAAGGAGAGATTGTGTGACTTGGCAATTTTCATCTTAAAAGAGAGATGACTGAGAGGGCCACAATAGATCCAGACAATCAGGAGGGCAATGAAGAAAGTGAAGAGGGGATGATTACTGCTCATTTCTCATAACACAAGATCTGGGGAACTTTATATGAGATTATCAAGCAGAATATTAAAACAAACAGAAGAAAGGACATTTTCATACAGTGTATCATTCATCTGGGCAGCACTGAGAGGCACATTATGGAGGCCAGCAACACAACTGGCTGGAAAGCAATTAGACAAATTAATGAAAGAAAGATCTGTTGAGAGCTCTTCAATACAATGACATCAGTGCAGGCTCCAGGGCAGGCAGTCCCTTGCCAGTGCTGGCTGGGAGCTGGGAGCTTAAACCAGGGGAATTTTCACTTTATTATCTTTATTTTGTCATTTTTTTCTGCCGTTGGAGTCAGAGAATGAATGAACAGCTCTATGGATGTTTGGGCTGAGCTGTTGCAGCCATTTCTGCACTTTCAAGAACCTCTCAAACATAATTTTGCACATGAAAATCCCTGGATCTGTGTCCTTGTCCAGCCCCAGCAGTGACCCAGAGCTGCTGGTGCAGAGCCTGGTGAGCACCTTGGCCGTGCCCATCCTGCCAGGATGAGTCTGGATGCCCTGTGCATCACAAACTGCTCTTCCCCCTGCCCAAAACTCCTTGGAGGTGGCCCTGGCTCTGCTGTTGGCTGCTCTGGATTTTGGGGTGGTGTTTGGCCATTTCCTGGAGCTTGTCTCCCATCCAGCACCCCGTGTCCTGCTCCCAAACTCCCTCTCACCAGCTGTGGATTTTGTTGGCTCCCAGTCCACGCTGAATTGTGTTTGATTAGCTCAGTAAATCCAGGAAGGGGAAGCCAAGATTGTTGCAGAATCCTTTCAGCAGCAGCAGCAGGGAGTCCAAATCCCCATTAAAATGTGTGCTCAGCTCATCTCAGCTCTCTCATTTTTGCTGTCTCCCTCCATCCCCTCCTTTGTTTTCCTGCCTTTGATTGCAGTTGATGAAGTTTGGATCAGTGCTGTCATGCTGGGTTCATTATGAAGTGGTCTTTTCCCTGCAGACCAGGCATCAGGATTCCTGGTTTCCATCTAAAAACTCGAGGTTTGATGTTTCTCCCGTGGATCTCAGGATCTACATCCTGAAAAAAAGAAAAAAAAAAAAGGGTGACTCAAAAGTTCTGCTCTCTGCTGGCACACAGGGAGGACATGTGCTGGATTTATGGATTTCCTTTGGATGTGTGATGGGGGATGCTTTAAGGATGGATTTTGAGTGGCAGCTTTATCCACTCATCTAAACGATTCCAGTGTGAGGTGTGTCAATGTCACAGCCAGCAGCTGGTCTGAAATTCAACCTGCCAGTCACTGTGACAAGGTCGTGAGAGATAGGAGGGTGGAGAAATCCCTGAGCTGAGCTGCAAGAAGTCTTCAGAGAGTTACTGTTGGATCTTGCTGGACCTCAGACTTAATCACAAATTGGAGAAAACTCTAAATGCGGATGTGTTGTGAGATCTGTGAGCTCTGGGGTGAGCTGGTGGGCACCAATTCTGGTCAAACTGGGAATAAAGGAAGATTTATTATAACAGGATCAGGTTCTTTTGCTGCTGCTGGCTCCTCTTTCCCAGCCACCTCCTCAGTGCTGAGGATCCCTTTCCTTGCACGTGGTGATTGCTAAAGATGTGAGGGGCAAAGTAAGGAAAGGAATCTATAAAGCAAACACAAACTGGGACTGAGCTGCGTTTGAAGGGATGGAGGGAAGCTGCAAGGAAAAAACACCAACCTTGCAGCAGGATGGAAATGATCAGAGAGCACCAGAATCACCAGCATCCCACAGACCCTCTGAGTGGCAGCACTGAATTTCCTCCTGTGTTACAAGAAAAGCTCTTTAGAAGAGTTTCTCAGGGTGCATCACGATTCTTGTTCCAGAGGAATTAAATTATTAAATATCTTTAGGGATCTCTGAGTCTCTCTCCTGCCTCCACACAGGTCTATGTATGTGTCACGAAAACTGGCACTGTCACTCCTCAGATGTAAGGATTTCTCCTCTGAACTTTTTTGGGCCTAGGGAAGGAATTAGGGCTGGAATTAATAGCCTGGGCCTGGCTGAGCATTTCAGTTCATCCCTGTCCTCCTTGGCAAGGCCATGGGCAGAAATCTCTAATTCTTTCCTTTAAACACTTATGAAATCAGAGGGCACAATTCAAGGTTATTACAGAAACACAAAAAATAAAGTTTGTACCTCAGGGGCTGTTTGAAACCAGAGAGTGAGATATTCCTGGGTGGGAACAGGAATTTGCTTCTCACAAAGTTCTTGTCCAATTGATGCTTCCTCAGAGCAGCTCCAACAAATCACTCCATGGGTGCTGCACATGCTTTAATTAGATATTGAATCACGGACTAGAAATGAGGCCCCACATAAATCTGAGGTCAGCATCTCCCACCTGCTGTGCCTGAGCTGGCTGTTTCAGTGCATGCAGAAGGTCTGTACCTGCCCCTGACCTCCCTCTAATTATTTGGAATCCATTTTATGGACCTTGCTGCACAAGGCAGCCAATGCCAGGTGTTAAATTAATAAGCTGAACCAGGTTTTCTGATCAGTGCTCTGGGCTGTTTGCCATTCCTTCTTCTCCTCAACATCTGACAAAATAACCCAGGGCTTTGGTCAAAAGTATTTTGTGATATTGATAGCACTTTGGATGTGTTGGGTATTTTTCCTGCTGGGAAAGGAAAAAAAAAAAAAAAGGAGGAAAACTGATCAAGTTAGGGAAAAAAGTAACCAGAAAGTTGATGTTGGAGGAGGACAGTGTGTAAAGGTGACCACAAACAACTACTGGAGGTGCAGTGCTGGTAATTTAGTGCTGGTGAGCTGAAAATACAAGGAGATAAAGTGCTGGAAAGATTTTAATCCATACTGGCACATATTCAGCCATGGGATGAGCAAGGAGAACTCCCCAGCTCCTACCCATGATTCGGAATTAAAGTCTTATTTATTAGCAGGCTGAGGAACACTGTTCTGGAACAGCTAAATCCACATGCTGGAGGTAAACAATTAACAGACTGGGGGAGGGAATATCAGTGTGGGACAGGGATTGTGCAGAGTGAATGGCTGGAAGTGAACCTGTCACCTGAGACTGCCACCAGGGAAATCCCTGACATGGGCATTGCTTGCGGAGTACTTTTCCTAATAGAAGAGGCAGCAACACATCAATAAGGCATCCAGGAGGGGGCTGGAAAACATCCTGGAGGAGATGCCTGGAAAACACAGGGAGTGACTTGGGATGTAGGTGCCAGGTTCAGAATTTTGGGGTGAATAATTGAGAGGAGCTGCTACAGGCAGAGCTATTGGGCTGGACCTTCTGTGTCACTGATTTGCTGATTTTGTGGAGAGATTTTATGGCTGTGTTTGGGGTTGGAAGGCTCTGGTGTGTTCAGTGTGGTTTTTGGAATGGCTTGGCCACCTCCTCCCTGTGGAGGATGGTCCTATTGCTCTCATCCTGCAGGTGAGGTGCAAAAATCCCATGGGGACTTTCCTTTTGGACTCAGTGATCCTTGAGAATCCCTTCCAGCTCAGGATATTCTATGATTTTATATTTTTATGCTGCTTCTGGCAGCAACAGAAGGTTGAACAGTTTGAGGAAGAACATCCTCCTGGTGCACCTTATCCTCTGCTGCACGGAGATTTTTGGCATCAGGACAGGGGGTAGAGGACAAAAATAATTCTCATCCCCACCTTGAGAAAGTAATAATTGACTGATGTCTCTAAAGTTCAATGGTATCTCTGTTTCTTACCTTCAGCACCCTCCTTTTGGTCATCGTGCCTGCTGCAAATGTGTTAACAAGAGAAAACACAAAGATAACAGAATTTCTGCTGGAATGGACAGAGGGGAAGGTTCCCAGACCCAGCTAAAAGGCAGCAGGGAATAAACCAGATCTGCTGTCCATCCATCCATTCACCCACCATCCCTCTACCATCACACATGTGTAATAATCCTGATTTCAGGAGACATCCATCTCCAGGTCTCTCTCCACTCTTCCCATAGAAGAGAAATCCATTCAGAACACAGGGAGAGTTATTGGTGTTGTGTGGATGCTCCAATAGATCTTTTTATTGCATTTTCCATGGAGTTTGCAAACCTCCAGCCATCCCAAGGCTGCATTTGTTACATCAATTCTTGTGACTGCTTAATGCTGATGCTGTGGAGTTTGGCAGCCTCCATTAGGAATGGCTTTCCCTGTGATATTAACAGGCAGCAAAGCTTTGTGCTGATGGATAAAGCCTGG
The DNA here is from genome assembly GCA_026413545.1 of Cichladusa arquata. Classification (NCBI taxonomy): domain Eukaryota; kingdom Metazoa; phylum Chordata; class Aves; order Passeriformes; family Muscicapidae; genus Cichladusa; species Cichladusa arquata. The sequence goes on from JAOTQP010000870.1 coordinate 2,279,635, forward strand.
TGTAAAACCTGATTGGAATCAATCAGAGTAATTGTCTGGATGTGTGGTGGTTAATAGGAAATGTCCTGCATATTATTGGCTGGTTTGTACAGCACAAGGATTAACTTGTGCTGCCTCTTGTGGCTCACATCCTCTCCTGAGCTGCTGGGGGAGGTGATGGATCTCTTGGGAGGCTCATGGAGCTTGGGGAGAGCCCTGCAGATTATATTTGTGCCAGTGATTATTCTGCTTTTCTGTCTGTGGCTACCAACTGGGCAACTGTCAGCCTGTTCCTTGAGTGACCCGAGCCCAGAGCAGGATTCGGGGAGGCAGCAGGAAGCAGAGAGCAGGAGCAAGAGTGGAGCAGAAGGTCTCTGAGCCTCATGGTGTGCCTCAGACTCACACACTGGCCATCAAACACAGCCCTGAATCCAGCCTGGTGTTCCCACAGCTGTGTTTGGGAGGAAATCCCCATCCCTCAGGGTCAGGGTGAGCAGGCACAGTCTGATCCAGCCAGGGACCAGCACAACCAGCCTGGAACAAACACTGGGAGATGTCACCACAGCCCAGGAGGACTCAGACAGCCTCTGGCTGATGAGACATTCCCTGATCAGACACTCTGGAGCTCAGCTAAACCCTCTGTGGCTGCAGGAAGCACCTGGCATGGTTACACATAAACTGGGAGCAGCTTTGTTTTCCAGCATCCTTTCCTTCTGGGAGAGGCTTAAAGCACATTAAGCTTCCTCATGGAAGCATCTTCCAGTCCCCAGCTGCCTGGTGGCTGTGGGTGCAGCCTCTGACCTGCATCTGTACCCCCAAATTCTACTGAGGTGTTCTTGCAGAGGGGCAGTGACCCAGGCTCTGCTGGCCTCTGTATGTGAGGACTCAGCTTTCCCCCTGCCACAAGGATTGGGCTTTTCCCCCCTCTGTTTTGGAGAATTTATCATTATTAGGGTTGATAAATCCCCACAAAGCACAGAAATACCACTTGCATTTCACAACTAAGGGGCTGACTCTTGCCTGAGGTCAGGAGTAGTACCTTTAATTTAAATCACTGCTAGAAACTTCTGAGTCTCTGGAAAGAGATCTTCCTTGCCAAAGAGCAGGAGGGGTGGGAGAGCAGGATTTGGCCAGGAGAGGCCAGTTCCCCTCGATGACCAGAGCCCTGGGTGCCACCTGAAGTGCAGCAGGCTGGGATCTGATGAAAGAGCTTCCTGAGCACTCCTTTCTTCCCTCAGCGAGTCGAATACTATTAACCTTTAAGGCAAAATTATATTTCTTGCCTCTGGGAAGCAGTAACATTTCCCAGAACTGCACTGGGGAATCAGGTAAACAACTGTTAACTCTCTCCAGCCCCATTTTGAGGCTGTTTTGGGGCAGCTGTGTGTGCAAACCCAGCCAGGCTGAGAAGGTCTCTGAGCTCAGGAACCCCTGGGATGGAAGGGTCAGCTGGAGATCCTCTGCCCCTCACTCAGCCTGCTGTCCCAATTTCATGTGGCTAGTCAGTTAAACCCACAATCCTAAAATCATAAAATCCCAGAATGATTTGGGTTGGGAGAGGCCTCAGAAATCATACATACCCCATGCCATGGGCAGGGACACCTCTCACCAGAGCAGGTTGTGACCAAAAGCTCTGCACTGTTATTTTGTCATTTCTGAGGCCCACACAGATTTAGGGAAAGAGGTCTGGCTTTTCATGGCTGAGGATGTGGTTTTTGGGAGTCAGGTCATAAGAAGCCATTTATGAACCTGTGCTGTGATATTTCTGACAACAGGGGACAAATCTGCTGTTTGTGCCACTGCTGTTAAATAAAGCCATGGTATCTTTTAATTAAATAACAAACTGTGCTTAGAACCTGCTGCACCAACATCTTTGACATTCCAGAGGCTTTGACCAAGTCCTGTCCTGCCCTTGGACAGTGTGTGGGATCCCAATCCACCAAAGGCACATGGATATTTTCCAGTTTTGGTGTTGGCTGTGAACTCCACCAAGCCTTAGTGTGCTTTGCACAAGAGCTTCTAAAGCTGCTGCATACTGGGATCCATTCCTATGGGGAAGAATAATAAAAAGAAAGTTAAAAAACCAAACCCAAAGAGAATTAAAAAGTGATTTGAGCCAGTGCTCCCCACTGGACCTACCCAAGAGCAGGTTGGGCAGCCAGGGGTGGTGAGGGGGCTCTGAGCCACAATCCCAGGACAAAGTCAACACCTTGGGTGGAAAATTGAATCAATGAAGCAGCAGGAGCCAGAAAGCAAACGCTGCACTGGCAGCAGAGCCAGCTTCCAAATTGAAATGTGTTTGCTGGGGATTGTCCATCGGCTTGGGGAGTTATTATTTCCATTTCTCCAGTTATGAATTAATTTCTAGAGGACTTAATCATCCCCTCCCTTTTCCCCTCCACAACCCTCTCTTCCCTTCTCCTTCTAATTTTCCACTTGACTGGGGATCCTCTGACAGTGAAAATTCAGGCTTAGAGGAGGTCCACACAAGCTGCTCCATTAGGCTGGATAATCTCATTGGAACCAGTGGCTTGAATAATAACACCTTCACCTCCTGCACAGCACCTGATTCCAACAGCACTTAACACCCTGGGCTGGAGGGATGGGTGCACAGGAGAAGGGGAAGGGGCAGAGCCTGCACTGAGCACCCCCTGCCCCTGGATCTGCCAATCTACCAAGGACACTTCTGCAGTTTGAGGTAAAAGCCTGCTCTGCTGCTGGGGCATCACAGAAACGCTGAATATTTGTGTGACCTCAAAGATCATCAGACTCAAACTTTGACTTAACCTCCCCTGCCCATAGAAACCATAAACCATAGAGCCAAGTGCCACATCCACTCATTTTTTGAACATTTCCCATCATGGTGACTCCACCACTTTCTTTTGGGAAGCCTGCTCCAATGCTTAACCACTGTTTCAATGAAGAAAAATTCCTAATATCCAACCTGAACCTCCTCTGGCACAGCTTGAGGCCATTTCCTCTTGTCCTATTGCTTATTACCTGGAAGGAGAGACTGAAAACTGGGAGGTGCAACTCAAAACCTGAGTTCTGTCACCAGCCCATGAGATGGGTAGTTTGAATCCAGGATTCTGGATGGGATGTTGATCCTGAAGGGCTTCAAGCAGGACATTTTTGCCCTTCAAGTGCATAGTTGGACTCCTGTCCATCACAAATTATCATGCTGGGAGAAGATGTCTCCTGTAGGTGGATGAGGGACAAAATCATGAAACTGCACTTGAATTCCCACCTCCTTCAGCATTCCCAGCCTTTTCCAACCACCTACCCACACTGGATCCTTCCTATCACAGCCTGTGTTGTAGCACTGCCTCAGCCAGAAGGAATAACCTCTTTTATGAGGTTATAATAGATATATGTGACCTTTTTATTGTTTTTTTTTGCTTTTTGTTAGAGTTGGGATTGAAGGATGAGAGACAGGATTTTTGTGTTTGGACTCAGTTGTTTATTAATTCTTATTTAAAATATAGTGAGTTTTACAGTACTTTTAGTTAACAAGTTAAAAGCAAGAAAATGGAGCTCTATTTTGTTTGTTACAAGGTTTTTTTAAGGCTTAACTATCCAATTAAAAACTATCATTTATATTATTTATACTTTTGACCTAATGACTAAACACATGTGACCTGTATTGTGGTATTTTTTATTTAACTAAAAACTACCACTTAAAACTAAGAAGAAGAAACAAGAAGGAAGAAGAGCCAACGCTCAAGAACTTTCACCTTGTCTGATATCTATTACTATATTTTAAAACCTCAAATTCTGAACTTTTCACCATGTACTATTACACTTCTGTTCAAACTATCCACCAGTGACTCTAACTCCATCACTCAAATTTGGAAGCCTTCTCCAAGCCTTCAAATCAAAACCAATACTCTTCTAAAATTCAATACTAAAAAGCACAAGAAGTTCAAAACTCCCAAACCTCAAAATCCCAACACCCATGGTCACTCCCATCACATCCCCCAGTGCAGCCTGCCTGGCTCACCCAGCATTGCCAGATGTGCCCAGAGAGCAGCACAGAAATTACTTTTCTGGACACAAAAGCACAACAAAGTGCTTTTAAAGGGCAGGGAACTAGGAAATGAGCCTGGGAGATGGAGTGGAATGGTGTAAATGTGGTAATTGCACTATTTAATTAGTGATTTGCTTTCATTTTCTTTTGTTTTTACTTCGAGTTAGGATTAAAAACACAAAGGAGACAAATTCTTTTGTGCTCAGGCTTGGTTGCTTATTAAATTTTATTTAAAGTACAGAGAGTTCTGCAACATTCTAGCCACCAGCTAAAAGCGAGCAAAATGGAGACCTGAATTTAGTTGAAGGTCTTTTAAAATTAAATAGTTTAATAGAGAATTAACACCTATATTATTTTTACTTTTGACCTGATAACCAAACTCCTGTGACCCACAGTGCAGCACTAACTGTCCAACCAGAAACTATTACTTGAAATGATGAAGAGGAAGGAAGAAGAAGACAGAAAAGAGACATCTAAAATCTTCCATCTTGCCCCAAACCTATTACTATATGCTAAAAATCCCAAATTCAAAACCCTTCACCATGTGAGATCACACACTTCTATTTAACTATTAACTTCTATTAACACACCTGTGATTTTAACTCCATCACCCAAATTTGGAAGCTTTTTCCAAGGCTTCAGGTCAAAAGCAGTGTTCTCCTGGGGGTCAGTGCCAGAAAACACAGAAAGCTGAAAAATCCCAGGTTTCTGGGTTCCAACATAAAGGATGGTTCCATCTCTGTGCATCCAACAGCCCAACCTGCTGGAGGTCACCCACAGCACCACGGTGATTTCTCAGTGCTTAACCCACCCCTTCCAGCCATGCACTCATAGGGGGAGATCCATCCATCACCTGCTGACAGCCTTTTCCTTGCAGCTGGAGCCTGAGCTGGGGGTCCTGGTGCAGCCTCGGGTCAGGGAGTTCTTCCCAGAGCCTCAGGGTGAGAGGTGGGGTGTGCCAGACCTCTCTGGTTTAGCAGAATTACTCCTAAAATAATAATAATAATAATAATAATAATAATAACTATTACTATTATTACTGTTACTATTATTACTGTTACTATTATTACTGTTACTATTATTACTATTATTTATTATTATTCCTTTTAGCTGTATGTTTAAACTACCAGAGAGATGAAGCCAGGATTGTTTTCAGGGTGTTTTGGAGCCCTGCTCCTTCTGTTTCTTATGGCTCTGGGTGGATCCTCCCTCCACTCCAAACCTCTCTGCAGAACCAGCTCGTGAGGAGGCTCAGGAAGAGAGAAACTCAAATTGTTCCCTGACTTTTTGGGTGGAGCAGGCTTGGGCAGAGAAAAGCAGTGAGACTAAAATTAAAATTCTTCTTGCCCTATTTTCCCTCTTATTATTCTGTCCCCCAAATTCCCTTTCCCAGAAGGAGCTGAGCTGTGAAAGGCAGAATTTTTTTGTTTTGTTTTTGCCAGGAGCAAATACTGGACTTACAGCACCCATCACTGCTGGGGGACATGGGCAGAGGGATGGATGGATGGATGGATGGATGGATGGATGGATCATGGATGGATCATGGATGGATGGATGGATAAGGAAGAGGAAAGGATCTTATCAGAGGTGTGAAAACAGAAATATTGATAAAGATCAAAAGGAGCAGTGAGTTGGGAGAATCTGGTTTGACAAACTCTGTGGGATCTCCTCTGCCTTGAACCTTTCTGGATAAAACTGCTCAGGGGGTTTCCAGGGGTGGAGGATTTGGATGAAAAGTGTTCAGACTGTTCAGTCAACCCTGTGGGAATGTCTTCTCTCTTCTTGCTGTGCTCCCCCAAGGCAGGACAGCAGATGCTGACAGCAAAAGAGCAATTAAATGAGGTGCTGGCTGAGCCTGGCAGGGATTCAGTGGCTGAGTGGGGACTCCTTACAGTGCACTTCCCATGGCTCCCTGACCTTCTGGAAAACCTCCTTGAGCACAGATTTTTTTCCTGTGTTCTCGTTTCTCATTTGCCTTTTAAGAGACAAGGCTGAAGTGGCACCAAGCCCTCCCACCTGGAGGACATCCAGGTCTCACTGCAGTCCTGAGGAAGCCTCAGCACCACTGATCAGCCCCAATCTCTGAGCAGCACACCCCAAATTTGACCTTTCTGAAGACAAGGGCACCTCCCATCATCTTCACCAACAGATATTTGGCATTTGGACCACAGTGACAGGGAAAACACCAAATTAATTTCCTTGGAGTTACTCGAAAGAAGCTCCCACGAGGAATTCAGGGATGCTGTTCTGAATCAGGCCAGGAACAAAGAACTCAGCCCCTTTGAACAGATTATTTGCATCAGCCCTTGCAGAGGAGAGCATGTAGGAGCATGGGAGAGTGTAGGTGTTATCTACCCAGGTTCTGGGGAAGACACTCACAAATATTATTAGCATGAATAGGAAGAACAATGATAGGATGCTCTCTGGGAAGAGTAATTTTGTTCATTAATTACTTGCCTTATCTAGCAACCTTGTTCCCTTTCTCTCGCTTTCTTCTTCTTTTAATTTTCTTTAAAACGACTCTAAAGTGAATTCAGTGCAAGGAAAGTTATTTTGCTGCCTCCTGAGAGACAGGAGCTTGTATTACCCAGGTAGCCTTCAGCTGAAGCTGAGCCTTCAGGGGTTTTTCCATCTTCATTTGAAGCTCAGCCTTTCACAGGCAGATGGCAAAATCAGATTCCAGGCAGATTCCTGTGATTCCTTTCTTGTGGACCACCTCAGTGCCATGGACTGACTGCAGTTCTCATGCCTTTGCCTCGAGTTCTGCCTCCTGCTTGTGATTTTTGTGCTCTGAGATTGTCCTCCTGCTTTAAGCTCCCAGGCTCGTGTTGTGCCTGGTAAATTCAGCAGCAAAAGGACCTGGAGGGCTGTGATTGAAGGGGCAGCAAAGCAGAGACCCTGCAGCTTCAGAAATGTCCTGTCCTTGTGTCTTTGACCCCTGCAGGAGGTTGGAAAGGGTCAGAGGATGGAGGCAGGAGATCCCCATCCTCCCAGATGTCACACACAGGTGCTGGCTGTTTTCAGGCTGCTTCTACAGCAGGAAATGATTTAGGAATGGATTTTAGGAATGGCTGTGAGGGTGGTGAGGCCCTGGCACAGGGTGCCCAGAGGAGCTGTGGCTGCCCCTGGATCCCTGGATGTGCCCAGGGTTGGGTGAGGCTTGGAGCAACCTGGTGTGGTGGAAAGGCTCCTGCCCATGGCAGGGGGCTGGACTGGATGATCTTCAATGTCCCTTCCAACCCAAGCCTTTCCATGAGTCCATGATCCTGTGATTCACGGAGGAACTCCACATTTCCATAAATCCACGGAGGAACTCCACTTCCCCATAACAACCAGCTGAGCAGTGGATTTCAACATCACCTTCCACAGACCCTCACCCTCATTCCCACACCCTCCTCCCCCTCCCTGTGCCAGCAAACGATTTCCCATCCTTCATGGAAAAAAGGGTCCCAGTTTCCAGGGATTTGCATGTGAAATGCTCCCAGGCTGGATGAGCCCCCGATGCCTGCAGAGGTGCACACATCTGTACACTCAAATCTCCCCTCCCTGGCCACACCCCAGCCATGCCTGAGCTGGGCTGGAAATTTGGGGCCACCTCTGAACCTTTGTCCAGCCCTGGGGCTCGGCAGCAGGTTGCATTTGATTCTCCAACCTCGCCTCCCTCGGGCATGATGAGCAGGGCTAAAACAATCCGCAAGCTCTGGAAATTTGGGGAGGGGGGCTCGGGGGAAAGGAGAAGGGGTGTGAAATCCCCCAGAGCAGGGGGGAGGGATGCTGTTGGGGCAGCGCTGGGCTGTGTAGGGCGGGAGATGCAGCAGTAAATCCCTCGCACCCACGCCCCGTGGGGATGCGGGGTGCGCTCGCACAATTGGGGATGGAGGGGGGAACCCACCTGGGGACAGAGATAAGGGGCGGGCGGGGGGATTGCGGCTCCGCAGCGTAATCCGGCGGAGTTATCAGGGCAGAAACTCGGCTTCTATTACCATGCATTAGAATAGATTAGCAGGCAGAGCAATTAGCAGCCTCGCTCCGTTTGGCCAAGTGACAGGGGCGGTGGTGCCGGGGAGAGGAGCTTTGGCAGGGCAGCGTTTCCCTCCCCAAACTGCAGCCCGAGGACAAGGATGGAGCTCTGCTCCTTCACCCCAGGACTGCCCCGCTGGGACTCGGAGAAGAGCAGCAGGATGACCTTTGGATGCTGGTCTGAAACTTTTTGTGGTCCCTAAAAATCGGCTTGGGGAGATGCAAAGCTCCAAAGAGTGAAATCCAGCTTTTTTGAGTTTCTTCTTCCAGGTCGCTTTGGAAAAATCCACTGACTTTTTGGTGCCCAAATAGCATCCATTAAAGACCCTGCAGCTTTTACTTCCCCCAGTGGCTTTTCCCCACTTTGGGGTGTCTTTACCTCCTTTGTCCAGTTCATCTTTGATGCCCTAACAGCAGATTTTGAGGAGTTGACCCTGTTTGTGGTTAGAGCCAAAAATTAAAGGATTCAACTCCTTCCTCAGATACACTTTCTGAGAAAGCTCCTCACCACCAGGACAGATTCCACAGCAATAACCCTGTGCATTATCCCAGCTCAAATTTGTCATTTTTCTTGGAGCATCTCCTGCCTTCCTGCCCAGAATGAAGTATCCTGGGCAGTTGGTCAAATTTAACTTCTTGGTGCCAGGGAGAGCTAAATTTCAGCCATGCCCTGGGCAGCCTGGAGGCCAAAAGGAGAGAGCAGGAGGGAGTGGGGTAGTCACCACATGGCCTTGTAAAGTTTAAGGTCAGTAATGTCTGTGTCTCGACATTTATGGCATTCCTGTTCTCAGGACCCCGAGGGAACCTGGAAATGTCAAAACATTGCTAAAACTGACCTTAAACTTTACATGCGAGTGGGACTGAATCTTCTCCCTTTCCCTGGCTCCAGCCAGAAAATTGCTTTGGCTGCAGCAGAGGGAAAGGCAAATTTCAGCTGCTCCCTCCTTCCCCAGCCTTGCTCTCCCCTGGTGACAAAGCCACCTCAGGAGACCCAAAGCTGGCTCTGCACATTGGTCAGACTTGGGCTTAAACAAACCTCTTAATCCATCCTCAGATTCTTTTAACTGCTCCGTTCTCACCCTTCTTTCCGACTGGGAAATCAAAAAAACTTTTCCCCGGTAAGGAACGAAGCTGTGACATTGCATGGCATGCTGAAAGAGGGGCCAGGCTGATGAGACTGAGCCGGGAAACTCGGATCTCCAGAGCCTCCCGAAGCCAAGCATTTGATTCCTATCCCCAGTTCTGGCTGAAAATGCCATTCCGAGGGTTTGCACTTGGCTTCCACTGAGCTCCCTCTGCTGTTCTCCTTCCAAAAGGCATCTCAGACCCGCCTGTTCCTCCAGGGATCCATCCCCTGGGGCAGGGACAGGGCTCCCGGTGATGCTGGGAGGGTGGTCTGAGCATCCTGTGGGATATCAGCCTGTTTGGGGAATGTGACCCTCTGCCAGGAGCTGGGGCTTTGTGGAGAGAGGGGGAAACACAAGGGCTGCAGCAGTGCCAGAAATCCCTCTGTCACCTCCTAGGGTCTGTGCTGCTCCAGCTTTGCCCAGGATAAAAGTTCTAGTGTGCTGCAAGACCAAAGATTTGACACAAGGTCGCTGTTTCTGTTATTTCATTTTGTAGGAATCAGAGAATCACAGAAGGGTTTGGGTTGGCTTAAAGCACATCCAGTGCCACCTCTGCCATGGCAGGGACACCTTCACTGTCCCAGGGTGCTTCAAACCCAATGTCCAAGCTGGCCTTGGACACTTCCAGGGCTGGGACATCCCAAATCATCCTTCCCTTCAGGCACAAGGAGAGCTGCCACCAAGTCATGCCTGCACCCCCTCTTAGATTTTAGATTCCCAATTTGTTGGTCTGTTCTGTTTTCTCAGTTTGAATCTCACCTGCAGGTACAGCCTGGCTTGCCATGGGCTCTGGCCAGGCTGGGAATTCTCAGATTTGCCCTTGGAGATGATGAGATGGGAGAAATGGAAAATCATTGTCTCTTACCCTGTCTTGATCCAGGACAGGTGGGATAACTCATAGTCTTCCAACTGAGACCTAAATCACATTTCCCTGAAAGTTTCCCTGCATCTTCTGCAGCCTCCTCTTGAATTTTTTTCTTAGATGTCTCTATCCAGCAAACCTACAAAGGAGACCACTGGAGGTGGTGATGTGAGTGAGGAAAAAAGAAGGGAACAGGTTGAATTCCAAGGGGAAAAACTAAAGAGAGGTGAAAAAAAGAATGAAAACACACCACTGGGAAGAGGTGAGGATTGGGATGGGGCAACATCTCCACCTTGCACAAGTGGAGGGACCTTACACAAAAAGCTTAGGAATAAACAGTTTGGGGATGAAAATGGGAATTCCAACATGAAACTTGTATTCTACCAAAACATCCCACCCCTCCTCACTGGTGTGACTGGGACTGCCACCCCTAGAACTGCAGGGAAGGTGTGAGGAAAGGGGGGCTGAGATGATTCCATCAGAGGGTGAGAGAATTCATCCCCTGAAGGAAATGTCACTGTTTAGAAGCAGAAAGGAAAGCTGAAATGTCAAAACCTTTTTCAAAAGAGTGATTGCAGCAAATTACCTGTTTGGAGGTGGTGGAAAAGTGTCATTTGGGGTTGCTGGGGTGACCCAAACCATCGAGCTGTCTTTGAGCTTTGCCATCAAACACAGATTTTTCACATCCCTCTCCTTCCCTGAGAACCCACCTGAACACCCAAAGCCAAAAGAAAACTGTTGTGCATTTTTGATGGTATTTTATTTTTCCCCTGAATTTAAAAAAAAAAAAATTCATGTGCTAATTGCCACTTATAAAAAGCCCCCATATACTCTGTTCTGAGTAGCAATTTCTGATCAGATCCAATCTCCACTCTTTTATCTTGAAATTTGTTATTAATTAACAGGATTGCCAAGAAGACCTTTTCCATTGCCAGAAAACTGACTTTTTTTGGGTCTCACATTCAAAAAGTTGGATATTTTAGTCTGCTTATTGGGAAATTATGGGGAAAAAATAAAACAGAATCCAAATCTTCTCATTTTTCAAGAGTTATGGTTATGAGCAAGCAAGGCTTGGTCAGGTGAAAAATAAAGGTCGTTTTTGGGGGGGGATTGGAGGGGTTTTTGTGTGTAGGGTGGTGGTTTGGGGTTTTTTGTCTACAACAGGATGGTGGAGATGTGTCTTCACTGAGAGTCTGGGCTTGGTTTGACCAAGCCCCAGCAAGGCAGAAAAACCCTTCCCACCCCTCCAGAGGTGGAATGGGCTGGCCCCTCTCCAGCCTGGGTTTGCAGGGTGTGGCCCCAGATTTTGGTCCCTAATTTAGGGATTTAGTGATGATTCCTTATATCCCAAACCAGGACCTCCACCTTGCCTTGCTCTCAGTCTGTGCCTCACTTTCCTGCCTCTGCCTGCTAATTCCAACCTCATGGTTGAAGTTTAATTAGCTGCAGGCAAAGCCCTCTGAGATTCTCGGAGGAGAGACACGAGAGAAGCAGAAAGTATTAATTTAACATTATTAAAATAATTGGTTGGTGGCTGTCGAGCAGAGGGTGAGCACCGGTGGTGTTTATTCTTAATGGGAGATGAGGAGGAAATACAATTCCTCGTGGTTCAGTGGTAGGAGCAGCTCCTCAGTGTTTGTGCTAATGGCTTTGGACAAAGCAGGACACTTGGAATTGTTAAAGACACCGCTGATAATGAAAGAGCAGCTGCTGCTGAGACATCCAGAGAAGTGTGGGTGTCTGCATCACAATCAAAACATGCTCAGAGGTTGGGAGATGCTGTTTTAGGGGCCTGAAGTGGAATGTGGTGCCACTGGGTGGGAGCTACACATCACCCAGTTATGGTGTGACCAGCAGGGAATTAGGGAATGTGGCAGTGAAAGTGATCTCTGTGTAAGGGATGCTGGGGGTGCAGATATTTTATTAAAGCAAATTTGGCAGTAAAAGGGGTTTTCTGCTGTATAAACAATAATAAACTCACCAGGTGAGAGTCACAGGGCCCAAGGTAGACAATGACCGTCACCAGAGACAACAGAAATGATGAGTTGGGGTCAGGATATTTCATTACCCCTCCCTCAGCCCAGCTGCTGAGTGCAGCCTGCTGCCTTCCAGGTGACCACTTTTATAGGCAGGGTCTTGTGACTGGAAGTACTAATTTATTAAAAGTCCTATTGGCTTTTATTTACAGTTTGCTGAAATTACTTCTGGGGCTGCCATGTCCCCTCTGGGCAGATGCCTTCTGTGATCCTTTGTCACTTTTGTTTCCCAGCCTTCACCACCCAGGGATTTGAGACTGGTGCTGGAGGGAAAGACTTTCCTCTGCACATGTTGGAACAATTTTCTCTGCTGTTTCTTGCTCTCTTTGGGAAGGGCAGGACATTTTTGGTGGTGCAGAGGGAGGCTGGAGGGAGAAGGTTTCTTTATGTCAGGTATCTTTTTCTGCTCACCTGAATTGCAGGATCACAGAAGGATTTGGGTTGGAAGGGACATAAGGATCATCCAGTTCCATGCCCTGCCATGGGCAGGGACTATCCCAGCCTCATGTAATCCTGGACACTTCAAGGGATGGGGCAGCCACAGATTTTCTAAACAACCTGTGCCAGGGCCTCACCACCCTCTGAGTAAAGAATTTTTTCATAATATCCAACATAAACCTCCTTTCCTTTAGGGTAATCCATCACAGCAAAACCCACCACGTTCTGCATCTGGAGAACCTCAGCTGCAGGTTCTGATGTGTGAACCCACAAGATGCTCCAGCTTAGGAGAGAAAAAGTGGTCATGGGAGAGGAGATGGGGGAAACCATGGACAAAATGCTCTGGAGAAGAGCCACCATCACTCCTTTCTTTATTCACAAACCTGCCAAACCCACTGGCAGGTGGCTCCATCCCTTCAGGTTTGATTCCTGAAGCAGCTGTGCTCACTGACCTGGGGTCTCGGCCCCAGAGCCCAGCTCAGCAGAACTGCCCCACCATCAGACTGGAGCACCAGGCACAGGTATTTAGGGCTTTTCCAACTGAGGAACTGCATTGAAAAAGTCAGACAGTGAAAGTTAGGAAGTGGCAGAATTGAGGTCACCGTGGGAAAAAGGAATAATAACCTGTGATCCTGTAATTAAAGCCTGGCCAGCAGTGTGTGAGTGCAGGGAGCAGATTTGGAAGTACAGAAGCTGCTTTCAGTCTGGCAGTCCCTAATTCCTGAAACCCTGACACAGCAACCTTAACATTACATTAAACCCAGGCTTAGTTTGGTTTGGTTTTTCATAAATTCATTATTTGGATGGCATTATTTTCACCTCATGGCAGATATCAAGGCTGAGAGGCACATCAATCTAATATAAAGTGAGAGTTTGTTCTGAAAAATGACATGTTTAAATGTGTATGACCTGTAAACAGCAGGTAAAATGTGAATTATTATGTTCCTGCTCAGTGGTGGGATTGGGAATGCAAACCACTTTCCATATCCATAGATTTGAACTCAGCTTGGATATCTGCCTGTTTAATTTTAGAAAATCCAGATATTTCTGTTGTGCTGCAGCTGAAGGAAGCAAATGGGAGATAATAGAACATCTTGAAGAATTTGAGCACTTGTGTTTTGATTCTGAGCCCAAAAAGGTTTCCCTTCCAAGCTATTCCCAGGGGAGGAGTTCCCACACCCTGCTGAGCTTTAATGGGATTGCTGTGGCTGTTTGTCTTATGGAAATGCTTGGAAAAATCTCAGGCCAGCATTTTGCCTTTTAGCTTTTGTGCCACCTATAGTTTTGGGGACATTTAATGGGCTATTGGTCCAACCCTCTGGAGAGTGCCCATTTAAAACTCCTGATCCAGCATGTGGCAGTGCCAGAGGAGATTTAATGGGATGAGGCCTCGTAGGGAACAGAGAGCAGGAGCTGCAGTGCTGCTTTTGCTCTCTCAAACCTGCAAAGTGTGTTGGGAATGGCCAAAATATCTCTTTATGGATCCTGCCTCTGGAAATACAAAACTTTCCTGTGCCAGAAAGTTGGAGAAATTGGAGTTTGGAGTTGGGGCATTCACTTCATCTAGAGTCAGTCACCACAGAGAAGACAAGCCCTGAAGTTTTAGGCTGCCCCAAGTTTATAGCATTTGGATTAACCACATACTGAGTTTTTGGTGTGTGTTTCCATGGATCCTCACCTGCAAATCCCCATGCACAAGGGTGCAATCTCTGCTCCAAGGAGTAGGGATGCTGAGGGGTGATCTTGATCTGCTCCAGCAGCCCCCAGGTTCTCTCAAAAGTGAGACTCTGAGGTCTGGGAGTGGGTGAATAATTTAACATCCACACTTAAGTTTTTATAGCTGGTTTTAATGGGGGGTAATAGCACTGCTAATAACAAAATCCATGGAAGACACCCTGTGCAAGTCCATAACATTAACTTAATGGCAGAAGGTAATTGGCATGCAGCTGGAGCTGTCCTTTTGGATTAACCCTGTGCATTTCCAGGCAGACACCTTCCTTGAAGCAATGGCCTTGGCAGAGTGTGTGGAGTGAAATACAGATGTGGTTTATGCTAAACAAGTGCAAACCTGGGTGGGAACGGGACAAACAGGCACCAATCCACTTTTCTGGGTTGTGTTTGCACCACACAGGTGAGAGGAGGGGTAGTGACTGAAAACATCAACATTTAGTGGATGGTGTGAACTTCGTGCATTTGAGCAGCCCAAGTGTGTGCACCCAAAATTTCACTGAGCTGTCACTTACTGGGAACACCTGAATTTTTAACATTCAACTCTTAGCACTTCTAGTCATTTTCAAACCAGATGCAAAAAACTCCTTAATCTGCAGGGACACCTGCTTGGGGGAGTGTCCCCATCCTAGAGGTGAGGTACCCAGAGCAGCCCAGAGGCACCACAAGTGTGCAGCATCCTCAGGAGGGACAAAAACCACAGGCTGTACACAGTTTTTCTACAAGAGCAGCCCTGCCTGAGGTGTCCCACAGCCCTTGGACAGGAGGGTTTGAAGGGTGGGGGTTTGGGAAGGTTGTGCTGGACTTGCTGTGTGAGTGAAGAATTTCTGCAGAGGGGATTAGCCTTTCACCCTCCATCCTCTTACGTGTTCCTTGCAACTCCCCAGCCTGCTTGAGCAGTCCCACAGCTGCCAGCAGCAGAGGTGATGCTCTCAGACATGTGGAGGGGCTCTTGGGAATGTCCTGTGCAGGGCCAGGAGCTGGACAGGATGATCCCTTGCAGCTCCTCTGTAACTCCACGAGCCGGAGTGCGCTAAGGGCACCAGTGTGATTTTCTGTCCCAGACAGCACAGAGCTGAGTTTCTTGTAAGAGTTTAAAAATGAGGGATGTGGAGCTCCAGGTGGGCTCTTTAAAATGCTGTTTATCGTATTAAAATGATGCAGCAATTTATGGGTTGTGGGTGACAAGAGCTCTGCCCACATCCTTTTCAGCCACAGCTGTGGGTTCGTCTGAAATCTTCTTTTAGTTCTGCATTATATACTTTTCATTACAGAGCATCTTAAACATGACAACCAATCAATACCTTTACTATCACCTATAGCCTATCATACCTCTAACATTACCATATTCATGTTACAATTTTCCAATCACAAAAGGTTAGTATGTTACAGTTTAAGCTAGAAGTTGTTTTTTAGTTTTCTTGCAGTGGAAAATTCTGAGATTTTTCTCTACTTGCAACATGGCGTTGTTTGTCTGTGAAAATCTTTTTGCTTGGTAAAAGCATCTTTTCTTTGAAGTGGATTTATCCTTTGCTCTAAGTCATAAAAGCCCCTTCCAACTCACTTGCCCTTTGCCTTCTTAGTTACCCAGTGAAACTCACTCAGCAATTTTTTTTCTTCTACATCAAAACTTGCTATCATCTCTATACCTTCTTCAGATTCTACATTCAAAAATCTTTCTGTTATACATACATATCTGTAAGAGCTTCCTGTCAACTCCTCATCCTTCCCAACACTTTCTATCCACCCTGCTTTCTGCTGCTACCCCCCAGAGCTGTCTGCAGGCTGGCTCTGTGTGTCCTGGTTTGAAGGACAGGTGTCTGCCAAGAAAGGCAGAAGCTTCTCTTTGAAATGGAGAATGTAAACCCCCTCC
>JAOTQP010000870.1:2295811-2311796 GCA_026413545.1 Cichladusa arquata
TAAAATCAAAAAAAAAAAAAAAAAAAAAAAGACAAAAATAGGGCACTAGAAGGAACCAAAAGGGGCTGGGGAGTCTTGAGCTCTTGGCTTTTTTCACCACTGCATGATACTCCTTCAGGGGTGTTTAATCCTCTTGGATTCCATCTATGTGATGGGCTCGGCTGACAGCACACACAGAGCCCATTCCATTGTGTCACTTAATGGAAGATAAGGTGAACATGCAGCAACTAACACCTGTGGCTGCACACTACAAAATCCACTTGCAATATTACTTGCAATATGTTGCTTGCAGAGGGACATCCTGAAGAATCAGTAGGATGCTTATCAGTGAGGTGTGACCCATACCTACTTGGACAAAGATGTTCCAAGTGAGTGGCCAAGCACTGGAACAGACTTTCCAAGCAGATTTCTCCATCCTCAGAGATTTTCAGTAGTTGGATGGAGAAGGCTTGCAGCTCACTGCTCTAAATCAAGAAAGTGACTCTGCTTTGAGCAGGTGATCAGACCACATGTGCTCCAGAGCTTCCTTTCCTCCTGAATTATTTTCTGATTGAACACAGAAATGGGCTGGTGAAGTCACAGGCTGTAAACAACACAGTTGTAAGGAATACTTCTGGGAAGCTGAACTAAATCATCTCAGCCATATGAGCAATATGAGCCCCTTGGCACTGCTTTGGGCTGCCCCAGTTAGCAGCCTGCCAACCCCTCCTGGGCACAGCTGGGGAGACAACAGACACCTTCCCACACTGCCAAGGAACAGCCTGTGTGTAGCTTCCCTTTCAAGGCAGCTGAAAGTGTGGTCAGAAATGTTTGCATGCCAGTGGGCATTGGTGTCAGAGAAAAGTCCCAGGCACATTTTTTCACTGGTTTAGAGCACATCCAGTGCAGGAATTACACTTGTATTTCAAAGACTTCTTCCCAAGACTTTGAAGTGCTACAGGCTTTATCTACAATAAATAGATATTTTTTGAGTTTATCACAAGGCATTACAGTCCATAGATTCATTACTTCTTTTCTTCTTTGAGCAAACACCACAGACTCAAATGCTATTCTAGAAAGGCATAAGTTTCCCCTAAGTCCTGTAATGTATCTGCCAATCCAATGAGGATCCAGCTAAATCTCATCCTTGGTTCTATGGAGAATTGGTTCAAAAGACAAAAATTAATTGCATAAAATAGAAGGAAACAAGAACATCTGCAGTGAAATCCAGCAAGAGTAGACTATGAAGCAAGAATTGTTCAGATGGGTAGATCCCTCTTTGGCTCTTTGGTTCTGAAGAGCAAAAATTATATCTTTGCCAACATAAAGCTGTAGTGTGGCATTGGAATAGAGCAATAATTTTACTGGATCTTGTTATTGTAGACAAAAAAACCAATATGTTTTACTGGTCCATCTACAAATTTCCTGTGCTGTCTTGCAAAAAAAGGGCTTTTACACTCAAGAGATACCTTTACTGAAGTAAAAAAAAAAAAAAAAAAAAAAAAAAAAAAAAAGAGAGCTTTCTGCTCCAAGGAGGGAAGACCTATTCCAGTTTCCTCGAGCAGGAAACAGCAGCCATTCTGGCTGAGAAGCAGAAATATTCATGGCATTATTCTGAAGATTGGCACTGTCAATAACTTACATGCTTACAAAGCAACTGATTGCAAAGTAGATTTGGCTCTGATGAAAACAAACAAATCCAAATTCTCAAAAAAAAGAGTCAAAAATTCAATTCAAGGACATCGGACAACATGTTCCATTAAACCACAAGAGCAAATGTTTCAGTTCTTCGCACTTGATAAGAAAATTAAGGAAAGAATGGATTAAATTTAAAAAGCTGCTGCTTTTATTCCCTAATTCTGTCCCAGACTTTCTCCAAATGCCTCAGTTCTGATTTGCTATTTCACCAAGGAACTTTCCTTTAATTCATCTCTGCAGCAATGGTTTTGGCTTTGTTTTGCAGAGCAGTGCTCAGAACACTATGCTCATTATTGACAGCTGGGAGGACTTGCTCTGAGCCCTCCTTTTTAATAAAATTCCACCTTGCATAAACAGTGCAGCAGCAGTTAACACCTTTCAGGTGTCTAATCTACCAAATGTGAGAGACATCCTTCTTCAAGCTCTGCTTTTTTGAACAAAAGCTTGTTTGGTTCACTTACTAAAAGGCATTAAGTCTACTACTAGGAGAAATAAGAGATAGACACCCCTTTCTTTCACATAATGGGATTGAGTGGGTCACCCAGTTCAGCAGAAATTTAATTCTCACATAACCGGAAAAAAACCCCATTTTTGAAGTTGTGTAACATTCTACATGAAAAAAAGAGAAGAATTCCTTAAGTACTACTAGCATAGTCATACCTACCACTGTGGTATTGCTAAAGCTGTTCCTTTGGCTCATTTTTAGATTTTCAGATTCTACTATAGAATTATTGAATCCATGGTTTGGGTAGGTCATTCAGCCAGGGTAATTGGCCTTTGAAGTTTAAATGAGGGTCTTCACTTTTTAAGCCAGCTGTTAAAGGAAATATTTTCCTTTTCAGCTTTGCCTTAAGTAATCTGTGGATGGGCTTTACATTCCAGATCACTTAATTTTGCTTTTAATTTCCCATACAGCCTCAGGTTTATCTGTCTCCATTAAAAAACCCACAAAGACATTTTTGGTTTCCTAATCCTTAAATGCTGTTACTCCATATCACATAAATGCAATGCACCATTCAGCATACAGGGAACTCCTAATTGCAGTTTTAAAAGAACAGCTTTCAAAGGAAATAAACTTGGTGAGAAGCATGAGATGGAATTGGATAACAAGACTGCAACACACAGCACTGCAATTCAAGAAATTCCCCAACTCAGCCAATATTACCCAGTAATTAAAAATATCAATCACTTCTGCATTCTTTTGTCATGCTGGAACAGGTTGAAACTTTAGATACCTATATTCCTAGAGGTATAAACAACAATATCCATGGTAATTTTGCCTTATTTGAGTTTCCATGGAAACGGTGTTTATGGTATTGCGGTGTTATCAGGGAAAAAAAATGAGTTATAAATAATAAAGAGGCTAATGTTGTTTCCCTTGGTCTTGCTGAACAGCTTCAGGCACTGAGACAGATGAATTGGACAGAAATGGAAGACAGCAGCTGTAACAGCAATGCTTGTTATCGACTGTGCTTTATTACTGGAAAGCCCATATAGCTGCTTGTCATGGTTTAACCCCAGCTGACAACTGAGAACCACACAGCCACTTGCCCACTCTCCTCAGTGGCACTGCAGGGGAGAGAATTACAAGGGTGAAAGTGAGAAAACTCATGGATTCAGATAAGAACAATTTAATAACTGAAATAAAAATAAAATAATAGTTGTATGAGTAGTAATCATTCTAATCAAAGGGAAATTGCAAAGAGAGAAAAGTGATGCAAATGGAGACAATTTCTCAGTACCAACTGATGATGCCCAGGCAGTTCCCAAGCAGCAGCCTCCCAGCCAGGCTTCCCCCGAGTTTTGCTGCTGAGCATGACACCATGTGGGGTGGGATATCCCTTGGGTCAGCTGTCCCAGCTGTGTTCTTTTCCAAAATCATGCACTCTCCAAGTTCCCCATGGAGTAGGGAGCAAAAAAGGTCTTGACCCTGTGCAAGCACTGCTCAGCAAAGACAGAAACAGCCCAGTGTTATCAACACTGTTTCCAGCAAAATCCCCATACTAAGTGCCAGTCCAGTCATTTCTTGAACACTTCCAGGGATGGGGAGTCCAGAACTTCCCTGGGCAGCCTCTCCCATTGCTTAATCACCCTTTCAGCAAAGAAATTAACTCTATCCCAGCCAAAACACAAAAGTGACAGAGTTTTGTTGTATGATGATTCCAAATTATTATTTATTGATTGCAAACACTAAAGAGCTAAAGTTTTCCTAGCATCAAAAAAAAAAAAAAAAGGCTATGTTATTCTCATTCTGATAATTTGCAGGATTTAAATTTGTTTTTCCAAAAAGATTCAACCTCAGAGTCTGCATTTTGCTCATCTAATCTACATATTTCAATGAGAAACAGGTTTTTGTTTGATTGCACCTCTGGATTTCAGCCTTACAGAATATCACTCTTACAATTACTTCTTGTTTTATTTTGATTTTCTAAACTCCACATAAATATATATTATCCCAAAGCTGGGCCACCCTCCCCTGTAACTGAAATGGGTCGCCCTGTAGAGGCAGTGAGTGTTTTTTATCTGTTTCTGTCCTGCTATTTAGTAAAGCTAATTGGGCCTAAGCTATTGCCCACTCAAATGTTGGCATGTAATTGACCCAGCTGTCAGAACCCCATGACACCCTTCAGTGCTTTCTGCACTCTGTAATTTTGAGAACTGGTGCAATAGAAATTGCTCCTGGGAAATGTTTGGTATCATCAAACCTGCTGAAGCCATGGGCAATTGAAAGCACTTCACAATTCACAGGAGGCCTTCAGGACTCTGTTCACATCGCTTCAAAGAGAAGGTAGGCACCCATGTCATAAATACACTGATGTATTTGCCACCTAGCTTTTATTTAATGCAGAGGAAATCTAAAAGGAGAATTTTCAGCACTGTAGGACCCAATCCAGACAAAACAGGTGAGAAGAAAGGATTGTATTTATTCCTCCTCTCCTCCTGCTTTGATATTTATATATTTGTAATTCTTATCACGTTGTCAGTACTTCTACTTGCATTGTGAAGCCCAGGATAAAAGTCCTTCTGTACTTTAGAAAAGGGATTTTAAAACTTGTCTCACAGTTTGCAAGACTTTCCTAATGACTGCTCTTAATTGCTTGCATGAACAAGGTCTCTCCTGAAATTTGGCAAAGTTAGCCCTTTGGGTAAAAATGCTTCGATATTCTTTGGACTCAAGAGACAAGGGCAACTTCATCTCCTTACTAGAACATTGAGCCTTACAATTACATCAAATGCAATTAATGAAGTCCCTGTGTCCACATAAACAGCCATGTCCTTTAAATTTGAATCCTATTTCAAAATTTGCAATTCAGTTTCATCACTAATTGTTTTCTACAGCAACACTCCCTATGAAATTCTATGGCAACACTCCCTATCAACACTCCTGTTTTGGTGTCATGTGTGTCAAGCAGCCCATGGATGGCCTTTCCAGTTCAGACCATTTAATTTTTGCTTAGGTGCAAAGTCTTTAGAGAAATTCCATAACTAACAGTAATAGTTCACAAAGGAAATCCCTGCCTAAGCCTACACTGACAAATGTTGATTCATGCTCATGAGATTCTTTTTTTAAAAAAATCTCATTTTAAAACTCAGTGCCTCAGGGACAGTATTATGTTTTGTCTTCTATATTTACTTTCAGTGTCTGGATATAAACAAAACTTTGTCTAAGGACTTCACCAGTAAATTACGGATTGTGAAAGAAAATTGATATTCTGTACATCTTAAAAAATATAGGACAGGCTTGAGACAAGCTTAAGTACATAAAAATGTCTTTGCATAATCTGTAGCTGATGCTGTGCAATAGACTCAAGTGA
Organism: Cichladusa arquata; assembly: GCA_026413545.1. Lineage (NCBI taxonomy): Eukaryota > Metazoa > Chordata > Aves > Passeriformes > Muscicapidae > Cichladusa > Cichladusa arquata. The sequence continues at coordinate 2,301,304 of JAOTQP010000870.1, forward strand.
TTTAAGTGACTTTCAGGGAAACACAAAAAAAACCAAAAGGAGAAGGAAACTCTCACTCATGCTGGTGGCAATCACTTTCAATGAGAAAGACTGCAAGAGAGATGTCGCTGCTTTTGGGATCTCTCTATGCCCGAGATCCTTCACAGCAGGACATTAGGTGGTTTTAGAGTCCAGGTTTTCCCAGCTGATGCACCAAAGAAGCAGTCACAGACTGTTTTCTGAGGTTTCCAAGGTTGTTTATTCTTTCTTATCTATGGAATTCTTTCTCTGGGTTACAGAGGTCTATCTAGCACGCTGGTCAAGGCACACACTGACTGCCCTTGGGGCAGGACTTATCTTTTATACTATAAATTACATACCTAATGTTTACAATTACTTTCCAATATATGACCCTTAGATTGCCCTGTCCAGTTTTCCCTCACACCAATCCAAAAGTGCCATCCTGGCTCAGAAAATGGATGACAAGAAGAAGAAAAGACACACCACGTCCAAAATCCTCCATCTTAGCTCTAAACTTCTTATTATAAACAATACTATAAATTCACTTTTCTACCTTCTAATAATCTAATTTATACTCTACTTATTTTTTGTGACTTTTAATTCTTCCTGCAATGACAGTAAGTTTTTCCAGGGACTTAAATCAAAACCACAGGGGTCTTGGGCATTGTGCCAAGGCCTCTGAGCCCCCTGCCCGTGTCCCGAGGCATCCAGGGAAGCCAGAGGAATATCCTGGACTCCCACAAGCTGCAGCCCCAGCACCTGCACTGAGGTGCTGCCCTGTGTGATGTGAGAGGTGTTTGCAGGCTGCCACCGAGTGGCAGCTGCATTATCCAGCAAAGACAAGGCATGGATGTGGGATATTCCCTCTCCTTTTGGCCAGGCTGGTGCTGCACACCAAGGGTACAGCCTCTCAATATCCCGTGTAAGAGACAGAAATTCCTGCAGAGCTGGACAATCCTGGCTGTAATTTCACCCTGCTCCTCCCAGATTTAAATCTGTGTCTCAATTCCTGTCTCAATTCCTGGCCTTTACTGCATTCAGCTGTTCCAGGTTTGCTTCTGGCTCCTTCTCCCAAAGTGGTCCAGCACAAAAAAGTACCTTGTCCCCAAGGGTGCTTCCCCTATCCACAACTTCCTGCACTTTTTTCTAACAAAACTTCATGGGAAATTTCAAGAACTCCTGTAGCTCTTTACAGGGACTTATTATAAAAACCTTGACCCTGCTATCACCCCCATGAGACACAGAGAGGATGCTGCCAATTTTTGTCCTTGGCTGGCTGTGGAAATTCACTGTAAAATTTGCCTTTGGGGATCATCAGACCACAGAAAATGAGGTGTTACCATCATCTCTGCTCTCCCTGAGCTGCACACAGCTGCTTTGCTCTCCAGTGCAGCCCCAAAACAAGTTCCCAGGAGATTATCACCACTTTCAAGTCCCACTGAGTTATCAGTCATGTTTGCTTGCCAAGACAGGTACCAGAATTTCTTTCCTTGGTGTGGACATCTGTCCCAAGCCAGCAAACAAAAATACCAGTGAAAGGTGGAGACAGGACAAGAGGGAGAGATTTGTCTGCTTTCATGGCATCTGCAGCTTGTTTCAGCTTCAGAGGTGCTGCTCTGCACCTCTGCAAAGACCAAATCCTCCCTGCAGTGCCAGAGGCTGGATTTGAACCAAAGGATGTGTGACTGTCACACCTGGGGCCATCCAAGCCTCACATCCTGGTTTAAAATGCATTCCAGAGGCTGGCAGAGTTGTTAAATGTGGCAGAGCAGATGGGCAGCAGAGCTGAGCACTGGCAGAGAGAGGAGTGTGGTGTGTGTGTGTGCATGGGGTGCTCATTGTGACCCATTGTCAAGTTTGCTTTGGCCTCATTGATTAATGAATCTTGCAGGTGAGGGGGGAAATAATAGAATTATAGGATGGTTTAGTTTGGAAGGGCCTGAAAGGTCATCTCATTCCAATTCCCTGACAAGGGCAGGGACACATTCCACTATCCCAGGCTGCTCCAAGCCCTGTCCGACCTGGCCTTGGACATTCCAGGGATCCAGGGGCAGCCACAGCTGCTCTGGGCACCCTGTGCCAGGGCCTCCCCACCCTCCCAGGGAACAATTTCCTCCTAATATCCCATCTAAATCTGCCCTCTTTCAGTTCAAGGCCAACCCCCCTTGTCCTTTCACTCTGTGCCCTTTTATAAGGGGCCACCCAGGTAAATCTTGAATTAAACCTGGGTCACTTCCCCAGCAAATTACTGCAATTGCTGCACCCACTGATTGGCCTCTCTGAATTGAAGAAGAAGCAGCAGCTGACTGCCCAGCTTGGGAGCAGAGGGAAAAGGGGTGAGGAAATGGTGTGGAGGGGCTGAGGTGAAAAGGGGTCTGCTACAAAAATGGGTGTATCCCTCTGGAATTGCAATGGATTTCCCATCTCTCACCCTGAGAAGGGCTCTTTGCAGCCACAGCCCGAGGGGAATGGAGCTGGGGGTGAGTGAACATGGAAGGGGTGTCCACATGCCCTTTTTTTCTGGGAACATTGAGTAAACCAGCAGCATGGAACAACTTTAAGGGCAAAATTCTATTTTAATGTCCTCTGAATTCTAGACATCTGTACTCATTCTTTGAGGCTAGCTTTCCTATTTGATGAATTCAGTCACCACATTTTTTGAAATTAGACCTGTTGTCATCCTCCAGCCCAGACTGCTCCCAGGCACAATAATTTCCAGTGGTACAGACATACTCCATCACCCATAAGAGCTGGAGATGTAGCTGTGGGAGAACTGGGCTCTAGGAGGATTTTATAACATCTCCTGAGGACAGCCCAGCCAAGATGCTGTGGGACAGCTCCAGGTTCAGCCAGCAGGGCTTAACTGGGCTAACAAAGCACTCACACCCTGATGTGCCTATTTTCCCCCCAGGTGACCATCACATTGTCCAGCTCCAGCTCAAGTCCAAGGAAACAGGGATGACCTTTGCCAGCACCAGCTTCGTCTTCTACAACTGCAGCGTCCACAACTCGTATGTTCACTTTTTTTGGTACCAGTTTCTCGTGGGCACGTGTCCCTCACAAGATGTCAAAGTGTGGAGGTGACCAGGGGCTGGGGTCACTTGTGTGGTGGCCAGAATGGTGACCTGAGATGGCTCAGAGTGGGGACCACTTTTTTCCCCTGCAGGCAGAACATCAAATTAGGAGCAATTTGCCAAATAATTGAGTCAAAATGGAATTGTGCCCTCGGCACATCCTCCCTTATCTCCTTACTCATTCTTTTGTGGATTTTTGGCTCCTCACATGCACCTCCAGTCCCACCAGTAGCCTGCCCCAGATGGTTAACATAGACTTGAACCCTCCAATATGGAAAAATTAAAGCTTATGGTTCCTGCAGGATGTGCACTGAAAGCAGCTGACTCCCTCAAGACCATGTTACCCATGATGTGAGCACCTTCCCTGCCTCACACCCCATTTCCCTGGGGCTTAGCTGCCACCCAGGGCTGCTCAGGAGCTGCCCCAGTGGAGCAGACCCACAAATCCCTGCAGAAGATGCCCTTGCAGCAGGTTCATCCACCCCTGAGCAAGGCTGAGCAGCTCTGTCCCCACCACTGAGCCATCAGAGGTGCCAAAAGCAGATAATTACTGCAGCTCAGCAATTCACAAGGAAAGGCAAATCCTATTTCCATGTTCCTGCTGCTTTGACAAACAGTGTCAGAAAGCAAGTGTTGGGGGGGAGGAGAGCAGGAGAGATGGTGCTGTTAAATATTTATGGCATGTTTTGGTTTCTTACTTGACAAACTATAATATGCTATCCATTTTTAATTCGATGTATCAGAGCAGGCACTTGTTACCAATTTGAAGAATAAGTTGCTGTACCAGAGCTGAGAGTGGGTTGGGGTTGAGCAAGATTTCACAGAGACAGGGGAGAGGGGGTGTGTCTGCCTCTTGGGCTCACACAGGAGCTCTGGAGTTTTCCTCTCCTGCCCATTAAAAACCCAGTGGCATATAAGGACCAGGAAAATTCACTTCCCTGAAGTTTCCTCCAGGTACTGCAGCTGCATAGAATCACAAAATTGTTAAGGTTGGAAAAGCCCTCCAAGATCACCAAGGCCAAATCAACCAGCACCACCACCATGGTCACCATCAGACCTTGTCCCCAAGTGCTTTTTAACATTTCCAGGGAAGGTGACTCCACCACTGCCCTGAACAGCCTGTTACAGTTCTTTACAACCCTTCCCATGAAAAAAAATTCCTAATATCCAACCTAAACCTCTCCTGGCACAGCTTGAGGCTGTTCCCTCTCATTTTGGCACTTGTTCCCAGGGACAAGAGTCCAACTCCCCCTGGCTGTCCCCTCCTGTCAGGAGTTGTGCAGAGCCACAAGGTCCCCCTGAGCCTCCTTTTCTACAGGCTGAGCCCCTTTCCAGCTCCCTCAGCCTCTCCTGGGGCTCCAGACCCTTCCCCAGCTCCTTTCCCTTCCCTGGACACACTCCAGGTCTTTGTCATGAAGGTCTCCAGAGTGTGAATGTGCAGAGAGCTGGGTTTGGTTGCTGCTGAGCAGACATCATATTAAATTTGAAGTGTGATGTAGGTCCAAGTGAGTGCTGTAACGCAGCCAGGGGAGGTGTTTGCAGCTCTGACTCTGCACAGCCCCTGGGGCACAGGAGAGCAAAACCTTGTAAGATGGAGAGAGTGGCTCTTTCCTGCACCCAGAGTAGGTGATGCCCTAAATATGCCCTCTGCTTCCCAGGTACCTGCTCCAGCAGCCTTCACTTCTCTTCTGAGATGAGGAATATGAGTTAATGTATTTGCAGGAACCTCATCATCCTGATCAGAATAAACCCGTGGGACACAAGGGGAGAAAATTCCCTGCTTCATCTTTGGTTTTCTGGCTTTGGTACACCCCAGTTTGTCTCTGGCCTCTGTGTCATCTGTGGGAGAATTAACCAGATGGAATTGTTGGTGCCCAAGGCAGCCAAAATACAATAAATATTTATTATTCCTCTTGTTGTGTTGATATGAATGCAATCTAAATTATTTACTCATATGAGACATTTGAGATGCCAGTGACCACCAGCTCAGGCCAGAGCAAATCCAGCACCATCCTGCTGGTGTTGGGTCAGAGCAAAGCCTGTGTCCTCCTGCAAAAGCAATGTTTTCCAGGCTGTGCTTCCCTCTGGGAAAGGCTGTCAGTGATGCCTTGGACTGGCTACCTAGAACAGAGGCTGGACAGAGCTAGAGAATAAAGTAGGTATTTATTAAAGTAGGTATTTATTAAAGTGGTTATTTATTAAAGTAGGTATTTATTGAAGTAGGTATTTATTGAAGTAGTTATTTATTAAAGTAGGTATTTATTAAGGTAGGTATTTATTAAAGTAGCTATTTATTAAATAGATACACCCTGGGCAGTGCAAGAGCCTGGCAGAGGCTACACCCACATGGACAGGGTCATGAGTTTTTTGGGCAGATTAAGTTTGGTCTATTTGCATCTCAGGGGTTAATTGTCCAATTACAGCTTCAGGTAATGAGGTCACATTCCCCCAGTTTGCTCCTCCCAGTTCACTTTTGTTTCTACTTTTGGGGGCTGAGGCTGTGAGGTGTCCTTGGCTCTCAGGAAGGATTGAAAAAAAAACCAAAGAGAGCTCACTGACACTCTGTAGGGCGTTCAGTAACGCAGCACAGGATCTGAAAAAGACCAGAGCTAAAATGTGAGGCAGCATGAGGAGGCAGCTGGCCGAGTGATGCCCCGTGTGTGTGTTGCAGGTGCCTGTCGTGCGTGGAGAGCCCTTACCGCTGCCACTGGTGCAAGTACCGCCACGTCTGCACCCACGACCCCAGCTCCTGCTCCTTCCAGGAGGGACGAGTCAAGATGCCTGAGGTAGGCAGGGAATGTGCCACGTTGTGTCTGGGATGCTCCGGGTTGATGTCATCTTGTCAGTCCAGAAATTCTGCTCCACCTCCGGTCCCACCCTTTCCCTCCTCTGCTCTCCCCTCTGCTCTGCCTCCCTCCTGCACACCACAGGCAGTGTGTGACCCTGGAAACTCAGCACAAACTCCTGGCACCGAGGGTCTGGGAGGGTTGGCAAACACTGGTCTTGCATCTCCTCCAGGAGAGGAGGAGGTTACCTGCCCCAGGCTGCTGAGACCTGGGGAGGATTTAGAGCTTTGGCCATGGGGTCAGTAGATTCCAGCTGTGTTTGGAACACTTTTGGGGCTTTGTGGGTTTGGTGCCGAATGGCAAATGCATCCAACTGCCCCCAGACTGCCACTGACTGAGCTGGACTGGAGCCTGGGTCTTAACACAGAGCTGCAAATCCTGCCTGGCTGGTGTAACCAAGGAGCTCTTGCAGGCACGAGAATACAAATAGGGAGCCACTTAATTCCTTCCTGGTCCCACATGTGGTGTCCTTATACTCCTGTGACATCACCATTCCCCCCCAGCCCTTCTGTAAATGCTGGTTGAGCTGTCACATTGTGCTTGTTGAGATGTCCTGTATCAGATGTCCTGACCTGCTCTGGCACCGTGAAAAGCCATAAATACTCATGAGTTCTCCATCTACCAGGGTTCAGGATTTTCTGTATAACTACTGGAAAATGTGCTGAGGAGCTTGAGGGTTTGATGCCCTCAGCTTGGTGCTGAAGGGGTGAGGGAAGGCAGCCCAGGGTTATCCCAGCCAGAAAGGTTCTATTCCCTTCATGGAGCCTTGTCATGCATTGGCCAAACAAACCTCACACAAACCTGATCCATCAGAAAGGAGATGGTGAGAATTGTCCCAATTTCTTAGGGAGGGATAGGGGATGGCAGAGCCACTGCTCTTTGCTTTATCCTCTCCAAGGTGTTGCTCTGCAGAACTGAGGAGGCAGGAATTCATCTAATTCTGCCTGTTTTTAGCTTTATCACCTCTTCTAGTTCTGTTTCTGAAAGATGTCTTTAGGAGACAGCTCCATTCTGGTGGGATTTATTTGTCAATAGAGTTTGCTTTTCCTCTCTTCTACTCCCTTTAACAGAGAATTCCTGCTAAGCTTTGTGTACTCCCTTTCTGATCTTGTAAAAGTGAGATTTTCATGGCAGCAGGAAGAGGCACAAACCTGACCTTGGAAAACCACAATTGATCCACAAGGCAATGGCAGCATCGTGCAACACATGGATGTTACACTGGTCATTGCTAATGGGGCTGCAGCATTTTTTGCCCTCTCTGGGCACAAATGGGATCTCGTTCCCCTGGGATACAACATTTGGAATTATCTGCTAAACTCAGGAGCTGGTTTTGCTCTCTGCTCCACAGAGGAAGGACTGGAATGACAAAATCTGCAAGGATAAAGGCCTTGCAACCCTCAAAACTTCCAGAGCTTGCTTTGCTGGCAGTGTGAGCAATGCCCTGCAGCTTCAGGATCCTTCTCATTCCCTCTGTGTGTTTGTGGCTCTCAAGGGCTGGGGAAGGATGGCATCACAAGTGCACTCTGACAAACAGATTTACAGCCACTCTGTGGCCAGAAAGGTTGTGGTTTTTTGGTTTTTGTTGTTTTTTTTGTTTTGTCAAATGGCACTTTGAACAAATGTCTATCTCCCACGCTTCTCTTGAAAAGCATCTTCTCACTGACTCACTGCTCTCACCGAAACCTCCGCTGCCTATTTTTTACTGTCACCTGTAATTCTATCATTTTCTGTCCTGTGCACCTGCCTATTTGTTGAGTGGGTTCTCTGAACAATGGAAACCATTCAGTACCTTGAAGAAGCCAAGCCTGGCTCCTCATTGCCAGCCCAGCCCTTCACCTGGCTCCTGGTGATGCAACGTGACTCACATGGTTGGTGAGACCCAGGTCTGTTCTCATCTTCAGCAGAGCTCCAAGTGCACCCTCACCTTGAGTGGCTCTGTTTTCACTGGCCTCTCATATCCATTCTCCTTTCAGTCTCTGCCAGCACTTGGAGCCCTGGAGGATGAGGAGAGGGAAGGCTTTGCCACCACCCAGGCATGAGTACCTGGTAAATCTTGAGATGCTGATGGGGAACGTGGAGTGGTTGGACCGTCCCACCTGCTGTCTCTCCATGAGTTTGCTGAGCAGATTAATTCAGGCATCTTCCCAAAACAAATTTTGGTGTTACTCTGTCACATGGACCTGTGCCAGAAACTCCTTTCCTCTGGCACACCAAGCCTTCACCTTCTCTTGCTATGCCCACCCTCAGGTGATTTTTTTTTCCTCTGTTTGCCTGTACAGATTATTACCATCCTGTGGGAAGAGGCTTCCCCCTCTCCAGATAGCCAGGGCTGCAAAGGGGCTCAATTGGGCTGGCACCCCTCACCCCTGGGCCAGCCTGGAGTGCTCTGAAGGGAGGCTTGTGCCTTTGTGTCCTGACTCCAGCATTTCCTTAGGATGCTTCACAAGCTTCTGGGCTCACTCCCACAGGCTCAGCCTTTCATTTAGGCCTTATTCATGTTCTCTGAGAGGATCCTGGGGCTTTTTGCTTGTATTTCCTTGTGGTATGAGTTGATGATTAATGCAGGATGCTGGATGGATGTGAGACTGATCCAGAGGGACAGCAGAAATTGTGCAGAAAATTGTCCACATTGTCCAGGAAATGCTGTTACCTGCCATCCAAGGGCAGCCTTTGAATTGCCTCGTGGATAGCTGGGAATTCTTGGGTGGAATTTGCCATTCTCAGCCATCCCTAGAACCAGGAATGACAAAACAACTAGAGATGGAGAAAGGACAGAAAACGCCTGTTCCCTCACCATCAGCTCTGAGACATGACTTTCTTACCTGCCACTTGTCAGGTGGATCAGTTCTGTCTGTAACAGATCTGGATCTGCCACTCTGGGAGCCTTGGGAAAGCCCATGTTTGCTCCAGGGAAGAGCTCCAGCTTAGTCATAAAGCAAGAGTATTTATGATTATGGCACTGATCTTAATCACAGAGGGTTCATGATGTCCCCGGATGATTTGTAGAAGAAATACTTCACCTTGGCGTGTAATTTCCCTTTACAGCAGGTTTTTGAAAGCCAGGCCCACTCACTTGAAATATACTGAGTGACTTCTCACTTTAGAAAGGGGAGCTGGTATTATTGTTACTGAGGCAGGAAGGGAAAGCACGAGAGGAAAAAGAACATTTTAATACTGGAGTGGATTGTTGTTGCTGCGATTGTTGTTTTTCCCAAAGAGCTGATGGCAAAAGTGGAGAGAATTAGTCTCAGAGACAGAAGAAAGTAGACATTTTTGGGGTTTTTCTTTGTCATCCTCTCTCTGCTTTTGCCATCTGCTGCTGACCAGAGTTAGAGTTGGAGTGCAGGCTCAGAGTCTGAGCACAAACCATTGCACTGCAGATTCCCACTCTGAAACCAACCCTTACCTGACACAATCCCCAGGCAAGAGAGCTCAGCCACTTCCTTCTGCAAATGGGCAAGACAGTCAACAAGAACTGGGGGGAAACTGAGGCAAGAGGTGTAAAATGATGGATCTGAGGGTCTCCAGTGTGACAGGGGCTGTAGAAATAACACCTCTCTCCTAATATCAATCACTCAATGCTGATTGCCTCATCTGTCTTGTCTCCATCCAGACCTGCTCTGATCCAGGGAGTAGTTTTCATGTCAATGTTTCTGTACAAGGATGGGATGCTGGGATAGCCTGCTTGAGTTGATGGGATAAAGGAATAAATCTTTTATTTCTGCCTTTTTCTCCAAGATGAACATTATCTTGTTCCACGCCTTGCAAGGATTTTAGCTTTGTGTGGAGGAAAAAGAAGGGGAAAAATGGCACAAGCCAAAAGCAAGCCCAGATAGCAAATCTGTTATTCACCAGGTTTAACAGATACATAATCATTTAATTACCTTGAAGGAGGTTTTCATCTTTCCCTGCTCAGCCAACATGTGCGTGTGTGTGTGTTTTTCTGCCTCCCCCAAACAAGCCTTTCATTAAAAGGATTTTCATCTGCTGCCTAAAAGGGGAAGAGAAGAAAAGATCTTGCACTGAGGTGTTTTATGTCGAGTTGTACGTGCTAATGACAGCAAAGCCCACATAAAAGGAACAACTGCTTCAAATATTCATTTGTCAGGAGTGATGGGGAGCCTTGTGAGCTGTGTGCTGGCGAGCAGCTGCTGAGGAACAGAGCCTGGCTTTGCTCCTGCCTTGTGCCAAACCAAGAGCTGTCCTGGTGGCCTCCATCACCAGTGCACTGATTTAGCTCTGCCTGGCTGCTGGTCCTTCTTGGGAAGGTGTTTGTTGGGAAATGGGGTGGAGGGAAGGGGGGGAAAAGAAGGTGGAGGGTGATGATACCTGAATTGACAGGCATCTAAGAGGCATTTGGATTATGTCCTTAATACCAGGTTTTACATTTTTGTTAGTCCTGAAGTGGTCAGGGAGTTGGGCAGGATGGTGGTTGTAGGTCCCTTTGAACTGAAAATACAATATTTTATTCTATTCTACTCTATTAGGTCCCTTTGAACTGAAAACCTATTCTATTCTATTCTATTCTATTCTATTCTATTCTATTCTATTCTATTCTATTCTATTCTATTCT
>JAOTQP010000870.1:2318199-2335142 GCA_026413545.1 Cichladusa arquata
TTTTTAATCTAGTTCAATTTACAGAGCATCCAGATGCTGTGGTCTAGATATCTTTATAAAAACCCAATCCCTGGCTCTCAACTCTTACCCTCTTGACTTGATTACAGCAGAGTGGGCGGGTGAAAAAGCCAGAGGGAGCACAGAGAAAACAGAACATTGCAGCTCGGCAGAGCAGATGAACAAAAGATGTATTTATTTACGTAATATCTGAGTAAATAACATTCTGAGTTTCATTTCTTATGGGGTCCCAAAGGGCCTGAGTGAGTCAGTCTGGGTCACTTAGATTCACTGTATGGTCATTTCTATTTTTTTTTTTTTTTGAGGCAAAATGCCTTGGATAAAGCACAAAGATGGTTGATGGATGAGGGATATTGAAAGGAAAGTCTTAAAAATACCCTGTAAATTGGGGATAATGAAATGGATTTAATGGTAGAAGAAAAGAGGAACTGGATGCCTTGGGTAATGAAGGAATTAGTGGTGGAATGAAGTAATGAAGGAGCAATGAAGGAATTGGTGGTCTGTTCCTGAATGGAGGTGACTCCTATTTTTTTTGGGAAAGGAAGGGTGAAAATCCATTGCCAAAGGTTGAGTTTATCTGGCCAGTGGTGCCCCAGTGCCCTCAGCATCAGGTGAGCCTTGGTTTCCTTCTGTGGAAAGTGGAGATCCAGCCAATGCTACCAGGGATGGTGAAGGAGGAACAGGAAGGAAAAGCTGGGAAGGTTCCCTCCCCTGAATGCTCAGGCTGACAAGAGATGCACAAGTGGAGATGAGTGAACCAGTAGAAGGTGGGGGCTGTTGGTAGGTGATTGCATTAAACCTTCATGGATGTGTTCTCTGTCATCCAAGGTAGATAAAACTCCTTCTCTACTGGAAACTGGAAAACACTTTGATGACCCTTTGGATCATAATCCTGATCAAAAACAGCCACAGAGAGTGGAACTGTGCAAAATAAGGCTGGAAGAAAACATGTGCAGTATCACAAGGCTGTGAAACATCTCGAAATGCCTTTTCCTAGGAGAGGAACTCGGGGTGTTTGGTCATCTCCAGCTTATACTGGGAAACAGCACAGTGAAACCTCCATGAAATTGTAACTCTGGGTGTATGAAGCACCATAAAAAAAGCAAACTAATTAGTTCAGGGCTAAGACCACACGGCCTTGTTCTCTTCAGCATCCTCACGATGGCTCTCACTGGAGACCCACCCAGGCTCAGTTCTGATGAAAGCCATAACACACATGTGAGAGAAAAGCTCCTCATATTTCTGAGACTTTATTATTTCTGCAAGCTACAACAAAACACATTTGCAGGCGCTCTACGAGGAGTTATAAATAAAGAAAATTAAACTACCATCGACCCAATGAGTACAGCCCATTTTGTGCAGCGTTTTCACTGCAAAAGCTCTCTGACTTGGTAATTGGCAAAATTTTGGTGATGTGAGGTGTGCATCGCTGCTGATACCAGTAATTGGCAAGGGTGGCGGATATTATTTTAAATGGAATTACTCATTTGAAAGCATTCAAGGACTAGAATGAAGCTACACACAGAAAATGAATCAACAATGATTCTCTGGATTGCGAACCAGCTCCCCTTAGAGTCTTGGTGCAGCTGTTGGCAGTCTATGATTTTATTTCCCCTACATCCTGTGAAAACTGTATTTTTCCAACCTAGGCAATGTCCATAGCAAAGGAGAAGGGTGAAGAGAAAGTGCCTCTACTGTAAAATGTCCAAAATAACTATTTTTTACAGAGCCTTCTGCTTGGGTCTGCTCTGGTCAGCTTGATGTTTTCCCCCCAAAAGTACAAACCTGGCCAGGCACCCAAAGCTTGACAGAGGCTGCAAAATGAGTTCTGTGTTTGAATCTGAACCCAGAGCCTGGTCCAAGCTCTGAGGTTTTATGCAGTACATCACCCAATGAAATTGCCTTTTCCCCTCCCCGTTTCAATTAGAAAGAACATTAGGTCAATCAGATAAAGCCACATTGGGAGGATTTCCTCTTTATGGCGCTTGCCTCTTCAATTATCTATAATGAACTTCCTCACAGCACTGCGAAGCTTTTTATATGCAAACGAACCCTGTTTTGGGGCTGCCTCAATCACGGCTCGCTAATGAACTTGAAACAAGTGTTATCGGGAAGGTTACAGCACCAGTGGTGGAGGGGGACGGGATAAAGCCTCACAAGAAAGGCCAGGCTGAAGAGCTGGGATTGGCCTGCAGGTAACAGAGTGGACTATCTCCAGCCTCCATCCCTCAGCCCCCATCAGAGGCTTTTCTCTGTGACACACATCAAGTGAAATGCCCGCTCCTGGGAAATGGCTGCTCGGCAGCAGATAGGGCTTCCCCACCCTCCTGCCCCACTGACTCCCTCTGCCAGAGCATCTCTCTCTCAGCTCCTGAGATGGGGAGGAAAAAACGTGCAGAGGCTGCTGCCAGTGTCTTTTCTTGTGCCAGGAGAAAGAGAGGGAGCTGAGAGAGAGACCCCTGGACATGTTGGGCAGGTGATGGGGAAGGGTCAGGGGTGTTGAAGTCATAAAGTCCCAAATGGTGTTTGCATGTGGTATCTGCTGGTGTGATCAGCACTGAAAACTCTTTAATATAAATCACCTTCTTCTGCTCTTTGGGGTTTTTATTGGTCTTAAATCAGCCAGAATTATAGATTATGCCTCACTTTCTCATGCTGAGTAGCTGCAGGGAGCTTTGTGCCATGGTATGGTAGAACCATTGAATCCAAGCTTGGGAAGACTTTCCAGATGGTTAAACCTTGCTCTTTTATCAAGAAAAATGCTTCAGTGACACTTTACCCATTGGGTTTCAGCATTAGGAGGTCCCTGGAGAGGTTTCATCCCAGAACAGAAGAGCAGTGAGGACAGGGAGTGCTGGAACAGGGTGTAGCTCCTCAACCCTCCAGCCCCAAGAGTGCAGAGGGTGGCAGTGATAAAGTTCAACCCTGCATTGCAGTTCCCCATGGGCTTCCACCTTCCAGCCAGGTTAATGGGATGGCCTGTCAAGCCCTGGCAGCACACACCAAGTCAGGCTTTGTGCCAGATTATCTCAGGCAAAGAACCACTGGATCCAAGGTGGTTCAGCTCCTCCCAGCTCCAGTGGCTCTCCTGGGCAAACCCAGTTGAAGCCCATCGGGAGTTCTCAGTTATTCCCACCATGAGCATCACCCTCTAAGTGCAGATGAAAAATCATCTCTCACTCCCCAGTCTGGCAGCCCCTAGGACAGACCCTCAGATCGTCTCTGGCACTGGGGAAGGATCTGGACTTCACTGCAGGGATGCACTGGGTGCTTACTGGATTTTTCTCCCTGCCCCTGGCCAGGGATGAGCTCACATCCTCCGTGTGATTGCTGGCTCTCATAATTCTGTCCCTGGTTGGTTTAACTGCAGATGTTACACGTCTAATCCATTTCTTTATCTCCCTAAGCTGTTTGTTTCAGTAAGATGCTCCCACCATCTGCTCTAACAAGATCCCAGGCTCTCAATAAGCCATAAATTCCACTTTTGACCCCTTCAGTCCCTTTCTCTACTTTTCTGCCCCGAATCAGTAATTTTCCTCTTGCCCACACCTACAGTTCCCTGTCTCTGCTGGCACCAACAGGACTTGGCTTTAACTTTGGGCAGGACAGGCCAAGGCTGCAGTAATTTCCTAAAGAGCTGACATCACCCAGAAACCATGAAAGGAACATCTTGCAGTTTTCTGACTGTGCTATGAAGAAGCAGATCATGGCTGCTCTAACTAATTAAGCTGTGCTAATTAATGAAATTTTTAATGCAGCCACCTGTGAGGCAGCTTTGGGTGCCCAGAGCTCACCTGTGAGAGGGACCCACGAAGAGGCACCACATTAGCAACACCCACTTGGCATTTCTCCTTTTGTGAGCCAGTGGAAAGCTTTTCCAAGGGGTCTCCATGCTTTTTGTGACAGTTGTTTCTTGGCAACTGGGTCTAGAGCTCTGTAGTGAATATTTTGTCCTCTTCTGAGCCAAAATAACTCTCTTTTTAACCATCCTGATTCCATAGGTTCCAACAGGTCTTGCTGGATCTGTGCCTTTTGTATAGTGGTGTGTTGGCTGTTGGGAAATGAGGAAAAGTGCTCAGATTTTTGCTTTATTCACTTTTATCATGGCATTGTGACTGGGTTAAGTCTGTGGAGGGAGCATGATTGCTTTTCCATTACCTGAACAAACGGAGCAGGTATTAAAAGCACCAGAGGTGGCTTCCCTGGGTCCTGGGGGCTGAAATAAGCCAGGGGGATAGGAAAGGATGCTCTGTGAAAGCAATCCTTCCTCACCTGTCTATCTGAGCCTTCCCAAGAATGCTCCTTGGATAGCTCTGTAATAAACCAAGGCCCAGGGAGCTGCCAAGGCTTTGTAATCAGGTGAGCTGAGAAGGTTGGGAAGCACCACAGGACTCTACCTGAGGCTGGGAAACCCATGTGCTGGCCCGGTGAGTTTTCTGCTGTCGGGTTGTTTGTTTTCTTTAAAAGAGCTGAGCAGTTGTTAGTTTCTATAAAGTTGTTCTAAAGGTGCATCAGTCTCAGAAGGTAAAAAGTCCTAAGTGTTAAAGTACATCCTAAAAACTTTCAGCATAGAGTCCCAAATAGAAGTAAAGTCCCCATTAGAAGTAGAAGCAGCTCCTGGTGCAAAACCCTGGGAGGGCTGAAGTTGCAGAGTCCTGAGCAGAGGCAGAGGCTGGTACAGAGTCTCGAAAGGCAGATGCTCCCTGGTCTTTTCTTCTTTTTCTTCCTCTTCTTCTTCTTCATGTGGTAGTGATGATGATGATGGTGGAGGAAGAGAGAGCTCTCACTCAATGCACAGATTCTTACTTACAAATTACCCAATGAGCTAAAAACACGAATCTGAAACATTTCTTCTTAACCTATCAGAATTCTAGTTTCATAGTATGGAAGTTTATATGTAATCTACACAATACGGTCTATCTGTTCTATCTGAAAAATGTAAGCAATATTCTTACTATATTTTTATTTTGTCTAAAGCTATGTTTTGGAGCTCTCACAGAGACTTGTTTTTTAAGACTTGTTTTCTGCACTGATATCTAGGACTATGTTTTTTGTTGATCTCTCTCTGAGGAACTCAGAGGCCTCTGTTTTTCAGACTCCAACACTCTGCTCTCTCCCCCAGGACTGCCCCCAGCTGCTGCAGGCTGAGAAGATCCTGGTGCCCGTGGAGGTGATCAAACCCATCACACTGAAGGCCAAGAACCTGCCCCAGCCCCAGTCAGGCCAGAGGGGCTACGAGTGCATCCTGAGCATCCAGGGCAGCGAGCAGAGGGTGCCAGCCTTGAGGTTCAACAGCTCCAGCGTGCAGTGCCAGAACACCTCGGTGAGAAAGGGGTCACAGAGGGACACACGTGCCCACAGCACTGTCCCCAGGGGAGCTGGGGTGGTGTCACAGCTCTTCTCACCCAATTGAGGGTGCTGGAGTTGTTTAGTCTAAAGGAAAGAAGGCTCAAGGGAGACTTTATCACTCTAGAATCACCTGGTTTTGGTGAGGTTTGGTCTGGCTTTTCTCCCAGGCAATGGGAAATGGCCTCAAGTTGTGCCAGGGCAAATTCAGGTTGAATATTAATAAACATTCTTCACTGGAAGAGGGGTTAAACATTGAAATAGGATGGAGGCAGTGGTGGAGTAACCATCCCTGGAAGTGTTCAGAGGAGGTGCAGACATGGCTCTTCACATTATGGTTTAGTGGGCACGGGGGTGTTCAGTCAAAGGTTGGATTTGATGATCTTGGAGGTCTTTTCCAGCTTTCATGATTCTGTGGCTCCAAACACAGCCAGGAAAAGGTTGGCTGGTAGCTAGAAACTGCCCTTTTTCCTCCTTGGGCTGGCTGGTGCCACCACTCAGTTGTTGCTTCTGCCCCTGGGTCCCATCCTCAGGCTGGGCTGGAGCACCTCAGCCATGACCCACAGGCAGTAATATCAGCTTAACCTGCTCATATCCCCACAGCACCACAAAAAGGGGTTCCAGTGGGACAGGTGTTGATGTCAACATGAGGGTGAAGGTTATTTTGGGGGAATTTGATTATAAAACCCCATACAGACAGTCTGACATGTGCCAGCACGTAATGGGCCAGAAAAAGGGTGAGAACACAGAATCCCAGAATGGGAAAGGGACCTTGAAGATCATCCAGTGCCAACCCCCTGCATGGGCAGGGACACCTTGCACTGGACCAGATTGCTCCAAATCTCATCCAGCCTGGCCTCAGGCTGAGTCAGACCTTCCTCCAACCCTCACCTGCCCTTTGAGGAGTCTCCCTGCCTCTGCCCACCTCCACTTCCCCACCTGAAGTGCAGTACCTGTGCCTCTCCCTGCAAGGAACCTGTGTGAGTCATGGCAGTGCTGTCACCACAGCAATGTCACTTTTTGGGGACAAACCCAGCCACCTGCCAGCAGCCAGGAGCTGTGCCCACATGCAGTGAAGATACAGCAATGTCACTTTTGGGGACAAAACCAGTACCTGGCAGCAGCCAGGAGCTGTGCCCATGTGCAGTGGAGGGCTCTGCTTCTCCAGAGGTTTCTCCATGAGATTCGTGTCTCCAGGATCTGCATTGAGTCATTTTCATTGCTGCTACTGTGAGATGGTTTATTAGTCAAAGAGCTAATTACAGGCTTTAGCCACTTCACTGCAGCTCTGGCACTCCACGCTGGGCAGTGCTTGTCACAACATATTCTGCTGCATTAAGCAGGGCTGAAGATTACAGGCAGTTCACACATTTTACATCTGTTGCAAACAAGCAACTTCCCAACCGATGCTCTTTTATTTGTTTTTTTGTTTCCCTTCCTCCCATCTCTCCCTGATTTTCATTACTGGTTAATGACCTGTGAGCATTCAGGTCTCAGGTTAAAAATGGATGGAAGTTAAGGAGGTATGCACATTTTCTTTAAAGTATTATTTTAAAATGGTGGAAGCTAAGGGGGAATTGTATGGTGGTGGGCCGAAATTATATCTGTCCAAAGAGTCTTAGCAGGCAAGACAGACCTTTAATGACCCCTTAGAGTCACCAATTCTCTGGCACACGTAGGCATTCCAATGAATTATCTCAGGATGCTTTTAAGCATAGCTGAGCTGAGCAGGAAAGCAACTTCAGCCAGCCTCAGCATCCCACTTGGTAGAACCCAATAAAAGACTGGTTCTGACAGGTCATGGTGATTATTCCCACATGCCTGCTCCAAGAAGCTGGGACGGGAGAAGAGGGGTTTGATAAGTCCCCAGATGCCTGAGTGCTGTCACAGCACCATTTTGACTTTAATGCCTGTTCTCCCACGCCAGGACACTCAAGGCTCTGCCAGAGCTGCAGAGGGTGGCAGGGCTGAGCCCCAGGCTCGTGCCACGGCACTCCAGGACCTTACTGCTGAGTGCTGTCTGCAGGATGCTTGTCCTGTGTTTGGTGGTGGCTCAGGTGGATCTCTTTCTTTTCCAGGGAGAGAAGCTCATTTGGGAATAAAATCAACTCTTTTTCTATTCTGATTCTGCCTCTTCTCTCCCTCTGCCCTCCCCTTTCCCTCTCCCTTGCTTTCTTCCTTTTTCCTGCTCTTTGCTTCCCTTGTCTTTCCTTTCCTCCCCTTTCTTTCTCTTCTTTCCTTTCCACTCCTTTTCTTCCCCTTCCTTTTGAAGGAGCTTTGACTCTCTGATTTGAGGTCTTTCTTCTTTTTTTTCTTCTTTTTTTTTTTTCCTTTCTCCCTGAGAAATGTTATTTCATTGTTGCTTGGAATTTGCCAGACACTGAGAGAAAGAGATGTGGAAGGGAGAGCCAGACAAAAGAAAGCAACATTCAGAAAGATACAAAAAGGCAGCAGAGAAGCCCTGGCTGTCTGAGCAGGTGGCAGAGGACGCAGACAATAGGCAAGGAGTGCTGGAGATCTGTCTCCATCATGATTATTTCCTTCCCTGCCAGAATTAGCATTCAGGCAGGAGCCACTGCAACACAATGAGCCTCTGCTCCGGGGGTCACCTGGCTTTGGAAAGAGCTGTCTGAGCCTGTTTGCAAATCAAACCAACCCCCTCTGACAGAGCTTTTTTACTCAGCAGAGTTGCTGGAGGAGGCACTGAGTGTAGCACCTGCATTGCAGGCTTGGAGAAGGTCCAGGGGAGGGTGGGAGGATGTGCTTGGTGGTGTGTCCCTGGGGGGATGCTGTCCTGCCAGCAGATCCTCCTGGTGGTGCTGCGTGCTGGGCTAAGCAATCAGCCCTGCCTTGTCTGCCCCAGGATCTGCCCCCTCCCATCTCACACCAGGCACCCAGGAGCTCAGATTTGCCTCTCGCAGAAAAACTTGCAAAACTCAGGATTTTTCCTACTTTCACACGGGATAGAATCAGGAAAAGAGCCTTAACTTTGGCTCTGCCTTTCCTAATCCCTCAAGATTTACACCAGAGGTCAGAGCCAGCTTAAGCACTTTTTCTAAGCGGCTCCAACCTCAGTTAAAGATGCTCTAAGGTCACCTGGGTGTGGCCACTCCTCTGTCAGTAATGTCACTGATGGTCCCTGGGTGCTCAGCCCAGTCAGGAGCCAGATTTGCCTCTCTCCGTGCCTTCCCCAGAGATATTTCATTTGATAACAGCAATAAGCCACCGCAGGCAGCACCATTCGGGACAATTATTGTTCTTGTCAAGTGGTTTGAGACTCTCAGCTCTGGGCTTTGTCCTCTGTCACACAACCCAAGGCATGCAATTATCACTCAGAGGGACCCTTCCTGCCATCCCTTATTGCACTGGTGATGGCTCTGCCAACAGCCTGGACACGGAGCCGTGGGAGGGGATGAAAAGCAGGGGAGCTAAGGAGACATACAAATAAGTAAGTAAAAATGTCAGCAGGAAGGGCTGAAATTGCTGGATGTATCAGGGCAGAGTGCAATCTTCCCAGTGGGAAGCAGTGGGAGCCCCAGCACTTGCAATCAGCCCAAAATGATCAGCCTTTGGCATGAGGAAGAGGAAGATGGGGAGGGCTGAACCACCTGAGCATGCCATGATCAGTGCCACTACCTGCTTCAGTGGCTGACCCCACACCCTTGCTTGGTTCCTGCCCACCCCTGGCCTTGGCACAGCCTGGTTCCCACCAGCAAAATCCTGATTTTGTCTGGAATCCTTCACAGCTCTGCGTGCTCTGAGAGCTGAGGTGGTGCAGCTCAAAGTGCTGTGTGGCTTAGGGACAGGAGAGCAAGCCTGTTCTATTTGTCACATCATTGCACTTTAGCAAGAGATCTCAGTGGCATTTGACTCCGTGGTGTGGCTCAGAGTGAAGGGAGTGATAAAAAAAAATCCAATAAAAAGCAGAGCTGAGGAAAAAATTTCAGAGAGAGGAGAGAGGAGTTATTCACAGAAATAATGGGAAAACACAGTTGTGGGTGGCCAAAAGACAAGCACAGGGCTGTGAGTTTTAGGATCAGGGAATGGTTTGGTTTGGAAGGAATCTTAAAGATCATCTAGTTCCAAACCTCCCACAGGGAATGTCACCCTTGTGCATCCACTTCTCTAATTATTATTTATCTACATTTAAATGAAAGAGAAACCCCAATAATCACATGGATTCTGTTGGCCTGGCTGATACCCAGTTATAAAAATTCAGTCCCAGGTCTGGGAAGCAAAGGATCCAAGGAAACAGAATGACAGTGAGCAAGAAGTTTTCTGCCTTTTTTATGGCTGGAAAATTGATGCAAAGAAAGATTAAGTGATTTCCACAGGATGGTGCAAGGGGTTGATGGCAGAGCCAGGTACAGGAATCAATCCCTGGATTTGAGCTCTAACCACAAAAGTGGTGTCAGAGAAAACAGACCAACACTAAAATTCTGCTAAAATTCTGTAAAAGTTTCCCAACTATTGAACATGTTTGAGGTACAAAGACAAAATATCATGAAGCCACTCTGGATTTATCATCCTAAGTGTGCTCAAGCCAAATTACCAAAGGGCAGGATGCTGCAAGTGGTCAGGCATGGATATGGATTTGCCCAAATTGTGGGAGTATCTGATCCTACTGGAGAGTTTAAACAGCAAAAAAAAAAAAAAGTATACCTGTGAGTTCCAAACATTGCTCCTGTGAATTCCAACAGCTCCTTCTAGCAGCTTTTTGGCATTTCCTAAAGAGAGCCAGTCTGTGCTCCAGGCAGCACAGCCTTTCCTTCTTTGGGCCCCCAAATTGCCCATCATTTTCTGCTTTGATGAGATTGTTGTGATTAGAATCCAGATTGGTCAGACTTAGGGGTCAGGTTTACATGTTCTGGGATGTTCTGCCTGTGCTGGAGGCAGTTGTGCAAGGACAGGTGGGGAGACAAGCCCTGGTGGCACCAACACTTCTCAGGAGTGTCTGGGAGCTCTGCTCTCCTGCAGATCGATGCTCCAGCCCTTTTTTCTCCCCTGAAACACATTTCCATCTCATTGTCACGGCTGAGGGAGTCCTTTTCAAAGACTCCTGTGGAGTTCAGTGGGCTTTGAAGAGGGGTCACAATGAGTGAGCAGCTCCTGTGGTCTGAGGAGGACGGAGCATTTCCTCACTGCTCCTTTGCAATTTGCTGGGTTTTGCTGCTGTGCAGCCCACGCAGCATCAGATGGGATCAGGCACAGGCAGTGTGAGCATCCTCATCCCAGCTGGCTTCTTCCTCAGAGCTCTTCCATGGGATTCATCCCCTCACATCCCTTTCCAGGTCTGGAGTGAGCCTGCTGGGTTAGAGTCTAATCTGTGTTTGCCCCTGGTGCTGCAGACACATAAGATGTAGAATCCCAGCTGAGCTCCTGCTGCTGGCTCTGGGATCTTCCATGGGAATAAAGGCTCCATGAGATTCCAGCTGCCTGTCCCTTGGCAGCCCTGCCTAGGCTCTGCTTCCAGCTAAATCCCAAAACACACACAAGGCTCTTTGTAAGACTCACCTTCTGAGTTTAGGATGACCAGTTATTCTGTATATTTCCCATTTTCCATTCCCAATGTTTTCAAAGTGCTGTGCAAAGCAGAAGTTTAATTATTCACCACTTTTCAGGCACTCTCCTTCCCACTGCTGTCTCCCTATCCTTGCTCCCAGTTCTTCAGAGCAGTGTGAGTCTAGACAGCTCTGCATCATCTTGAATCTTGCTGGCAGAGACACCCAAAAGTGTCACAAAAATGCAAATCCTGAATAAGACTGGGTCTACTGCAAAGGACCTGGCTTGCCTGGGCTGCTCTTTACCTCCATGGAAACCACAAATACTCATAAATTCCCTACAACTGGATCATAATCACAGCGTTTTGCAGATTAATGGCTAATTGTGTTTAGTCTGTGCAAAGAGGAATTACTGTGCAAGCAGCTCCCACTCTGCTGTAATGGACAGAAATCACCAGTTACCATTTACTCTGCAATTATACAGCAATTAATGGATCCAGGAAAACCTACCTGTGAAGCTCAGAGCTTTGGCATCTCTGTGGATAACCACAATGAGATTTTAAGGAATGAGAGACTCTTTAGTGACTTTTTTTTTTGCCCAGCCAACCCAGTTTGATGAGTTATATTTAACCTTGTAGTGGGGAAAATATTTTCCTTTCAAAGTGGGACTTTGTCCCACTGTAGATCCCTGCTCTTAGGAGGGCAAATCCTTACATGCAATAGTAGCAGAAACACAAAATGTTTCTCCCTTTCTTTCTTATTCCCTTCTGTCCTTTAACCAACCATCTCCTCTCCCACCATGAGGTTTTTTGGCTTTTGGTGAAGTGTTGGGTGGAAGCTGCTGATGGAGGTGAGCAGTGGGACCTGATGGGCAGCAGGGTGAACCCTGGGTGAACTGGCTTGGGATAAATCAAAATCTAGGTGAAAAAAAGCACTCAGCACCAGGTGGGGAGGGCCTCCAGAGAGCAGCTTCCATTTCCTTCGTTGGGGTCACCTCTGTGTACCTTGACTGCCCCTGACAAGCGTTTGTTTAAATCTGTCCAACTCTCTCAGAAGTTTTTTTGCAGCTATTTGCTGGAAACTGGATACTCCTTACTCCAGCTGAAGCCCTTCTGGTTCTGGGCAGGAAAAAGTGATTGCCTCCTGGGGTTTACACATTTAAACTCTATCTGTTCCATCCCCAAATGAGAACTGTTTGGGTTTTGGCAGCAATTTGGCATTGTTGATTTACAGTCTGCTCATGATCTCCAGCAGTCCCCAGATCCTCTCCTGCAGCACTGCCCAGCCACTCAAATTTCAGAATTATTTGCATCAATTCCTCCTACTGAAAAATAGTCCCCATTTGCCAGCATTGAATTTTATTTGGTTGATTTTGGCCCAGTTCTACAATTTGTCAAGTTTGTTTTGAATTCTTAACTCTGCTGTTGGAGGTTCTTACACCCCCTCCAGAACAGGGTCATGAAATCATCCAAGTCAGTAGTGAAAATACTGAGTAATGCCAGACTCAGGACAATATCCTTTTTGAAACATCCTCCCAGCTTGACATGGAATTATCTGATTTTTTTTGTTTAATAGTTTTTGCATAAACCTTATGGTGGCCTTTCTTAGGTCATATTTCCCTGGTTTGTTTATGGGGATCTGCTGCAGGACAGTAGCAAACACTCTCCCAAAATCAGGATAAATCACATCTGCTGCCTCCCCTTTATCCACAAAGTCATTAAGCCTGTCAAAAAGGAAATTAGATTGGGTTGACACAATTTGTTCTTGACAAATCTGCGCTGGCTGATTTTTATCACCTTATCATCTTGCAGGTGCTTATAAATTGATTGTTTAATAATTTGATGTGCCTTCTTTCTGGGAAGCCAAGTTAGGCTGACAGGTCTATAATTACACAGTGGCTCCATTTCCCCCTTTTTCAAGGGGTTTCCCCTGATTTTGAGACCTCACTCAGCTTCCAAGAGTTTTTCAAGACATCCCTAATGTAAATAACCTCACCTACACACTGAGCACCTATGGAATACACAGCAGGGCCACAGCTGGATGGAAGACCCAGAATGTGTAATTTACACCTAAAGTTGCACCCAAGTTGGAAAAATACTTTTCAAAGCTGGACACCAAAAATGGATTTCCATGTTAAGGCCCATCACATGCAACTTCCATCACCGGATATTTTCCTGAGTGATTGGACAAGAGGGAGTGGCTTTAAGTTGAGGAAAGGGTCAAATCAGATATTAGGAAGGAATTCTTGGCTGTGAGGCTCTGGTTGTCCAGAGATCCCTGGATCCCTGGAATATCCAAGGCCAGGTTGGATGGGGCTTGGAGCAGCCTGGGACAGTGGAAGGTGCCCCTGCCCATGGCAAGAACTGGAACAAGATGACTTTTAATGTCCCTTCCACCCCTATTCTGGGATTCTGAGTGTTCATCTCATGGGTAAATGGGTTTTTGTGATGGACATGGCTGGAGATCCACAGCTTTGGGAGCATCCTGGCATTCTGGCAGATGCGGCTGATTAGGGAGGGGAGTGGCAGCTCCATTTCTCTTGTTCTCCATGTTCAGCACCACCTCTTGCCTCGTCCCATCCCCTCCCCACCTCCAGGCACTCTCTAAGTCTGGGTTTGGAGGATTTTTACTTTTTTTTTTGCCTGTTTTGTTTTTCCTGTCCCGCTTCCAGTACTCGTACGAAGGGATGGAGATTAACAGCCTGCCAGTGGAGCTGACAGTCGTGTGGAACGGGAATTTCAACATTGACAACCCAGCACAGAACAAAGGTAAAGAGTTATTTCAACTTGTCCTTGGAAGCAGTAACCTTAGCAACGGGCCCTCGCTCCCTGCTCTTAACAAAGCCGCCACCGTCTCCCCGTGCTGCCTGCTACACTCTTGTTCTCTGCACTCTGCAAATTACCAATTTTTGAGAGCTTTGTGTGCCTCCCCCCAGCCCTCCAATGCTCTCTTTCCACCTGGGAAATGCGACTCTCCCTCCCACTCGTGTTGCTCTCCCTCCCTGCCTCCCGTTTCTCCCCACATCCTCGTGTCTGGTTTTCATGCTCCTCCTTCTCCAGCTTTTTCTCCCCCTCTTTTATTTCTCCTGCAGTGATGCTCTTCAAGTTAACATGCCAGGAGAGCAGGCTCTCTGCTTAGAGGCAATTTAGTAATGAGCAAGGGAAGGCAGAGGGGGAGCAGAAAGGCTGCAGCTCACCAGCGGGAGAATTCTGAGCAAAATAAAATGATAATGATAAAAAGGATAAAAAGTGTTTAACCACCACTGATGGCACAGGTTGGATGTGCCCCTTGCAGAGGGGGCTGCACACCCAGCCAGGACCCAGAGGCAGGCTGAGTGTTCCTAGAGATGGATGGTCCCTTCACTTCTTCTTCTTCCTTCTTGTCTTTCCAACCTGGAACTTTCCCCCCGGGTAACCCCTCCCTTTGGCAGCTCTGCATTTGCAGCTCACACCTGCAACTTCTTCTCACAGAAATCTCTCCCTCTCTCTCTTTACCTTGCTATGGACACTCCCCACACCTTTTCCCATTCCATCTGTCCCCACCAGGTCCCCCCACAGTGCTGTCACACCGTTCCACACTCACAGTGCTCAGAGGGACTGGGTGAGCTTCCCACCAACACCACCTTCAACCTGGAGAGCAACACAGAAGGGAACCCTCCTCCCCATGGCACCACCCCACCTGCCTTTCTCCCCCTCTGAATGGCAGAGTTCCCGCATCAAAAGCCCAAAAATGTGGCTTTTGAGGGGTAAATCCACTCAGCAAACAACAGGCTGGAGATCCCTGCACCAGCCTGTGTTGGAACTGCCACCCTGCCTCTACTCTGATGTTATCTCCTGTTCTCCAAGCTGTGCCAAGGTGTTTCCAAGACACTGCTGACTTCCATGGGCCCAAACAGTGCCATGGACTATGAGAGCCTTCAACAGTGGGGATTGGAGGTCAGAATTTGGACATTTGTCCCAGTCCTGCTTAGTTTTGTGCTACCATAAAAATGAGCACCCCTGACACAACACGGTCCACACCAAAAATGGAGATCCTTTTCTTGGGTTGCATTGAGCTGTTCTAGGTGATGTGGGAATAAAATAAATCTTATAATCATGATGATGATATTTTACTGTTTATGTGCTGGTAACATAAAACACACCAGGGAATGAACTCAAGAAGCAATTATGGCCCTTCTTGGGTTATTCCAAGCCAAAATGTTGTAAATAATGACTAGGAAAAAATCTGGGAAGCATCACTGGCTGGTGGCTATCCCAGATCAGTAATTTGGATATTATCATCATGTTTTTGGTCAGGAGGAGAGTTTAGGCATGTGCCCATAGGGATACCACATGGAAGCAGTACTACACTCTCATGAGGACACAGAGGTGACCAAGATGCCACTGGTTTCACATGCAGCATCACCATGGGCTGGGCTGGGAGGTTGAAATGCTAAACTGACCCAAACCTACTGAATTACCTACAGAGATACCCACTGGTATCATCTCAAGCAGAACAACTCAGCAAATTTGAGGAAATCCAACAGAAAACTAAGGAAAGAGGTGTATCCCACGACGTCTGGCAAACACTGTGCTTGACAGATGTTTTGCAGGCCTTTTGGGGTATTTTTGGGTACTTTTCTTGCACCCAGCCTGGAGAAATAAAGAGTTTCTGAGTTTTCCTTGCATTGGCCAATTCTTGCTGACTTCTAGGAGAAAGGTATGGAGAGACAGATCTTTTCAGCACAAATATTTCCAAAGCCTTTGAGCTCTGGGATTGTATATAAAGATAAAAAGTCACACTTAGTCATCACTTTAGCCACCTATGGACAGAATAAAACAGAAGCACGGAGGGAAAATCTCCGAACACGGCCACAAATGAAGGGAGAAAAAAAAGTCTGAAAACCTTGATTCAGTCACCTTCATCTTCCAGGAGGAGAATTCTGCTATCAGTCCCCTGTGCAAGGCAGGCCCCAGTGTCTACATCTGTAAAATAAGGATAAATAACGTGATCTCATTTTGTAGGAGGACTTCAATATTTTTAGGCTTTATTAGAAAAAGCTCAGAGTGCTTCTAATCACTTAACAGCCCAAAATTGAGCTAAGCATTAATCACTGCTGTCTGTATTAGAGTGGAATCAACTCAGCTTCAAAGTGGGAAGCAGACTGAATTTCTGGAGCAGAAGAAGGTGTAAAGGCTGGTTGTGAATCCCTGGATTAACCATTGTGTATTTACTGTTATCTTTTGGGATTTCTGTCAAGTGAGAAACCTGAGTGGCATCACCATAACACAAAATTCTGGGGAGTTTCACACCCAAGTTTAAGCTGTGGGTTGGCCAGGTCTAGAAGATTCTTTTAGGATGAAGTGCTGAGTCTGAGGCTGGTTGTTGGTGACACGTTATGACATTCAGTCTGTGAAAAAGGAAGGGATTGAGGCCAAATCATCAAATTATGCCCAAGCATAATTTCTTCCAAACTCCTGCTTGCAGTCCTTTCCTAGAGTGAGAGCAGCACCCTTCCTTCTGCCCTCAGCTTCCAAAAACACCTTTGATGAAGAATGAACTAACAAATGAACTTTATTTCAAGAAGGCTATCCATGTTTCCCCCCCCATTTCTCACCCCTCTGAAGAGTTTCCACCCTACCTGTGGCATGAGCAGCCCAGAACGCTTCCCCCTCTTGCTGCCACTGCCGTGCCAGGCTCTCCTGAGCTGTGTGATGTCTCAGGGGCTGTGTTCTTGCTGTCCCTGCAGTTCACCTGTACAAGTGCGGGGCCATGCGCGACAGCTGCGGACTCTGCCTGAAAGCCGACCCCGACTTCCAGTGCGGCTGGTGCCAGGGACAGAACCAGTGCACGCTGAAGCAGCACTGCCCAGCCCAGGACAGCCAGTGGCTGGAGCTCTCCAGCACCAAGGGCAAGTGCACCAACCCCAAGATCACGGATGTAAGTCATGGATATGCCAGAATCTGCTGGGGGTATTCCCGTTCCTTGGTTTGTTTTCCTGATTTGGGGCTGGGTTGGTGTTCTGGTTTGAAGGACAGGTGTCTGCCAAGAAAGGCAGAAGCTTCTCTTTGAAATGGAGAATGTAAACCCCCTCCCTCC
>JAOTQP010000870.1:2336053-2354006 GCA_026413545.1 Cichladusa arquata
CAGTCATGCCCTGGGACTCACTGGCCATTAACAGGAGATATCTCCTGGAGGGAGGATGGGCTGTGGGAAAGATAAAGCACTCTGCCCTCCCTTGTTTTAACAGCTGCTGATAGAATAGATACTTTATGTTTTCTGACAACATGACATGGACAAAACCATGAAAAAAACCCCCACTCCTGACTCCAGCAGATTCAGCCCTTTTGTTTGTCCTGCCCCTGGCTGATGCTGTGAGGTGGAAAAAGTCTTCAAAGAGCAAATAAAGCCCTGCAGAGTTGTCAGGTGGCCCCTTGGAACGCTCAAGGAGGAGGCAGGAGCAAGCCTGGAGTAGGAAAAGTTGGGAACTGTCCTATTAAGATAAAGAGAATGAGGGCAGGGCTAAGGGAAGGACCTGCAGAATAATGTTGTTCTTCAGGAAGTTCCCTATTGATTGTTTTGACTGGGCCAAAGGAAAAGCAGGAGGAAAGGTTCAAAAAGGAAATAAGAGAATAGCAAGACCATAAAGACAATGAGCAGAAGAAGGGAGAGAAGGCAGGGGAGGCAAGTCAGGCCTGAAATCTGAAGAGATTTTTGTCTGCTGCCTTAGGATGCCTTTGCCATAAAGCCAGGCACATTTTCAAGGTCACAGCACAGGCAGCAGGACAGACCTGAGCCTTGCAAATGAGGGCTCCATCCCTTCCAGCTGCCTCCTGCCCCTCTCAGTCACCTCACTCAACATAAGCACCCTTTGAATGTGGCCAGGGCCTGATTTACAAATGGGAAAAGCCAGGAGGGAAATGAAACAGGGAAAATATGGGGAAATGCAAAAGGGGAAAATCCAGCCTCCACAGTGGTGGTTTAATAGGAATGATTAGGTGGCTTGTTTTCCTAGAAAGCAAGAAAGGCTTTTTAAAGTTGTGTTTGATTCAGATTCACAATGTGTGGGTGTTATGGAAGAGCCCTAAACCAATATCTATGCTTGAACATTTTGGGAGAGCAAAGGCTGGGTTGAATCTGTTTTTCCCAGATGTTGTTGAAAATAACCCCTTTCCCTGTGTTTTGATCCATCTCCCTGTCATTCACCAACTTTCAAAGCTCTCTCTCAGTTGAACTGCTGGAGCTCAGTTTATTCTGATGTTTATGGCTCATTGTGGTGTTTCCAACGTGAAGGTCTCTGCTTAACTTGGATTTATCCGAGATTGGTAATTCTGACCCCACCTGAACCACTCAAAGCTATGAAACCAAACCCAGAAAGAACAGCTACACCTGAAAATTCAGCTTTGAGGCCTGGAAAATCACTTGGAGTTGGGGCAAACATTTTTAAAATATTTTCATATTCTCAGACCCTATGAAACAATGATAGAATTTGGTATGGGGCAGCTGATGGATGATCAACAAAAGCAGAAATCCAAAACACAAGAACTTGGGTGTGCAGAAGTTCTAAAGGTGCACCCATATTTCCCTTTATGGGGAATATACTTTAACCCTAATCCTTCATCTCCAGCTTCTTTTTGAAGAGCAAACCCCTCATTCTCCACCCTACAGCTCCAGAGGGGGCTGTGCTTCAAATTCTGCTGGCATTTCCTCCAACAGCTCTCTGAGCTTGAGCAGATCATTGCAACACTCGCTCATGAAATATTCCAGCTGCCTGCTGCAATCCTAAGTAGCTCTTGGAAAGCTTTTTTTCTGAGCCATTAGCATGGAAGTAATCTCAAGTGACTGGATATATATTGCAGCTAATGGTAGGTCTGGAGCTGTGGGGTGGGAGCATCCAGAGCCTGGAGAGGAGCCAGGGCTGGATCTCTGCAGGTAAGAGGGGGAACAACACATGTACTCACACTTGTAGGGGCACTCACACCCCCTCCAGCACAGATCTCCTCATTTCTGTACCAGCTCTGACATTTACAGAGCCACTCAGGGAAATTAAAGGACTTAGAGACTCGCTGAGCCACAAAAACCTCCTTTAAGAATGACAAGCAGCAGTAGGCATGAGCAGAGACTGGAAATTGGGATGCAGCTCTGGGTCTTCCAGGGGAAGCTGAGGCTTCCTGGCAGCTTTTGTTTCCCTGCCTGGATTTTCCTCTCCAAAACTGACAGGTCTCATGCCACGTTTTTCACCTGTGATAGAACAGGCTCCTCCTCTCCTGCTGTGAAAACAACCTGGTAACACCTTTCTCTTGGTTGGATCTATGGCAGAGCTATGAAACAGGGTGAAAAAATCTTCCATGTGACCCTGAAAGAATCCCTGGCCCTCATGATTTAAGGAAATAAGTGGGTTTTAAGGAAATAAGTGGATTTTAAGGAAATAAGTGGGTTTTGGAGCTGGCCTTTACAAATTAAATATTGTCCAGGGAAGGATTCAGTGGTACTGTGTTGGCTTTGCTCTAGGAAGTTTCCTGTTGATGCTTTTTGACTCACAGCAAGAATTTTTGGAAATCTTGTGTTTTAGACAACTTTCCCTTTCCCTTTCCCTTTCCCTTTCCCTTTCCCTTTCCCTTTCCCTTTCCCTTTCCCTTTCCCTTTCCCTTTCCCTTCCCCTTCCCCTTCCCCTTCCCCTTCCCCTTTCTTTTTTCTTTCCTGGAAAACCACCACAAATACCTCCTGGTTCCCTGTAGAGTCAGAGATAAGTCACACTCACTGAGGAGCTGGTTCATGACACCTAAAATTAATATCCAAAAGTTAATATCCTAAAATTAAATATTCCCTAGAGGTGCCTGGCTCTCTCCTTTTATTAAAGATGGGCCTTCTGAAAATCACCCTTTGGGTGGGAATTACACCAGCCCTGGTGCCAGGCTGGGTGCTGGGAAGTGTCAGTGCCAGGCCAGTGCCTCTCCTTTCCCTGCCAGCCCAACTGCTACTGCAGGGCATTGCTGCCAGCCCCAGATTCCCACCTGGCAGAGCCAGGGGCAGGTGGATATGGACCTGAGACAGGGAATTCCCCTTTGCTCAGTGCAGGGAGAGCTGTGCCAGTGCTGGCAGATGGCAGCCATGGCATCCTGAGCAGGCAGCAGGGAGTGAGGGAAGTGTTTGAACCCCTCTCAAGAGGGCAGTTGCATGGCAAAGTGGTCACGGTGAGGAATTGGAAGGGCAGAATGGAGATAATTAAGGGTCAGCCCTGTGATTCTGGTGTTGTTCCAATGCTCAGGAGACAGTTCTAGTGCTGATTCCCACCTGGCTCTGGACAAGGGTGATGGAGCAAGACCCTGTGAGGGTCTGGTGCAGGGCCAGGCTGGGATGCAAACACCATTCCAGCAGCCCCCAGGTTGGTTGGGACGGTTGCTGGTCTCATGCTGAGGCTCAGAGGCTCCACGAATGATCTGTCCATGCTCCCTGCCCACCCTCCCAATGGCCCCAGCTCTCCCAGGAGGGAAACTGGAGCTCTTTCAGAAAGAGGTGTTGGCACAGAGCAGCTGCTGCTGCTGTCTCAGTCACCATCCACCTCCTGCACGCCTAACCCAACACCCTGTTCCTGCTGTGGCTTGGCTGGTTTTATTCCAGGTGGACGTTTTCAGCTGAATTTCTGATGCCTGACCATTACCTACCTCCAGAAGAGAACAAAACTTTCATGTGCTTTAGGCTGGGAATTTAGGATTTCAAGTGACTGGCTCAACCCATTATGTCCTTGTCTTGCTCTTTCTCCCATTTCTCTCCACCGTGTCCCTCTCCTGCCTTTCTGTGGCTCACGTCTACAAAGTGCTGCAGCTCCACAAATCCCTGCTCCTGCCTAGAAAAAAAATTTTCTACTCACCTCTGGATGTTTTGCAAGTAGTTAAAAGAGAGTAAATGAGGTCTGGGGCAGAATTTTGCATACTCTGAGTACCTGAAGTAGGTTTGTTCTCTCACCTGTTCAACATTTATAATTATAAACGTCCCTAGTGATCCCCGAAAGTTGTCTGTTCTTTCACCAGAGAGGATTCTGGTGCCTGGCTTGATTGTCCTCCTTTCTCTTGTCTCGTTTCCCCAGATCAACCCCGTGACAGGCCCTCGTGAGGGAGGCACCAGAGTGACCATCCGTGGGGAGAACCTGGGGCTGGAGTTCCGGGATATCGCGTCCCACGTCAAGGTGGCCGGCGTGGAGTGCAAGCCACTGGTGGAAGGGTACATCCCAGCAGAGCAGTAAGTGGGGTGTGTGGCACAGCAAAGGCCACAGCACACCTAATGGCATTCCTACCTGTAGGGCCTCCCAAGGTGTTGTGTTTTTCTGGGATATTTTTTCTTATATTTTTTTATATATATATATATATACACACAAACAATGGGATGGGAATGCTGGAGCAGCTGTCTCAAAGCTTTATTCCATCACAATCAATCTCATTTTACAGAGCCAAGCACAGGAGATGGAACAGCTTCAGCTGCTAACAACAGCAGACCGAGTTCTCTTTGTTACAAAGTCTTTTAACAACTTTCTAGCTAATGGTATAATATTAAAAGCTGACAAGCATTTGCTTAGGCCAATTAATAAAGCTGCATGTACATCTTGCTTTGAACAATGCTTGTTTGTAATAGCTTAAAACCACGGATAAACTTTAATTATTAAGCTTACATATTTCTACTCTGTTGTTTAACATATTTTCCTGAGGCCTGTCTCTACACAGCTCACAGCCCTATTGTTTCTTGCCCTTGCATCTTCAGCATTCTTGCATTTTTCCATCCTGAGGTTTGCTTTCACACAGCTTTCTGAGAGTTCTATACCTTTTCTGTTTCCCACACCAAGGAATCCATTCCAATCTGGGAACTGAGGGATGGAAGAGGCCGTTCCTCACGTACAGCTCAGGATAATCCATCTATTTAATAATCCAGTTATTACTGTGTTTGGATTGCATATTTAGGTGATCCTCATGGCAAATGCCCTGAAGTTATCCTGGTTTTCACCAAGCAGGCACCCCAAGGTGTTCAATTCCAGTTTGGAAGGCAGCAATCCTAAAAAGCCTCTTGCTAAATGCAGGAGTGATCATTAAACCTTAGAGCTGCCTCCACCATGCCAGGCTGGAGCTGAGAGAGACAGAGCCAGACCTCAGCCCAACATTTCTCTGTGTATTTAAGTGGATTCACACCACCTCAGCACTTGTCCCAGCCAGAAACCACTTTATAAAGAATAACTTAATCCACAGTTTGGATTCTGGATGGGACAGAAGAGGGTGGGTTAATCTACAGTCCATCCCCCAGCACTGTGGGCTCTTTGCTCCAATTCCATTTTACCAGCACCACCAAACCATCCCTCAAACTCTGCTCCTGGTTGGTTTTTCCCCTCAGGATCGTGTGTGAGATGGGGGAGGCCAAGCCCAGCCAGCACGCCGGATTTGTGGAAATCTGCGTGGCCGAGTGCAAGCCAGAGTTCATGGCCAGGTCTTCTCAGCTCTACTACTTCATGGTAAGTTCCTGAAAAAAAGTTCTCCTTGGCCCTGAACTCCTTGGCCTTGGTCCTCTTTGCTCCCTCTGTCCATTGTCCTTTGCCTCACTGAGCCTCTGAGCTTTTCTCTGCTGTTCTGGGTGCACCAAATTGTTCATTCCATTTCCTTTCAACATCTTGTTCCTAGCAAAAATAGCTGGTCTAATTAAAGTTTTAACAGCCTAATAATAGTCCAGATTATTAGTCCAGTTACAGCTCCATACAGTTCCAAATTAATACAGAAAATTCTCATTAATAGTTAAAAGTGCTGTACAGAAAAGGAAAAAAAAAAGAGCTAAAAAAGTGGAAAAATTTCCTTAGTATCTTATTTTTTGGAGAGTGTGATGCTCCTGGTAGCAATACCCTTTGGCTGGAGCCACCAGTGTCCTCCAGAGGAAACTTGGGGGTTGCCACTACTCATTACAACCCTGGAATCTTCAGCAGCATGAGTATGATGGGTTTCTTTCTCCTCCCTTTTGGATTCCCCTAGGTGTTTATTGATCCCATCCACACCAGGAGCACTGGGATCAGGACAGACCCAGCTCAGGCTGCTGGTGAGCTTTAGGATGGGAGTCAGTGCTGGTGGGCAACTGTTTTGGATGCTCCATGATGAAACGAGAGACACCTGCAAGCTTCAGCTTCTGTTCAACTGCAAACACATGTTGTACACTCAACCTGAGCTTCTTTCCTCCCTTCTGATGATGTTCCTTGTCCGAGAGACCTGATTATTCCTCTAAGGCCCCTTGCTGGGGACATGCAAGCATTGTCTGTCCTTGATCTGTTCAGATCTGTGCAGGTTTGAGATGAGAGGGTCCCTTTGTTCCCATCAAAAGCTCTCGACTCTTGCAAGAGAATGGGTCTCTTCTGAAATGATTCACATGCCTGAGCATTTCTTTATGGTAAAGGGAACTCGTAATGAATGCAAATGTCTTGGATTCCCCCCTCGAGCTACAGAAATGTCTCTGCTCTCTGCGTTTTCCGATGGCACTCAGGTGTCGCGGCGGCGGGGGCAGAGAAACACCTTGAGAGAAAACCCCTACCAGGCAGCCAGAAGGGCTCTTTCCAGGACATTGCACTTCACCGTGTCACCTTTTGCCACTCTTGGAATGGCTGTCTGGTTTTGATCACCCGTGTCCATCTGTGACAGCTTTTCCCTCCGCTTGCCGCCTTCCCGGCTGCCAGGGGCGAGCACGGAGCCACCAGGGTTTTCTCTGCTGAACACCTCGCTACCTTTGTGCTAGACACAAAAAAAACCAAAATACAGACACTCTCCAGCCTGCCCATCATATCCCCTCTCCCGTGCCCCGTGCTTTAGCAGTGGGAGCTGTGTTTTTTTAATTTTTCTGCCAGGATTGCAGAGATGCTGCTGCAGGAATCTCAACGTGCCTTGGCATCCTGCAGTGGTGTGTGGCAGCTTGAAGGGGAAGAAGATGTTTGAAAACCAAGGAAGGGCATCACCTGGGAGATAAATGTCACTTCCTGACTCATAGCAAATCTTCTGGAAAATTGCTTTTCGAGAGGTTTGAAGGAAAACTTGGTCAAAGTCGGACAGTTGGTTCAGCCTTTCTCTGTCTTGTAAGAATTCAAAGAGATGATGGGTTGGACTCAACAGAGTATTTAATTTCAGTGTTTTAAGAAAGAGGTGGCTTAGTATCGAGATGCCAGAATGGTTCTTCTCCACCTTTCTAACTAGAACTTTTAAATTCAAATAGCTGCTCATTTGTTTTAAACTCATTTGTGATCAAAACCTGCAAACTGCATTAGAAAGTACAATAAGCCAAGAGGGAAACAAAGCTGAAATGAAATTTATGATGATCTAAATGAAATATATTTTTTCACAGTTATTCATTTTCTTGCTGTGATTATTGCCCCAGTCTTTCAATGAAAAAAATATTATTTTCACTTCTCAATTCGGGTGCTGAAGAAAGTTTACTTTTATTCTGGCTTTAGATGAAAATATTGTGTCTCAGTGCAGATGTTGTGGGCTACTCTACATTTTTTCTGAGTCTGCTCCTAAAATCCTTGTTTTGGAGAGCATTTCCCATCCATCCCTTTCACCTTTTCCCCTCTTGCTGCTGCTGTGGAACCTCTAGAAAGGAAGCCCAGGTACACCAGCTGTGTTTGAGTCACATCTTGCTCTTCCTGTGCTCCCAGGAGGAATGGAAGGGGATCCAAGGTCTTGACAAGTTCCATGGGGGGCAGTTTAGACCCAGCTCTGATGGTTCTTCTCTGTGGAAAACCTGTGTGCAGGAGGTGCTGGAGGAAAGAAAGGATTGGGGAGCTGAGGAAAGTAGGTAAAATCCTAGGAAATGCACAAAATTTCCAGTCCTCTTTCCCTCATTGTCACTCTCCAGCCCATCACCGATCCACAAAACCCTCTTTGCATTTTCCACCCCCTTCCACCAGGGGTGAAATGCTGAACAGCCTGGAGCTTTGCTGTGACTGTGCTGTGCCATATTCAGCAAGGCCACTGTGAATAATTAAGGGTTGATCACAACTGTGAAAGCTGAGCCACAAACCCATTTGTAAGATTGTCCCCAGACACAGCAGTGCTTTTCCAAGGAGCATTCCTGGTGTGGCTGTGGCTGCTTTATCCACCCCAAGGAGAGGGCAGGGAACCCACCCAGGGTGGGACAAAGGTCTTGTGGGTCTTTAACTCAAATGTTCCTCTATGATTTTTGAATCAGATACTGCTGCATTGCTGCTGTGCAGGCTTTGGGTGCTAGATTTGCCATTCCAAACCCATTTTCCTTCAGGTGGGAGCTCCCCTCCCACCATCAGCCATCAGCAGGAATTTGTACTGGTGGGGGTGTGCATCAATAAGGGAGTTGCCATCAGAGCTTGAGGTGGTGCCCAAAGTATAAAGGAGAAGTACTGAAGTGCATCCTTTACATTTCCATACTCTTCCTGCAGTTTTTATCCCATTAAAAGAGAATGGCAGAGAATATTCCCAGAAAATCACACTCCAAGGCTTGGAGAATGGCTGGAAATGGCCCAGTGGAAAAGGACCTGGTCAACGGTGGCAGAACATGAGGCCAGGTGTGTCCAGGTGGCCAAGAAGCCAATGGCACCTGGATTGTATCAGGAATAGTGTGGCCAGCAGGACCAGGAAAGGGAGATCAGGGGGACCTTGTGGCTCTGCACAAGTCCCTGACAGGAGGGGACAGCCCCAGGTTGGGCTCTGCTCCAGGGAACAGGGACAGGAGGAGAGGAAATGGGCTCAGGCTGGGCCAGGGGAGGTTTAGAGTGGATTTTAGGGAAAATTACTTGATGAAAATGTTGCCAAGCACTGGCACAGGCTGCCCATGGAAGTGGTGGAATCATTGTCCCTGGTGCTTAGAGAGGTGCTTTAGTGTTGGCTTTGGCAGTGCTGGGTTAATGCTTGGACTTGCTGATCCTTGGGGGTCTTTTCCAACCTCAAAAATTCCATGATTCTAAGTATAAAACCAGCTTCCAAACCATCAGGTGAAAACCAGCCAGGTTTAAACACAAAAAGTGCCCAGCTCTGACAGTAAATCCTTCTACAGAGCTGTAAGTCTGATTTTCGTGTTCTGCCCTTTCTCCAAGAGCTGCATTTAATAGGAGCAGAATGGAAAAATGGAAATCTTGCCGCTGTTTTTCAAAATGATTAAACCAGAGGGGCCAGGGAACAGAGGTGGCTCTGTGTGTGTGAGAGTGGGAGCTGTGGTGTGTGTCAGGTGGTTTTATAAACATGGATTAATGGTCTCCAAAGCTCAATAAGGTGACTGCATGATGTACCTGCTTGCTCAGAGGAGCTGAGAGCTTCAAGCACTTGTGTCATCATTCTTAAAGAGAGGGGGAAAGAAATAATCTTCATTTAAATGCATATAGTAGCTTTTCACTTGGGACTGAATGGAAAGTTTTTCTATTAAAATGCAAATGAAAGAATAAACTGTAACTCCAAATTTCTCCCTGAATATTGATGTCTCCTCTCTGCATTGTGGTAACAGGGTGATCTGTGCCTTCAGAGCATGAGTATTT
The DNA here is from genome assembly GCA_026413545.1 of Cichladusa arquata. Taxonomy (NCBI): domain Eukaryota; kingdom Metazoa; phylum Chordata; class Aves; order Passeriformes; family Muscicapidae; genus Cichladusa; species Cichladusa arquata. The sequence goes on from JAOTQP010000870.1 coordinate 2,345,421, forward strand.
TATCTTGATTTGGGGAAGAAGGAGGAGTAGCAGGGTAGGAAAAAGAGGTTTGAGATTTGGGGCCTCTAAAGGAATTGTGCCCCTCTTTGATATATTAACACAGCGCTGTGTTAGGCTGGGAAAAGAGGCTCAGGAGATCAGCAGGAAAAGGGAAAAGGTGTTCAAGTGGGCAGTGCTGCTTTTGTGGCTGTGGCACTTCAGAGGACACCTCAACAGGAGCACCACCACCATGTGTCAGTGCAGGACAGCTCCAGGCTGCCTCAACATCCCAGTCAGATAAGAGAAAGATTTAGGGTCACATATGGGCATTTTGCACCAGGGAAGGTTCAGGTTGGACATCAGGAGGAATTTTTTCATGGAAAGGATTGTTGAACATGGAAATTGCACCAGGAGGGGTGGAGTCCCATCCCTAGAGGTGTTCAAAGAACAGCTGGATGTGCTCTGTTCTGGTTGTCAAGAAGGGGATTGATGATCTTGGAGGTCTTTTCCAACCTCTGTGATTCTGGGATCCTATGTGGAACAAACTCAGATGTTCTGCTGAACCACAGCTCTCCTCCATCCAGGGGGGAATGGATTTCCACTGCCAGAGGGCAGGGTTAGATGGAATATTGGGAAGGAATTGTTCCCTGTGAGGGTGGTGAGGACAAAGAAGCTGTGCCTCATCCCTGGAAGTGTCCAATGCCAGGCTGGATGAGGCTTGGGGCAGCCTGGGACAATGGAAGGTGTCCCTGCCTATGGCAGGGAGGTTGGAATGAGATGATCTTTAAGATCCCTTCCAACCCAAACTATTCTGTGATTCTGAGAATCAATAAAGTTGAGTGATCTTTTCAAAACCAAACAATTTTCATCATTTGTGAGTTCCACAGTTTGGAGCTGGAGATTCCCCATTAAGATTCAATCAAACCAGTTCACTGCCTGAGTTATCCTGCAGAGCTGGAGTTGTGTGACAGCAAAAAGACCCCTGAGCTGTGCCAAACAAGCAGTGGGGATGAGAGATCGTGACCCAAGGTGCTCCAGGCATGGAGCATGTCTTTGCAGGAGTATTTCTGAGTGGGCACAAGGGCAGGTCTCATTTTGGAGGGGTGAGAACAGGCTGGGGTTGGGTCTGAACTCATCCCACCAAACCTGGTGTTCGAGCAGAGGGTCTCTGACAGGACTGGTGTCACCCCAGGCTCCATTATCAGCCAGAAGACACGGCCGATTTTGGAAGTCCTGATTAATCCTTGGGGGTGCCACCCTCTCTCTAACAGGAGAGGGAAGGTCCCTCTGCTCCTCTGCTGTGTCTCCAACACCTCCCTTTGCCTCCACAGACCCTGAGCCTGTCTGACCTGAAGCCAAAGCGAGGACCAGTGTCGGGTGGCACCCAGGTGACAATCACAGGCAACAACCTCAACGCTGGCAGCAACGTCATTGTGACCTTTGGGCGACAGCCCTGCCTCTTCTACAGGTACAGACGAGCCCTTCCTGCTGCCCCTGCCTGAGTGGGAAAGATTAAATGCCAATTAAAGGCAGGAGACTGCAGCCCTGACACCTTGTCCTTCAGGTGCTTCCTTTGCTCATGGCCTTGTCTATGCTGCAGCAGGACTTGTGCATTCTGCACCATGCACAGCCTTGCTGGCCATGTTCTGGGGAGAGAAAATAGGATTTATTTCATTGTTTTTGACTGGTATTTGATGTGCTTTTTCCCGTGGCCTCTTGTCAAATTTCAGTACAATTCTCCACGGTCCCGCGCTCTGCTACTTGCTCGGGGAGTGCATCGTTTAAAAGATTCATTTTCATGTCCCTGCTTTAGTAGAGGTGACAAAGAAAATCTGACAACATCGGTTTGAAGTACTAAACCACCTCCCTTTTATCCCAGAATAGTCCTGTAGTGCTAAGAAATGGATGATTTGCAACATTTTAGCTCTGTGTTGGCTCCCGCTCAATGGCGCTTCAGAGAGGCTTAATGTCAGTGTTACCTGCTGGATGTTCCCTGATCCCTGTGAGAATGAGCCTGAATCCCATTCCCAGGGGCTCCCACAGCTCACAACTACCCAGGGCAACACATTTTGCTGCCAGTAGTGATGGGGGCTGAAGATGAAGTTGGCACATTCCTCCCAAATATGTCCTTGGCAGAGGAAGCGCTCATTCACAGGAGACCTGGGAGCGCTGCCCTGGGGCAATGCCCTTCCCTCTGCTGGCTGTGGGGATCCTCTTTAGCAGCCTGTCACGGCTGTGGAGCCATCCAGCATCCAAAATCCAGCAGGGTGAAGTCACAGCCTGTGATTTGAGGTGCCAAGTGGGAGCCACAGCTGCTTGGAGATGCTTGCTGAAGACTGGGGAATTTTAGGAGGGATGGAGCACTGTCTTTTGGGGGAATTTAGAGGGTGCAGCCATTGAAAGTGACTTCCAGCCTCATTTTAGGGGGTATAAGATGAGGCTGCATCACAAATCACAGGACTGGGAAGATTAGGAATGTTTGGTGCCTGGATTTTTGACTCATTTTGAAAGGAATGCAGACCTGGAGTTGGTTTTGAGCCCTGCCAAAAAGGAAAGGTTTATGCAGAATCCTTTTTAAATATAATCATAAAACGCTTCCCACTGTATTAGCACGTCCAAAGGTCCCAGGCACGCTGCAAACTGCACTTAAACAAGACTTACAGTCCTAATGCAAAGTCAACTTTATGATCCCAGACTGCAAAGCTGAGGTGCAAACACCCCTTTTATGAGCTGCTGCTGCACATGTCTGCAGGCAGGAAGGAAACATCCATCAAATATTTAATCACAGAGAAATAATTCTGGAGAGAGGCCTGGTTTGGACTGCCTTGGGGTTCAGATTTTACTCTGAGTCCTGAGAGATGAGAGCTCTTGTGGTTTTATTTAAACCAGTGAAAAGGCAATGCCACTTCCCCAGGCACTGCTACAGGAACATAAATGGTTCACACTGGGTTTCACCTCTTCAGCACACAGGTTTGGGCCACAGGAGATGAGAATAAATAATTGGGCTCTTTTTAGCACCATTTTGCTGCTGGTGGCACCTGATTGACATTTATTTTCTCCTCCTCCCAGGAGATCCACCAAGCACATTGTCTGTAACACCACAGCCTCCTATGAAGGTTTTGAGAAGGTGAAGGTGTCTGTGAGAGTGGACAAGGCCAAGATCCACCAGGAGCTGCACTATGAATATGTAGAGGATCCCACCATCCTGAGGATTGAGCCTGAGTGGAGCATCTTCAGGTGAGTATCCCTCAGAGGGGATACCCTCTCTCAATTCCCATTTTTTTAAAGGAGCACTGCTCTGTAACTTTGGTCCTTGGTGTAGAAAACTGATTTCCAAGCATTGGAAATGCTTGGAAATGCGTGGTGGACAAGAATTTGTGCAGAGAGACTTCTCAGAGCCAATAGATCCCTTGGGGTGGATTAGAGTGAATTGACACTGAATTATCAGTGTTTTTAAATATATGTTATAAATATATAAAAACATATATATAAAAATGTATTAAAGTATATATATATATACCTACATATATATAGGTATATGTATATGTATATATTTTTATATATAAATATATATGTATACTTATATATATTGTAAATATATATATAGGTTTCTTTCAGAACAATTTGGTGGCAGGGGAAAGCATCTACACAGCCATTATTGTTGTTATTATCTCTAGCAATATGAAAATAATATAAAAGCCTAAAAATATCACATAAGAAAATGCACAAGAAAGAAAAGGAAAGGATGAGAGCAGAAAGATTGCACCACTCACAGGCTCCACAAAACCTGGTCACTGCAATTTCAGTGTCTGTTGGTTGAAGTGATGGTCACAGAGTGGATCCATCAGATGATAAGGGGCATCCCAAAGAAATGATGAAGAAAATCCCCAGAACAAAAACTCTGTTGGGTTTATATTCAGGTTCAGCAGGGAGTTTCCCACTGGATGATGGAAAGTTGTGGATCAGGGACACCTGGATGATGGAATGTGGTGGTTCATGAGTTTTTGACACCTTCTAAATGGACACAGCTGCTTCCTGCACCAGCCCAGTTGGCTCCAGAATGTCCCATCATGGTCCAGCAGCAGAGTGAACCCTTCAGGCTCTGTGTCAATGTCCCAGCACTGGGCAGGGGAGTTATCACAGACAAAATTCCACCTCCCAGGGTTTGCCTCTTCCCTTATCTGGTCCAGCACCAGCTGCAGCCTGAGCTGGGTTGTGCTGGCCCCTGGCACTGGGGTGAGTGCTTTGCCCATGGGCAGCTTGCCCTAAGATTTTGAGCCACCAGCATCCCAGTGTCCCTTCTAGTATCACATTCTTCTTAGACCTGGGAGGACTGGACAGTAGAGAGATAACATTTATCTCACCCCAAATTCCCTCCACACTCCAAATTCTGTTTGTAGGTGTATTTGGGGAGGGGTGCCTTGGGTGTCACAGAGGAGCAGCTGCTTCTTTGCAGTTTGCTGCAGTGGGCAGAGACCTTTCCCTGATTTCAGCAATATTTAAGCCATGAACCATTTCATGCTCTCACAGTTTGCAAGCTGAAATTCCTACATTTCCCACAGCCCTCATGGACATGAAATTCCTTCATTTCCCACAGCCCTCATGGACTTGATGCCTCAGGACTGAGCACTGCCTGTTTGGCCACAGTGCCTGAAAGCCCCAGGTCTCTGTCCTGAGATGAAACACAATGGGAGCCCTGCTCCCTGCCCTATCCAGGAGCCTTTCTCCTCGTTAGGGATCCCTTTTTCTCATCACTCCCTTGATGCTGCTTTGGTGAATTCATAGGGTTCACATGAAGGTGCCTGAGAGCAGCGTTTGCCCTGGTTGTGGAAGGCATCAAAGTGATACCCAGACTCTCAGAAGCCTGGAGAAATGGCCTCAGAAAGGAAGAAATTGGTCATTAAATGCACTGAAAATGCACTTTTCCTGGAAAAGATACAAAATAAGAAATCTTGGTCTCCCCTCATTCCTCCACAGCTGCTCTCTGCTTCCCTGTCAAACTGGACTGATTGGAGTCCCTGGGGATTAGGAGCAGGGCTTGTAAATCCCCCCAGTTCAGCTCCCATCCCAAAGATGTTTTCACAAATCAATTAGTGCCTTTAATTACGGTGAGGGAATTTACTGATTTAGCCGGATTGAGTCTTTGCACTTTGGGCTTGAAGCTTTAGTGTTGGGATTTTCCATGTGGGGCTTTTATTTTCAGTCAGAGTCCAGGTTATCAGTGAAATGAGAAATCACTTTACTCCCTTATAAAGTGAGCTCAGTGCTGCTTAAAAGGTGATTTCTTTGCTGAAGCTGCCAGACAGAGGTGAAGGAGCAGCCAAGGAAATGCCTCAGGTGTGTTAGCAAAGTTTTGCCCAGCCTGGAGCTGCAGGGACTCTGTGTCCCATGGCTGGATGGATGGGATCTCCCATCCCAAATCCCAGGATAATGGAAATAAGGGTGAGGTCCTTGTTTAGGGAGTACTAGATTATTTGTGGGGTGTGCAGCTGCTAGGATGGATGGCTGGGACTGCACTTGTCTCATCACTCATGGAACTATTAAGGCTGGAAAAGACCTCTAAGATAACTGACTCCAATTCTTAACCTAGCACTGACATGTTCACCACCAAAATGTGTCCCCAAGTGACACATCCCCACAGCTTTTGAACACTTCCAGGGATGATTTGAGCATTTCTAGTGATGGAGCATTTTTGGGTACAACCTCTCCACTTTGCTTTTCTTCATCTGAAATCCAGAAGCATCAAATGGAAGATTAAGAGATGCCCATTTTAACCAGCCCTACCCAATTTCATCCTCCTCCTGATGCACTTTTGAGTCACTCCAAAGGTGCACAGCCCTGGAGAGAGAAGATGGAATATCCAGGATTACCACAAGGATTTGGGGTGTCAGGGGTAGGTTTAGGTGCTGTAACTGTGGGGCTGAGCTGTTCCCAAGGAGAGATGATTGCCACTAAACCAGCTTTGCTAAACCAGTGAATGAATACCAAGCCTGGCTTAAAACCTTTTCAAGGGCTATTTTTCAAGACAATAAAGAAAAGATCACTGCTAATTTACTTCCATAGCCCGGAAAAAAAAAAAAAAAAAAAAAAAAAAAAAGTCACGCTGGGCTGGCAAGTAAAAAAAGTTTTATGAGGCTCCATTAATACTTTTGATCTGGGTTTTATTTGAGTTACATCCAGCAATTACCTGAGTCTGCAGGCAGAAAATGATACTCAGGGTCTTTTGGGGCAATAAACAGTTAAATTCTGAGAGCTTTTGGCACCTCTGTTATTTTGCTGGGCAGCAGCAGGTCTCCAGGCTCTGCTCCCACCTGGCTGAACATCCAGACACAGCCACAAATGCCAATGGCTGGTAATTTTAAAGGCAAGAAACTGTTCTATTTACTTTATTTTCAAGCCAGAGAGGGTTTGGGGGTGATTTTAAGTCTTCAACAAACAAAAAACTGCTTTACCTTTTCTCTTTCTCTGGTCTGGCATTGTGGCTGTGTTTATTACCTGTGGTCTGAGCCTGCAAGCTCAGATTCCAACCCAAACAGAGGATTTTTAATATGTGAGTTTTAAACTGTGTGCACAGATTTGGTTAATTAAATAAAAGGATTTGTGTTTATATAGACACAAATACCTGTAGGTGTGTTCACACACTGGATTTTTGTGGAACACGTAAAAATTTCAGGCAAGTAAAGATATGAAATCCCTTCTAGTTTGAATCAGCAGAGATTAATTATATTAGTAATGATATAATTATTAAGTTATGTAATAATAGAAATAAAATATTTTTAAAATAATTTTATAATATTTTTATAATATTATTAAGATAAAGGCTCACAGGCAAAATTCAGAAGATCCAGGACACTGGAGAAAGAACAATTTGGTTTATACACTTCTGGGTTTTGAAGAATGAGCTGTCCCTGGATGATGTCAGGAATCTTTACAGGGATGCTGAATTTTGGGGAGAGGGTATTTTTTTCTGTAAGGGAGGGAAGAGGAGGTCTCTTGTAAGCAGATGTGTGACTTCAGTAGGATCCCTTGTCCATTCAGAAAAACTCATCCAGATCTTATGGAAACAGCAAAATGTGGGTTTGCCCTGTAAAATTTCCCATTAGCAATTCCTGTCATAGCTGATGATTTCAGAGAGAAAAATCTTGAGATGCTCTGCAAAACTCAAGGTCAAATGTTGCCCTAAGCATGGACCAGTCCAGTCTTTGAGTGAAAGACCATGAGGAGAGGTGTCCCAGGAGTACCTGCTGAAAGATGTGGTTGTGCCAATTCTCTTTGAATAAACCCAAACTGTTTGGTCCATCAGTGTGGGTGCCACTGGAAGGGCTGGAGCAGAGCTCACCCAAACCTGGCAGCTATTCTCTGTGTCTGCATTCATTCCTGCCTCCCCAGCTGATTAATAATGGAAGAAAAATGAGGAACACTGAGAACAAAGGTCAGAAATGGGGGAGATTTGTTGCCTTCTTCCTCACAGGTTGTTTATTCTCTGGTGTTTTCTCATTTATAATGCACGTGCTTCACCTTTCCTGCATGTGCAGCTTTACCTGGAGGCAGGAAAGGGATTCTGAGCTTTCTGTTCACAACCTCATTGATTTCCACATGGCCTCCCCTTCCAAGCAGGAAATAAACTGCATCCTGGACAGTTTCCAAAGGGAGTTATAGGGGCAGGTGCTGAAGCTGCTGAGAGCACTCCTCACACTGGGAAACCCTCAGAGATGGGGCTGTGATGTCTGAAATGTCTGCTGATGCCATTTCCTCCTCCTGTCCTGGCTGTGTGAGCCCTGACAGGTGAAGATTTTGTGTTCTTGGGTAACTCAGCTCTGGATCTTTGGTGTTCCTGGGTAACTTTTCTCCTTTCAGCCCTGGATCACTCTGCCTCTTCCTCATGCTGTAACAGCAGAGCTCACCCTGACAGATCAGAGCTGCTTTAATTTGGGATGGACAAAGCTGCCTATGGTGAACCCTTCTCCTTAATGTGGTGTTCAGAGCCAGCCCTGAGAAGCTTGGGAATGGTCCTACAGTTTCCTTCCTCCTTCCCCTACATTCCCTGAAGTCCCACAGTTTCTGGCTGCAGCTGGAAGAGGCAGGGGGAAAGAGAAGGATGTTTCTGAGAGCAGGGGGAAGGAGAGAAGGATGTTTCTGAGAGCAGGGGGAAGGAGAGAAGGGTTTTTCTGAGATCTGTTTCCTTGTGGTGACAGTGACTGCAGGGAGTGAGGAGGGCTCCATTACATCTCCCCATAAAAGTGAGAAAATCCTCCAGATGCCTGTGGGCTGTGGCTTGTGGGAGTTGGCTTTGTCAGGAAATTTGCCTTTGAGCAAGGGGACACAGAGGCTGAGAATCTCTCTCAGTGTTGGATCATGAACTTCCACATGGAAACCAGGCCAGTGCCTGATGCACACCAAAGCTGAAGACTTTGGCTCAATTTATTCAAATTTCTACAGGGCTGGGTTCCCTGGTGGCACCACAGAGTTCACTGAAGTAGCACTGTCATAGTCAGGGTGAGGTTTGATAGCAGATTACATATGGGGCTATAAATCTGTCCTGGTTTGAAGGACAGGTGTCTGCCAATAAAGGCAGAAGCTTCTCTTTGAAATGGAGAATGTAAACCC
>JAOTQP010000870.1:2369120-2381050 GCA_026413545.1 Cichladusa arquata
TGTATGGATTCCCTTCCTGTGATGATGTACGGATTCCCTTCCTGTGATGATGTGTGGATTCCCTTCCTGTGATGATGCATGGATTCCCTTCCTGTGATGATGCATGAATTCCCTTCCTGTGATGATGTGTGGATTCCCTTCCTATGATGGTGTGTGGATTCCCTTCCTGTGATGATGTGTGGATTCCCTTCCTGTGATGGTGTAGGAAATCCCTTCCTGTGATGATGTGTGGATTCCCTTCCTGTCTTTCCTTAGCTGAGGAGCTGGAGGGATGAGAGCAGAGAGAGTGTAACAACAGGACACCTGACAGTGGAAAAACAAGGAAAAGGGAAAAAAACCACCTTTTTTTCTTGTGCAGGTCCCTGGCTACCGACAGGAACGGGTGGAGAAGGGCCTGAAGCTCTTTGCCCAGCTGATCAACAACAAGGTTTTCCTGCTGTCCTTCATCCGCACGCTGGAGTCGCAGCGCAGCTTCTCCATGCGGGACCGCGGCAACGTGGCCTCGCTGATCATGACGGTGCTGCAGAGCAAGCTGGAGTACGCCACCGACGTCCTCAAACAGCTCCTGGCCGACCTCATCGACAAGAACCTGGAGAGCAAGAACCACCCCAAGCTGCTGCTCCGGAGGTGAGGATGGAGGGCATGCAGGGAGACGGGCTGGGAAGGTTGCGCGCACATCGTCATCGTCTTTGGAGGTGTAAATCTTGCTCCGTCTCTTCCCTAACCAAAAAGTACTCAAAAGTACCAAAAAGTACCAAAAATTACCCAAAAGTACCAAAAAGTAGTCAATGATCAAAATTTGTCAATGATCAAAAGCTCTCAATGATCAAAAGTTGTCAATGATCAAAAGTTGCAGAACTAATCCACCTCTGGATTTTCATGTGGATCCTCCAGAAAGTTTCACGAGGACAGAAAAAGCTCAATCCTTGTTCTGGCCTCTTTGCATGCTTAAGATGTTAATGTATGCTCATGCTTCCTTTTAACCTCAAAACTCCAATCATGTTGTGTAGGACCTGTATGAATATCACACATATGGTGTATTAAACCCCTGGTGAGAGGATGGAAACTTCTTCCATCTCCTGCCTGGAACATGGATTTCCCAGGATTTCTTGTTCCTGAGTTAGCTATGGACATGTGGAGAGTCTTCAGCTGCATTGTGAGATCTCATTTCTCTCCCAGAGCTGAGGGTTAGTGGAAATCAGCAGAAGAGAGAGACGACAGAATTGGTTTCATACAAATTTGAATTGATGCTTCTTGGCCTGGTCTAAGGTCTAAACTCCACAGTTCTGTGGGAAACCTCATTTTAGGAATCTACTGCTCTGTGATTAATGTCCTTTCCCTGCCTAGGGAAGTGCTGCCTCTTCTCCCTTTAGGATCAGATTCATCTCCTTTTCACAGATTGAACCAACCCTCCTGCTTCAAGGGCCCTAAATAAAATCATGGGGAGTCTTCTGGAGATGAGTGGCCTTTGCCACAGCTCAGAGCTGACTCTGAGGAGCCCTCAGCTGACTACAATGGACGGCTTGGACACAGAGGGGATCTCTGGTGCCTGCTGGGCTGGGAGTTTTTTTCATCTGGCACACAGCCCACTGTGCAGAACCAGCAGAAAAGGAGCAGAGGGCACTTCCTGGCATTCAGGGCAGCAATGCCAGAGGCAGAGGCTGGACTTTGCTTTGGTGTCACTTGACTCTCTGATGTGATCAAGCCCTGCAGCCTGGCTGGTGACCACCCTCCAGCTGTCCCCAGGCTTCCTGCCTGTGCTTCTCCTCTAATGTTGGATGGCACTGCCTCCCCTCTTCACTTCCTCCTTTTGCTTCCCCTTTCTCCATCTCTTCATCTTCCCTTGTTGCTCACTCTGAGCATCCCGTCTTTCCTCTTTCCCCTTCTTCCAGCTCTTGTCTAAGTCTAATCCTCTTTATTGGAAATTAATGGTGGCCTTTGGAAGGAGAGCCAGAGAACAAAGAAGGCACATCCAGTGTTCCAAACCCTGGAAACACCAGGAGAAGCCAGAGAAGGAGGGTCTGCACTGAGCAGCACCAGAATAGAACATATGAATTGCTCAGTGCCTTGGGTCAGATGTTGGTGTGAGGTCCTCAGACAGATCTTTGGAGCAGCTGGATCCAACTTGATGCTTCCTTTCCCTGTGAAACAGAATATTTTGCAGTTTTGGAGGAGTTTGACAGAAGAAAGGAGTTGGTAGAAGTGATTTTCCCACCTCACCTGTGCCCAGTGTTCATCCCACATGACATTTATGGCCCCAAAGAGATTTTCTGGGCAGAGAGCAGCAGCAACAACAAGCAAGAACCTCTGCACAGCTTCGGTGAGAGCTGGGACAAGGAGGACCCACTTTAATTCTTCCAGGCAAGGACTCTTCTTTTTTCTTGGCTTCTCCGAGTTTCTCTTGGTTCCTCTTGATTTTTCTCCAGTGTGTGGGCTGGAGCCAGCACAAGTTTCTGCAGGAGAAGCTCACCCTGAAGGTCTGAGATGGATTTTTGTTTGACTGAGCACAGAGTGCTCAAGGGCAGAAGGATGAGCTCCGTGTATGTGCCACATTGACACATTGAGGAGTGTAATCACTCCCAAATGCCAGGGAGATAGGCAGTGCCAGATAACTGTTCCTCAGAGACTTAGATCTGTCTCTCCTGAGTATTTATACAGCCTCCTTGACATATGGCCTCGCTCTGAGCTCCTTGGATTTGATGGATTTATCACCCCTGAGCTCCTCGGAGAAGATTCCTTCAAATGTCGTTGACTCCTTTTGGTTGTTGGAGAAACTGAAAAACAGATACACAGGGACTTGTAGAAGAGAATGAGCGCAGCAAGGGTTTTCCTGCAGGTCTCCTAAATCCAAAACTAAAACAGGGAACCTAGGACGTGCTAAATCCTGATGGGTGCCATGCCAGACTTCCCACTGGGCAGGAAGATGGACAAGAACTGTATTTTTTTTTTTTTTAATAGGACCAGCATGACTAACTCATTTCCAATCCTCTTTTTTTCTCCACTTTAGGACAGAGTCTGTGGCTGAGAAAATGCTCACCAACTGGTTCACCTTCCTCCTCTACAAGTTCCTCAAGGTAAGAGGAGGAGCATGCCTGGAAAAACAGCTGCTTTAAAGCATTTCTTCTTGGTGAGGATTAGTTGGGGTGAAAACTTCCTAGATGTAAAGTTAAAGGGGTTTTTTTTGCCTCTGGAAGGAGGTCACTGCCTAACAGGATATAGGCTATTTTCTGACCCAGGGAGAACAAAGAGGGACACTTTGCTAGAGAGGCAACTTGTTGGTCTCTGTCTTGTACAGAGGTGGGATCTGAGTGCTGAAATGGGAAGGATTTCAGTGCCTGACTGAGACCTGTGTGGAAAATGCTGTCCTTTTAACAGCAGACTGAGGTCTCCATCATGTGGTGATCCGTATTTTCAGTGCACAGGGGATGGAGATCTCCTTCCACCCCAGCTCAGAGGCTGTAGAGACACAGCCCCACGAGCAGTGGAGGGACACCCATCAGCAAAGCTGTGTGGAAGAACTTGAGTGGAAGAATTTGAGGCACTCCTTGAGCTCTCCCATTCCTCCTGGAAGGTCTCCTTGGGGTTTGTGTAGTTAAAAAAGTCTTTCAGTCTTTGAGCCCTGCCACTGACTGCTGGAGGATCCAATTTCCCCTGGGGGACCCACACTGAGCCTCAAGAATCACAAATTGCTCAGAGCCAGCCTTCTGAGAAGCTGAGCTCTGCACCTCTCCCCCACTCCCACTGCAGCTGCTAAATATCCTCCCACCTCACATCCTCATTTGGACAGAATAACCACCTCTGCCAGGCAATTTGAGGCTTTACAAATAAACCCCAATCCCCCTGAGCCTTCCCCAGGCACGACCAGTTCAAGGACGAGCACATGGGAAAGTTTTGAAGGTCCCTGGAAGGTAATTTCAGAGACTTCAGTATCAGATCCCTGCTTTCAGCTGAAAGGAAAGGATATAAGGAGGTGACTCTCTAAAGAGCTGCTTTTATAATAGGCTTTTTTCACCCCACTCAGCTACTTGTCTTCTTGCCTTAGCCTGAACAGAGGCCTGATAAGGGCAGGAGACAGGCACACAGAAGCAATATGCTGCTGGCAGATAAGCTAATTAAGTGGGAGACAGGTGTAGGGACTGAAAAAGGGACCACTTTGCTCCCGATTATTAACTTGTTTTCGCTGGGATTTACACCAGAGGAAAATGACCTCTCTGGTGGTTGAGTTGGGACACAAGAGGAGAGGGTGAGGAGGGGAGGAGGAGGGAGGGGTGAAGAAAGCTTGGGGTGCACGGCACTGGGGGAGTGCAGCAGGGAGGAAAAGGGTGGGAAGAGGAGTGCAGTGAGTGGGAATGATGAGGAGAAATTAGGGATGGATGAGCTTTGCATTGCCTGCCTGGGGCTGCTTGTTGCTGTCCTGTGCTGGAGATCCCACACTTCTGTCACCTCCCCACAGCTCCAGGGGCACATCTGGGGCTGGGCACTCCTGTTTGCTGCAGAGGGAGAGTGCTCAGGGAGTCTGTGGACTCTGCCCAGACACCCAGGGTGGAGCACCAGCCATCCATCTCCTTTTAAAACCTGCTCCCAGGTGATTTGGGACCCATCCCACCACCTGCTCCACCAGTGCCAAGCTTTGGCTTGGTGGCAACCACTTGAACAGCCCCAGCATTGCCAGGGGACGCTGACACCTCTGTCCCATGGCAGGGACAAACAGAATAAGCTGAGTTGAATGGACCTACAAAGATCATCAAGCCCAACTCCTGGCACTGCACAGGACCATCCCCAAGGCTCCCACCATGTGCCCAAGGGCTGGTTGCACTCTGTAGAAGTGCAGAGTCACCTCTGATCCTGTGCTGTTGGAACAGACTGGTTCCCATTGATTTATCCATCGTGAGCCATTTGGGATGGCAAACCAAGGCAGTCACCGGGGTGCCCAGGTTTAATTCTAATTCCAGCCTGCAGTTTCACCTCATGGCTCCCTTTCCTCCCTGCAGGAGTGTGCTGGAGAGCCTCTCTTCTCCCTGTTCTGTGCCATCAAGCAGCAGATGGAGAAGGGCCCCATCGACTCCATCACGGGGGAGGCGCGGTACTCGCTGAGCGAGGACAAGCTCATCCGACAGCAGATCGACTACAAGACCCTGGTGAGTGCTCTGGGCACCCCTTCCCCTGGGCTGCTCCAGAGCCTGCTGCCTGAAGGAGAGCAGAAACCAGTGACTCACCCTCTGGGATGGTTTATTCTTGTGTTTTACTAGGGTAATGCTGCCTAAGGCTGGCTGTTAAAATTTAAGAATGTGTTTCTCCAGTGAGGATTTCAGCATCAAGGGATAGCCAGAGGTACACAGTGCAGGGACCTATCAGGTCAGCTCTAGAGAAAGCACAAGTCAAAGAAAAAGGAACTTGCTTTAAAGATTTCAAGGGAAAGAAAACTAATCCCTGTCACTGAGCCATTTCCCTCAAAATGGAATTGTCTGCATGGTGCAAGATACTCTTTGCATATGTGCAGCTTTAGCTTCTGCTCTGAGATTACACCCTCTTCCCACTTGATTAAAGAGCATCAATTAAAGAGCATTAGATATCTCTTCTTAGTGTGTTTGTGGGCCTTCATTCTTCCCCAGATGCACTAAATCCACTGAGCTTCTAAGTCTCTGCTGGATGAAGAACACTTTCTAAGCCTTCAATGATCCTTGTAATTTTTCTATTTCCCTTTTTCATCTTTATTCTCAGCAAATCCCAAGTTTTAGGACAGTCAGAAGATGCTCTAAACTGATCAGATTATTTTATTTGCACTTTCAGATGAGGGACATTCATCTCACTTAGCTCCAGGTACCTCTGAGAGCTGTGTCCAATCACAGAATCATGGGATGGTTTGGGTTGGAGGGGACCCTAAAGATCATTTAGTTCCAAGTCTTAGACCTTAACCTGTCTTAGACCTGTCTTAGGCTTTAGTCCAAGCAGGCTGATACTAGAAATGCCCTTTTCTGTTCTGTAACTCCAGTCTAGAGCTGAGCTTTGATTGAACCCAAGTCTGATGAGGGGGTGGACTTAATTCTTCAATAAGGCCACAGTTTTATTTTGCATATTAAAAACGTGACTTTCCTACTAAAATGGCAGCATGGTGCTTCTCTGCTGTTATGTGTGGCTGTCTAAAATTTCAGAGGACTGATCACACATGGAGAAAATGAGCAGAAAGGAGAAAAAATGCAGCCACAGAGTGATCACTTTCACTGAAGGAAATCCCCCCCGATCCTTTTAGGCTTGATCTAAAGCAGCCAGCAAAGGGTAGTAATTATACATCAGGCTGAACAAAGCTCTCCTCTGCTGGCTTTGTGCTGTTTGATGATAATCAGCTCTCCCTCTTACATCTCAAGAGCAGACAAATATATCCTGATAGGAATCTCAGCAGATTTACAGAGATCAGCTCTGGTGAAGGAGATTAAGAAGGAGCAGAATACGAATAAGATTGTTCTTCGTTTCTGTTTCTCTTTATTTCTGTTTTATTTTGTCCTTCTTCTACCTTCCTTGAGCCTCCTGACATCTTTTATTAAAAATATAGAGTAACGAAATAAAGCCAGAACTGCAGTGGTTGTAATATGGGAATTCCAGCAGAAAAATTGAGAGAGATTATTTACAGAAGCCTGGAGTGACAAGACAAGAGGGAATGACTTCAAACTGAAAGAGAGTAGGTTTAGATTGGAAATTAGGAAAAAATTCTTCCCTGTGAGGGTGGGAAGACCCTGGCACAGGGTGCCCAGAGCAGCTGTGGCTGCCCCTGGATCCCTGGGAATGTCCAAGGCCAGGCTGGACAGAGCTTGGAGCAGCCTGGGATAGTGGAAGGTGTCCCTGGCCATGCAGAGGGTTGGTACAAGATAATTTTTAAGGTTCCTTCCAACCCAAACCATTCTACAATTTTATAATTCTCAGAGTGCTTTCCTATGCTTGGCTTTTTTGGGGTCTTTCTCCTTTTTCTTCACTAAACCTCACTGTATGAGAACTCCATGGAAGATTCCAGCCTAATATAGAAGTGAGAGAAGGATTTCTGTCCCTGGGACAGGAACTGCAGAGATGTCCTGGTCTCAGGAAAAACCACTCAAACTCAGAACCAGGGTCATCATGTGAGTAATCACAAATTGTGCCTTTATTATTTAAATGCCACTAATCCTAGTGGAAATCAGGGCTTAGCTGAGCCAAGCTTTGCATGTATATGGACACTCAGAGACAGCTCATGGCTGGAAGAGCTTGCAGATTTAAAAAAAAAAAAAAAAAAGCCCAAGGATGGAGTGGATGGAGTGAAAGGTTAATAAACACAAATCCAGAGAAATGAGATGTCCCAAGGTCACACAGAGTCAGTGGGAGAGCAGGGCTCAGGGATAACTTCTCCATGTGCTCCCACCCAGCAGCTGGATGATCACACAGACCTCAGTGAGTGACAGAAATGTGCTGGTGTCCTCTCAGTGCCCAAATAGTCACATCCTTGAAACCCAAATGAAGGTGATGGGTGATGGAGCAGCAACACTGCATTTAGGAGATCCACATCACAAAACTTCCCTCAGAGTGACCAGTCCTGTAGGAGCATGACTCAGGCCATCACGGGGTCTCTTCCCCACCAATCTGACACCCAAGATGGTGTTGAAGTCTCTGAGCAGCTCTGCTGGAGCAGTGGGATTTGTTTCTGGCTTGGTTGTTACGAGCATGGAGGAAAGCTTCATGGTCCACACAAGAAACATCTGTAAAACTCCACTGGAAAGATGATGCAAAGCCTGGGGAATATATGCCAAAGCCAGTGTGCTCTGGGAATGGGGTTGGCTTCCTTAAGTGGTGTTTGAATTCCCTAAAATTGTTAAGGGGCACCCTTGACAGTCATTGTAATGAACATGGAGGTGTTTAGGGGGTGACCAACTGCCCCATCAATGCTTAAAACACAAGAACAGCCCTTTGAAGAATTGCCTTCTCTGCTCCTCCTTCTTCCAGCTGAGCTGGAAAGAGGAAAGCAAGGATTACAGTAGTCAGGGTATGAATGAACATGGTCCACTCAGGCAGGGTTTTCCTGACACCTTCTAAAGGTGGCACCCTGTGAAATTCAAGGATGACCAAGAGCAAATCACCACTGTCACCTTCCAGCTGGATGGAAGGTACTGGTGTGGGGGACGCTGGTCAGCACCTGCAGGAGATGTTGGGTCTTCTGCACCAGATACTGGCCTGGCAGGACAGCTCAGATCATTTTAAAGAACACCAAGTGCCTTCTGTGGGGAGCTGACCCAAAATCCAGCTGAGCTCAGACCACTGAGAGAGGAACTGAGGAGTAACTTGGTCCCCAAACCAGCTGTGAGCCCAAAGAGCTGTCCCAGCTGCCATCACTGCTCCATTTCCCTACAGGGGTGTGGTAGAATAATTTAGGCTGGAAAACATCTTTAAGATCATTAAGTCCAACCATAAACTAAACACCAGTGCAGACTCTCAGCAGTCAGGTGGGATTTTCTGGATGCACCCAGGAAGTTTGCAGAGGAAGAGGTTTCTGTGGGCTGGGAATGGGCATAACCCAGCAGAACTGCAGAGGGCAACACCAACAAATGACCTTCAACACTGGATTATTTTCAACAATATCTTTTATGTACAATTCTGTGATCCTTTGAGATCAAACATGCCCCAGAACTGTAAATCTGTGCTGTTATTACGATCTGAATTGATGCTTTTTCAATACTTCTGGAAGTGACATACAAATAATAGCATTATGATCTAATCAATATCTCCTATTTACATCTCCCCTTTCATCCAGCAAGATCACAGAGCTCTTTGTAAGCAATATCTTCATGAGTCCTTCTTAGCTGAGCATAACATCACCAAAGGGAGCCTGGTGAGGCAGTGTGTAATTAGACTGACAGGATTTCACCCCATTTTTGAGTTCCCACTGCATTTTAGAAGATGGAAAGTGATGGACAGTCCAGCACCTCTTGCACTCTACAGAAGGGAATTTAAATCAAGTTAAAATTTGTCTAAGGCACCAAAATCAACATACCTGCACTTGAAAATGCACCACAGGAACACTTAATGACCATGTATAGCCTGGAGCATCACTGAACATCCCTTTCAAGTGCAAAGGTGTGCTAAGTTTATAAAACTTTATAGACTTCACACTTGTGCAACCAGAAATGAGCAGAATGGTCAACAGAGACACAGCCAAGGGTTAACAGGGAGATTGCTGTTAAATACTCTGTGTTTAAGGTATCCCCCCTCACCACATGCTTTGCATTTACTCCTGGCCAGAGTTGAAAAAATTAAATTTTCCTTCTGAGAAAAGAGAGGCCTTGCCAGTTGGGTTGATTTTCTTCTTCTGTATGTGAAAGCAAAGGTCGTTGATGTTGGTTTGTGTTTGATTTTTTAAGAAGCCCTGCATTTCAGATTAATAACATTCTTTTGAGTCTGCTCAGTTCCATGGCTGTGCAGTTGGACAAATGTAAAGCTTTTCACAGGGATTATCAAAACCAGGTGGAATGCAAGGAGGCCACTCCTGAATGAGGTCATTGACATCTCAATGAACATTTTTTACTGAAAGCATCAGAACCTCAGCTGGTGCTCACGGGTTTTCTGTTGTTAATAAAGAAATTATTCCCTGTGAGGGTGGGGAGGCCCCTGGACCCCTGGAAGTGTCCAAGGCCAGGCTGGATGGGGCTTGGAGCACCCTGGGATAGTGGAAGGTGTCCCTGCCCATGGAAGGGGGTGGAATTGGATGATCCCTTCCACCCCAAACCCTTCTGTGACTCCACGATTAAATATAATTAAGATACCCCCACGTGAAACCACACCTCTGTGCCCATGTGAGGGAGGGAGGGAATACCCTTGGCACCCATCTTTTGCACCCTAGGCCCCTGTTGTGGGGCACAGACCCGCCCAGGGGGCAGCCAGAGGGTTTCAGTGCTGCTGTGACAGGTGTGTGGTGCCTCTGTCCCAGGTGCTGAGCTGTGTGAACCCCGACAACGTGAACAGCCCCGAGATCCCCGTGAAGATCCTCAACTGTGACACCATCACACAGGTCAAGGAGAAGATCCTGGATGCCATCTTCAAGAACGTGCCCTGCTCCCACCGGCCCAAAGCTGCTGACATGGACCTGGGTAGGAGATTGCCCCTGGCCAGGGGGGAAAAGGGGAGGTGGGAGGTGGCCAAACTCCATCCAGACATTCTGCTGGGACAGGGACTCCTCAACACACTCTCTGCAAGGCAGAGAAATCACAGTGGCAGGGCAGAGGGGACATTACGGTGACATTTGTGCTCCTGGCTTAGGGAATCTTTGGCCTTGAGGACTTAAAAATAACAGTACCCTGCTTTTCTGCCCACAGAATTCATCTTGGACAAGGGTCTGGAAAAAGCATGAGTGGGACTGTTCTTGTTCTCTTGCCAAAGACTCTAGGAAAATGATACCTGCAGTGAGGATGGTGGGAGGAGTGGGTGTGTGAATTTAGGGTCCACAAGCAGGTGTGGTGCCACACTGGAGGATACTACAAAAAATGCAGGAAAATCTGCTCAGGGCATTGCTGGTGTCTGGTGCAGGGCTGGGGACTCCATTGTGGCTGAATCTACCAGAATTTGCTCTCAGTGACCTTCAAAGAGTCTGGGCTGGAAAATGATGGAGTCTATAAAACCAGCTGAGCTGTAGAGGAACCAAAAGGAGAAGGAATGGACCGAGGCCAAGAAACAATTCACAGCAATAATGAAGGCAGGAATGAGAGGTCAGGGATTAAAGTTAAGTGTCTGAGTGTGTGTATGTGTAAGGGAGGGAGGAGTTCCTGACAGAAATTGCTCATCAAAGGCAGTAAGAATAACGAAACAAGCTGCCAAAACCAGCAGCAGTAAAGAACAGATCTCGTACATCACCCAGAAAAGACCCACGATGGCTCTGGAGCTGCTGTGAGTGGGCAGGGGAGTGGTGAGAGGTGGGGTGGGCGTGAGGGAAGGCAGGGCAGGGTGCACACAGAGGAATGGGGGTCCCAGCCACACCTCCTGACCTGTCTGGTGCCCCACGGTGGGCACAGAGCCCAGCTCCTTCAGATCTCAGACTGGCTGTGACTGGGGAGTGCTTGTTCTGCTGGGAAGATGAGGGATGCACCCATAATGGGATGCAGGAATTTTGCCTGCATGTTGTAAATACAGGGATTAATTGGATTGCACTGTAGTTCTGAGAACCAGAAGTGTGTGTGTGCAGAGTCCCAGCTGGAGCCTGGCAATTCTGCATCCAGAATTGCTGCTGTTTTAAGAAATACTGGCCTGTTCAAGAGCAGACTGGACAGGGCTTGAAGCAACCTGGTCTGGTGGAAGCTGTCCATAAAAAGGGGTTGGAACTTTCAGATCCCTTCCCACCCAACCCAGTCTGTGGTTCCACCTCCTGAGTGGTGCTGAGGAGCAGAAATTTCCAGAAAGTTGGAATGAGCAGAGAACAGGCTTGCCCACAGTGACAACAGACTGGCTAATGAGCAGCTCTGGCCAGGAGCACTGATGAGGCAGCTGGGGGGGAAAAACAATTAAAATACAAACAAAACCCTCATTTCCAGTGGAAGAATCTCACCAGCAGCAATGCAGATAACAAGGTGGGAGGAGCAGGGCTGGCCTGGGTGAAACAGGGACAAGAGCATCCACATACCCAGCCACAGCTCCATCCCAGCTTTCCCATGAGGAAATGGTGCTCCTTGGCACCTGGCATCCTCCAGAGAGCCTGATACAGCTATTCCTGAAAAGGGCCCCTGAGATAAGAAACCCTTTCCTTAGGATGACTCATGTTAGAAAAATGTTCACCCCCTACAGAAACCCCTGTTATCTTTTAGGATTTCTATTGGTCTTTACTAAATGATTGGTCTTTTCTCACCTAGAACCTTAAAGTAATTGGATAGTTTTCAATTTATAATTTTACTGGTTAGATTTCAATCCTCCTAAACCCTATTAAATAT
>JAOTQP010000870.1:2381629-2398117 GCA_026413545.1 Cichladusa arquata
GTAAAACCCTATATTGTTTCCTGCTCCCATCACCATTTTCTGGGCTTTCTGTCCATGCTCTGGCCAGATTGCTCACATGGCAGAAAGCAAACAAGCTAATGAGTTGTTTGGAGCTGTTAAATGCAGGGTAGCTGCAGGCAGAGGGACTTGTGTGTGTGGCAAATGTCAAAATGTTTGGCAGTTGCCCAGGCAACTCCTGGAGGGGGCTGCCAGCTGAAAGCCTCTATTTTGGACACCCTGAGGTTAAGTTTTAGTCCAAACCCCCAAATTGCAGCCCTGTGAGTAAAGACTTCTATCCACATTCATTTTTAAAAGGTCTCCCCCACATGTGAAACACCCCATCTTTGGGAAAAGATGAAGATGTAAGGATTGAAAAATAGGAATGTGGCTTCGTGCTGAGGCTTTTGCTCAGCAAAATGATTTTTGGGAGTGCTGAGGTGGTGGGAGCTGCTGGCTTGGCTGGCTCTCAGCGATGCTGCCTCAGGTCCATTGTGGATGTGTCAGGTGAGATTTCACCACTCACCAGCCCTGCAGGGCTGGGATGTGGGGTTCATTTCAACTGGAAACGTTCCAGCTGGGTCTGGCTGCAGTGTATATATAGGGTAAGACAGACAGTTTGTGTTTATCTCTCCTGAGGACAGGCTGGGAGAGCTGGGGGTGCCCAGCCTGGAGAAGAGGAGACTCCAGAGAGGCTTTAGACACCTTCCAGTGCCTAAAGGGGCTCCAAGAGAGCTGGGGAGGCATTTTGGGCAAGAGCCTGGAATGTCAGGACAAGGGAAAATGGCTTTAAATTAAAAGAAGGAGAGTTTTAGATTAAAGAAATAAATTCTTTACTCTGAGGATGGGGAGGCCCTGGCACAGGGTGCCCAGAGCAGCTGTGGCTGCCCCTGGATCCCTGGAATTGTCCAAGGCCAGGTTGGACAGGGCTTGGAGCAACCTGGGACAGTGGAAGGTGTCCCTACATGGCAAGGGTGGCACTGGGTGAGCTTTAAGATCCCTTCCCACCCAAACCAGCCTGTGATTCTATTTTTCACTCCATACAGGATGAAATATTTGGCATTCTTCAGCTTCTTGTTTTGAGATGGACTTTTATTCCCAGCCGTGGTGGCTCTTTCTCCATCCCAGAAACAGAGCTGAGTTTCTCCTTTCTTCCTAGACCTGGATCAGAGGGAAGTGTAACATTTTCTATAGGATTTGAGGTGCAGGGGGACATCTCCCAACCTTCCCTTTTCCCACAGAGTCACTCCCTAGCCAGGCATTGCTGCAGCTCAAAGAAGCACCTCATTGTCAAAGGCCCCTGGAATTTCCTTTTTCCCAGTCAAGTTGAACAGAAAGGTTGTTTCTTAAAAAAAAAAAAAATGAAGAGGAGAAAAAAAAAAGAGCAAAGAAGAAGTAATTCCTGCGTGCAATAAAAAGATACACTATCTGCTGAATGAAATATAAAGGCTTCACAGCAGCTGTCTCCTGAGTTTGCATTTACCACTGCTCCTGATTGGAAGGCTTGATAAGGTTAATGGGATTTTTACCTCCCTCCCCCTCTCCTCCCTCTCTCTGGAAGGTGGGAGTGTAACAAATTGGATTGGAGTGTGTCTGTCCTTTGTGCCAGCCCAGAGGAGCGCTCAGATCCCAGCAGAGAGGGGACAGGGTGCTGCCAGCAGGGACAGAGCTGGCAGCGTTCACTGAATGCTGTGAAGATGGATGGCAGGGCCTCCTTTTGCATTCCCTTTGCATTTCCAGGTCCAGATCTGGGGTTTCACATCCATTTGTGACCCCCTGAGCTCGTGGAGAAGGGGAGAGTGAGGCCAGGACAACTGGGTGTACTTTCCCTGTCATTGCTCAGTGAAGTATCAGGGGTGAAGTGATTTGTGTTTGGGCAGGGAAATGAGGCTGCAAAACTGAGACTGGAGACTCTAAGCCTGCCCTGAAGGTTTTCCTCCTTGTTTTGTGCAGTCAGACTGGCCCTGACTCTTCCTCACACAGCCCCTCCCCGCAGGAAAGGGCTCAGGAATGCCCTGAGTCCCTGCACAAAGGGCTTGACGAAACATCTCTGGATGTCCCTGCATCAGAGGCAAATCTGCTCTGCCAGCCCTGGAATAAAAATAAAACCCAGAATGAGGAAAGCTGTGCTCACCCTCAAATCAGAGGGTGTGCATCCCTCCCAAAACACGAGTGTGTCTCTCTCCAAAGGTGAGCCAGGGGAGAAAAGGACCACAGGAACATGAAGGAGAGAGGTCAAAGTGATGCTGTCCCCATGACCCCGTGAGGAAACACAAGAAACACTCTGTGACAGCAGAATTGGCTTTGCCATTGATTGAGGCACTTTCTAAGAGCACCATTTCCCATCCCAGCCCAAACTTCAGCGTTTTTTACTCTTCTAAACAGTGTCTGGGAGCAGTTAGATCTCAGGAATCTGGTCCAGGTGGGGATGAGCAGAGAGCATCACCCTCAGACTCCTCAAGGGTGATGCAGGTGAGGATCTGAGGAGCTGGAGTAGAGGAAGGGCAGTTCAGGATCAGTGCTCAGCCAACACAACCTCTGCCCACCCTGAGCATCTCCAGCCAAAGCAACACCCAGCAGTAAACACAGTTGCTGACCTCTTCCTGCTAATTTAAATGAATAATAAAGGCAACTGCAGCTCTCCCGTTGCATTTTAATTATGTGATAAGAAAAGTGCTGAAACCAAAAGAAATTTGCAACGGTCCTTGCATTTTTATATTAGGAAAAACAAGCAAGGGTGGCAGGTGATGTCTCCATATCCAAGAGTTCATTTTAATTAACTCCTGCAAATGAGTGGTGATTTTTTGCTGTGGCTCTGGCTAAGCTGTGTTTGGTTGGGTCACTGTGACTGCAATGTGACAACCAAGAGGAGAGTTTTGATGGTCGAGGCAGCCTGTAGTGAAGGCACAGCTTTCCCTAACAGAGAATTTCTCTCCTTTTGGTCATGTTTATGTTTTCCTTGCTTCAGGCAAGTCTGTGACTCCTCTGTGGCAATCCTCCTCAAGCCTCCACGATCTTAGAATTCTTTTCTAACCTTAATGATTCTGTCATTTTATGGAGTGTTGTTCAAGATTTGAGCAAAGAATGGCACCCTGGGAAGTGAGGGGCTGCTCCAGTGCTGCAGGAATTCATCATTCCAGGGTAGAGGCTAGAGAAGTGACAAAAGCAGGAGCCCTTCTGCCCAGAGAAAATTTCAAATTTTTTTTTTTTAAAGAAAATACCAAAACAAAACCACTACAGGCAGGTGCTGAATTCTTGTAAAATTTACATCCGCCATGGAGCAGAGGTTGGATCTGTCCCTGGCTCTTCCTCCCCTTTGTGCCTCTGCTATTGTTGCCTAATATTAAAAAACTCTTGCAATACTGTTAAAATAGTAAAATAAAAAGCAGACCTGTATCTGGAAGCTTCCAGGTGTCTCAGTGGTCACGGGTATACCCAGTATTGCCTTTCTGCAAATTTTATAAGTTTAACAAATTATCATATCTAACAAATATTGGCCAATTAGAAGAGCAGTTGGTTGGATAATATTTCCCTGGGTACTGCCCCATTGGAATTGATCCAGGGCTTCTTTGCCCCATTTCTTGTTGTGACTTCTCAGATTCTGACTGTAAAACAAAAGGTTCTTCTTGTAGGTCCTCTTCTTGAAAATAAGACCGAACAGTATTTCAGGAATGTGTTAGAAGCTTAGCTTATTATTCTAAAATCTAAGAGGAAGGGCAGGAAAAACCCCAGAAGCTATGTAACTATGGAATAGTAGTCTACAGTGCTACAAACATATGTAAATGTTCCCTGTATTGTTCCCTGTATTCTTCAGACATATATTGATAGCTCTGTGGCCTATTGTATTAGTGGCTGGTTTTCCCAGTACTTTTCCTTGGCCTTTCCCTAGGCAGAAAGTCAAAATTCCAGAGCCCCAAGCCCCAGGAGATGCAGGCTCCCAGTGCTATCTTGGTTCTACCAAGGTTCAGAACAACTTTTTGAGATACATTTAATGGACAAAGTACAGTTAATGCTGAAGGGGGGATTTCAGAGAAGGGGCTTGACCAGGGGAGGAATTGCATCACCACTTGTCCTTCTAACTGGCGCTTTTTATCAATTATGATAATTTCCTAAAAACCAAAAAAATGTACTCTCCTCTGGGAAGGGTGGACTTTTGTGGACATCGTTTCACAACTGCCCCTGAAGGTCTTTAAATAAAGATCCGCTCTTATATTGCTAAATATGACTAAAATTATCTGGGGTTTCATTTCCAGGTTGGGAAAAAGGTAACACCTGTGAGGTTCTTTGAATCTCCAGTGCTCTAAGGCACCAATTCTGGAGCTCTTGACTCCTACTTTGAGCTCTTGGCTCCTACTTTGTCGGGTTATCTTAAATAAGCAAAGCAGCTAATAGTTAAAAAGATTACTTATTACAAAGCACATCTTATTACAAAGCACATCAGTCTCAAAAGTACACAGACAAGCAATGGCAAAAGCAATGGCAATAAGCGAATGGCTAGAAGCCGAATGGCTAAGAGCAGCAATGGCTAAAAGCAACAACTCTCCCCAACACAAACTCTTATACAGGATTTTTCCAACAAGCTAAGACACAAACTCGGACCACCACTCCTTAACCTTTTAGAGTTCCAGTTTCTTAGCACACCAGGTTATGTATACAACTACTCCAACAACCTATCTTGTTCTATCTGAAAAATGTCAGCAATATTCTTACTATAGCTCTATTATGTCTAAGCACTGTCTACCACTGTGGGCCTGGAGCCTCTTGCTGAAGATATCAGTATGTTTCAACCTTCACTAGAACACACTCTACTACTGTGGCATTTGAAACCTTTCACTTACTAAAAGCATTAGAACTCACCCTAAAATTACTGACTTATTTCTACTTAAATGTCTACTTTATATGTGAGTGGCTTAATATACTTCAATCCATCCAAAAGATTCAATTCAATCCCTGCACCTTGATTTCTCTCTGAAGAATTCAGAGGGCCCCCTGACTCACTGCCTCCAACAACACCTTTGTCTCATTTGTCCCTGTTCTCCTGGCAGAGTGGCGGCAGGCGAGCGGGGCGAGGATGATCCTGCAGGATGAGGACATCACCACCAAGATAGAGAATGACTGGAAGAGACTCAACACGCTGGCACACTACCAGGTATCTGTGGGAGAGGCTGGGTAGGAGCTAGATCTTCTTTCTGACAAAATAAAAAGCAAAATGCTATTCTCTTGCCCAGGGAAGTGGTGCAATCAACGCTCCTGGAAGTGTTCAAAAATTTGTAGATGTGGCACTTGGGGACATGGGTCGGTGGTGGCTTTGGCAGTTCTGGGGGAACAGTTTGATGATCTCAAAGGTCTTTTCCAACCTTAATAATTTTGTGATTTTATTGTTCTAAGATGCAGAGGTAAAGAATGGTTGAGTGGGCAGTAACTGGGCAGAACCCCCATATTGAGCACATCCCTCCTGTCCTTGTCCCAGTTATCCTGAACAATGCTAGGGAGGAAGCCAAGGATAGGAAAAAAAATTTATTCCTCTCTCAGAGGACAGCTCTGGTGAGTGGAGATGGTGAAGGACAACAGGAGCTAATATTTCCTCACGTAGACAAACAAATCCAAGCTTTCCATTCCCCCTTTTCCAATGTATCCATGGCCCTTTTTATGCAAACAGAGTTCAGAAGGATGGAAGAGAGAAAAAGGGGAAGAGGGAGGCTTGGTGACTGGAAAAAGGAGGTGGAAAACAGCATGGCTGGAGACCATGGAGCAGTGGAGTTGTTATTACAAGGAACTCTTCTTTTTGATCCTTGGTCCAGATGACCTGCTCTGCTTCACTTCATCCCTCCATGACCTGGAAATCCATAAGAGAGGGTCAGAGATGTCTGAAAATGTCTTACACAAGTGGTAGATTTAATGAAAAAAGTGGAGTTTTGGTCAAAGTCTTCTTCCTTGAAAAAAAACACCAATGAAAAGACCTCATTAAGTTTGATCCAAGGGCGATTTTGTCATTTCCTCCATCACACATCAGCAACCTCTGTTTCATAACAAGATTATTTTCTCTTGTCACTTAGGAGCTGAGCTGAGGAGGCAGCAAGCAATAATTTGAAAAGGAAACAAAACTTTTACTTCAGATTGACTTCAGATTGACAGTCAACATTGCTGACTGATTTTAATTTTTTTTTCCCCAGAGAGAGCAAGGACGTTTCCTGCTTTATTTCATCAACAAACCAAGCATAATTTTTCCTCTCTCTCTGTGCTTTTTTCATGTTTTCTTTGCTTCAGGCTATGAGCTCTCAGCTGTATGATGAGCTGGGCTAGGTCCTCAGGAAGTATAATTTTCCTGGCTGTCCTGAAGGCTGACATGGAGCATGCTGGGACAGACACTGAGCTTGCCTTTGCCTCAGTTTCCCCATCTGTGGTGTGGGGCTAAAACTACAAAGAGCCAATAATTGCCTCCTGTGATAGCTGAGGGGCTATTTAATTAGCCTCTGCAGTGCTTTGAAGATGAAAAACTCCATGGAAGTGCTAATTATTATTATTATTATTATTACACAGACAAGAGTTAGATGTCGTTAGAAGGGATTTTTTTTACCCATCTCCTCTTTATGATGTCTTATTTATCACAGATGTTCCTGATATGGCTCTTTTGAGCCATGGGCTTGTTAACATTTCTGTATGGGACCCATATGATTTGCCTTGTTATAGAAATGCGAAGTCTGGCTCCTTTAGAAAAGTCCTGTGGCCCCTCAAAACATTGTCCCACGATATCCTGGACATCAGTCACTCAAAAACTGCTTTTCCACATTTGAGACCCTCTGACACTACAAAGAGAAATAAGTTGTGGCAGTTCCTCCAGTCCAGCAGTGTGTTTGTCACATGGAAGGGTGAGAGGCTGGCAGGATCACAGTGGAAAATGTAGACAGGAATTTTTGAACCAGGCACTCAGATATCACCTGCAATCCAGGAGGAAGGAGTGGAACATTTCACATCAGTTTTATCATCCTAATGGGACAAGCCAAGCCCGTTTGAAGTAGCTCAGATGATTTTATTGTTCTCATGCTCCTGCTCTGCCTAAGAGCTTCCCTGGAATGGACCTATTGTCAGATTTACTGAGGTTAATGCAAAAAACACCCCAGGAAATGTTTCAAAAGCCTTTGGATGTGGCCCTTGGGGACATGGCTTAGCACTGAACGTGGTGGTGCTGAGTTAATGGTTGAACTCGGTGATCTTAAAGGCCTTTTCCAACCTAAATGACTCAGTGACTCACATTGTCATCACTGGGCTTTGAATCAGGGCCTGAATGGAGCAGAATCTGTTTGTCACCAGTTGTCCCTTTGTCCAAGTGCAGTTCTGGCTGTGTAACAGCAGATTTTGTCCCTTTTTATTACTAGACCAACTCAACGAAGCAAGAAATTGAAGCTTTGAGAGCAAACTGTGCTCTGCCTACAGAGACACTGATTTGCAGCTCATGCTGCCCTGGGCATGGTCCTCAGCCACTTTTCAGAAGTTTATTGACCGAGTCCTTTTTTTTCTGCAGGTCCCAGATGGATCTGTGGTAGCTTTGGTCTCCAAGCAAGTCACTGCCTACAATGCAGTCAACAACTCCACGGTGTCCAGGACGTCAGCCAGCAAGTATGGTAAGGGCTGGTGTGCTGGGGTGGACTGGGAGAGCACTGGGAAGTGATCCCAAACGTCACAGTGGTCACCAGACTCTGAGCACCAGCAGGGAGACTGGTGGGCAGATGATTGGTTGGTGAAATGAGGCAGGAGGGGAGGATTTAGCCATCTAAAATCTCTGGCATCTTGTTCAAACTGTTGATCCAAGTGGCTGGGATGCTCTTGGGAAGTTCTCCTCTCTCATCAATGAAAGGAGGAATTTGTATAATTAATTGCCTCCCCCTCAGATGTCACTCTTAGAGTTTGAGGTCTTTATAAGCAGATGTCAAAGCAGTGGCTTGTTGTTCCCACTGTCCCCATGAGACAGCTGAGAGTGACTGTAATGGTTTTGAAAGCAAAACCAGTGAGAGACTCCAAGTCAGAAATACAATTTAATAGGAAAAAACCAGAAAAATAAAATACATGCAATAGTACAAAAGAAAAACCACTGACAGAGTCAGAATAAAACCTGACACCCTGCTGGTTAGGGTGGTGGTAGCAGTCCAGGTGAAGTGGTCTTGTTGAAGTAGTGATCCTGTAGAAAGGTCTGGTAGCTCTTGTACTCTGGGTAAGGGCTGCTCTGGTGTTCCACATCTCAGTTTTTATCTGGGTAGGAAAGGTTTGGCTCCTCCCCTGGCTGGAGCATCTCCCAGTGGGATGATGTAATTTTATCAGTCATGCACTGGGACTCACTGGCCATTAACAGGAGATATCTCCTGGAGGGAGGATGGGCTGTGGGAAAGATAAAGATGATTGCCCCAGCTGGTTTAAAGGTGGCCCATTAGCAGAGGATATCTCCCATGGAGATAAGGATCACTGCCCCACCTGGTTTAACAGATGGTGATAGAATACAAACTTTTGGTCTCATCCTGTATGGCAACCTAAGACAAGTCTAAACTTGTGCCTCTGGTTACCTGCTCCTTTTCTGCTCAGAATTTGCATTTCTGTACTAGAGATTGGTGTGTCCCCATTTTCAAGGTCTCTGCTGTAATGCCAGGCCTGTGTCCCTCAGGAGTCACCACTCCTCAGACTTTTTACAAAGGCATGACAAGGGGGGAAATGGCTTTAAACTGAGAGAGGGTAGGGTTGGATGGATATTGGGAAGGAATTCTTCCCTGTGAGGGTGGGAACGCCCTGGCACAGATTCCCAGAAAAGCTGTGGCTGTCCCTGGGTCCCTGAAGTGTCCAAGGCCAGGTTGGATGGGGCTTGGAGCAGCCTGGGACAGTGGAAGGTGTCCCTGCCATGGCAGGGAGTGGAACTGGATGAGCTCTGATGTCTTTTCCAACCCATACTATTCTGGGATTGCAATCTTCCCTGCTGCTCCTGCCTTTGGGAACAAAGCTGTCACTGTCAGAAGAGGCAGCTGTGACCAAGGGAGACGGAACAGGGACTTCAGCCCCTCTGCCTGGGCAAACACAGCCCCTGTCCTAATGGAAGATTTGCTTTTCCCTTGGCTGCAGCTTTGTTTTCAGATCGCAGAGCCAGCCCAGGACCTGCAGCACGTGCACATTTACACCTTGTCCTCATCCCAGCTCCTTGTGCAGAGGTAAATGCAGGAAAGGGAGGTGATAATGGAGCTCCTGATTACCCAGCCCTGGGTGAGCACTGAGGGATGAGCTGGGTGGAACAGCGACGCTGGCGAGAAGCTTCCCCCCACCCCCCTCTTCCAAATCATATATTTTTCAAGTTCACATCAATTACTTCTGTTTCCAACTGGATAAATTTGAATGAGACGCCTTTCTGTAATCTGCTGACAAGACAGTGAAGCATTTTTTGTTAGCACCTCCTGATGCCATCTAAATTGGGTGTTTGCAGGGAAGAAATGTAGCGTGCAGTTAGGAAAGATGAAAAAGCAGAGGAAGGGAAGGAAGGGGAGATGTTATTTAGAGCCTGTGTTAAGGTGGGAGTCGTGCAGGGAACACGAGGCTACAGGTGAATGAGGTGTAGAGGTGAAACAAAAGGCTCTGTGGGTTTGTCTGGCTCCTTCTATTGAAATTCCTCTGAGGATTGGAAGGACCAAAGGGAATATTCTTGCTGACAGGAGTGGTAGAAGTGTCTGCAGCCTCTGCTCTGGGTACCACAAACTGAATAACCACCATCAATTGTGGTACAGTCAAAATACACCAGGATTTAGGCAGGTGTCCATGAAGAGTTTTCTTCTTAACCAAAATTCATAATGGATAAGGGATTAAAAAAAAAGCTTAATCCAAATGGTTGGAGATTGCATCTTTAACTTTCTGCCAAGGACGGCTGTGCCTCACTCAGCCTGGGGAGCTGCTTTGGCTGTGGGTGTGTTTGTAACGTGTTTTCAGTGCTTTTCTCCAAAAAAAGATGCAGAACTGTCTGTGATGGATGTGGAGCAGGAGAGGGTGCAGGGAGCTGTGCAGGGCATCCCCTGCCTCTGCCACCTCACTGAGCATCTCCATGTGGAGATGACACCTCTGGGGGCAGGAGAAGAGGTGAAGTTAAAATCGTGGCAGAGCGTTGCTACAACAACCTCCCTCTGCAGCAGAGATTTGCCATAGCAATAAACTTTAACAAGAGGGATTTGGGATTGGTGTGTGCCTCGTAAATCCTCTCGGGCTGGCTGTTTGCTGCAGAGCCTTTGGGGAGGGTGAGTGATAACAGATCTCCCTTCATCTCAGGGAGATCCCACTGCTGAGGAGGGAACCTAAAATCCCTAAATCAGAGCAGCTGGAGGGTGAGTGCAGCCACTGCCACCACCCCAGCCCTGCCTCCTGGAGAACCCTGGACAAAGGAAACATTTGGGGGGAAACTTAGCATCATTCCTGCCATCCAAGCTCCTTTACCTGGCTCCTCATCACATTCCAGCTTGCTTTTCCTTCATAACATCCCTTATGTGCAGAGCATTTTATATAAGGAGAGCGCATGAACTCACCCCAACCCTGTTTTAGGCACTGGGAGCTGCCAAAAATCCTTCTGTGTGCTCTTTTTAGGGGGGGTTTAGGGGTTGCTCTTGGTGACTGGCAAATTAGGGAAAGCCTGTTGAGTCACCCAGCTGCAAAATTTGAGTTGGGCAACAACATCTCAATGGGTGTTTAACCAAGCTCTGGCTCCTGCATGGAGCTGAAAGGCTTCTCAGTGGAACTAATGATGCTTGTTAGGCCTGACACAGTCACTTCTATAATGCTGAACAAATAGCAGTGAGATTTTAATTTTCTTCCCCAATTATGATTATGATACTGGAAAACTTAATCCGGGTTTGTTTATCTGGAAGGAGCTCAAGTATGGCGAGGACATGAGCAGCAATCAGAGCACCAGCAGCAGGTTTAGCTGGGAAAGCTTTGCTCTGTCCCTCAGGCTTTGGAGGGGTGAAATGCAAATGCTTTGGGAGCTGATTTCTTGGCAACAGGATTGTTTTTATTCCTCTTTCTTCAAGGTTTTCCCCAGTGTCTTGGTTTACTGTGAATTCCAAGTTGGAAGCTCAGGCTGGTTGATGGATTGAAGCTGATGGAACAATCACTGGAGAGTTTAGAAGAGTTTTTCTCTTTCTTTGCAGCTACCCAAGGCCTGGAAGAGAATCTGTTGCCTGAAAGGAGGAGTGTTTTGTGTCTTATCTGTCTCAACAACCTCCCATCGAGCTCCTCTTTTGTGATTTCAAGCTGCAGCAAGCTGGGAAACTTTTGCAGTTCCATGCAAATCCATCCTCCACTCTTCTCCCAGGGCTTATGGAAATAGCAGAGGAATTGTCACACATCCCCGAGTGGCAGAGCTGGCAGCAGCTCTGATGTTCTGAGGGAGAAATGTGAAGTGGGAATTCAAGAAGCCCTTGAAGAAATTGGGATGGGCCCTTGGTGCTGCTTTTATTTTGGATTCCCCACACAGAACTTGCCACCTTTTCCACACATTTAATTTGAAAATCGGGAATCTGTGGAAGGAGCAGGGGGAAATGAGCTGGGGAGGGGCTGATTCCACAGCTCAGGGTGCCACTTCAGCCACAGCTGGGTGATGTCCTCTGGGCTGGGACAAGGGAAACCTGGGGGGATCAAAGCTGGGCTCCATTCAGGGCAAGCAGAGGGCTGAGGAGTTTCAGAGCTTGGTGTTTCTCCTCTGTGCTGCTGCTCCCAGTGCAAAAGGTGATCCTGGCATTCCCAGCCCTGCTGCCTCCTTGCTCCAGCTTCCTTCTCTTCCTCCCACTCTCCTCATGCAGCACAGGGAGGGCGCCCTGAGGAGGAAAACACGAGGTGGAAAACACATGAAAAATTCAAGGATTATTTTATTGATCATCAGAATGAACCCCCCCATATGTTTATATGGTTGTTAGAAGCAGTTGCACAGCTCCAAGCCGAGAGGAGAGGTGGGGATGTGGATGTGGTGTTTCCATGGTGCATGGGGAATTGAAGAATTGAAGTCGCTCTCCAGAGCAGGGCTGGAGTGCAGAGGAAGACAAGGCAGTTGTGCCACATCTTGTAGAGATTTGTGGTGTTTTGCAGTGTGTGAACAGCACCTGGCTCGGTGTCTGTGCCCTCTGTAACAGCCCTGAGCTCTGCAGAGGGTGAGCTGACCCTTGGGGTGAGCATGGAGCAGATGTGCACCCACCAAATCAATTCTCTCACTCCCATCCACAGCTGGACAGCAGAGAAAATTTAATGAACAGTTCATGGGTTGAGATAAGGACCAGGAGAGATCACTCATCACGGGCAAAACTAGTTAGAGATATGAAGTCAATTTATTGCTAACTAAACCAGAGCAGGATAATGAGAAATAAAATAAACTCTTCAAAACACCTGTGGATTTCCACAAGCTGTGAGTGGATCTCTGCATCCCTATGGATCTCCAGGGGCTGTGAATGGATCTCCACATCCCCAGGGATTTCCAGGGCTTTGGGGGAATCTCTGCATCCCCATGGATCTCCAGGGGTGTGAATGGATCTCCACATCCCCAGGGATTTCCAGGGCTTTGGGGGAATCTCCCCATCCCCATGGATCTCCAGGGGTGTGAATGGATCTCCACATCCCCAGGGATTTCCAGGGCTTTGGGGGGATCTCTGCATCCCCATGGATCTCCAGGGGCTGTGAATGGATCTCCACATCCCCATGGATTTCCAGGGCTTTGGGGGGATCTCTGCACCCCCCTGGCTCCCCAGGGGCTGCAGGGGCACAGCTGCCCCACTATGGTCTTCACCCCAGCCTGCAGAGGAATCCCAGCTCCTGTCACTCCTTCTCCCCTGCCCTGGGTCTCTGCAGAATTGTTCCTCTCACGTGTTCTCACCCCACTCTTCCCTGGCTGCAATTCCAACCATGCAACAACTTTTTGTTTTGATTTCTTAAATCTGTTATCCCAGAGGTGTTCCCACCATTTCTAACTGGCCCAGGCTTGGCCAGCAGCACGTTCATCTTTGGAGCCAGCAGGGACTGGCTCTGCAGGGCGTGGAGGAAGCTTCTGGCAGCCTCTCACAGAAGCCACCCCTGTAGTCCCCTGCCACCAAAACCAGGACATGCCAGCCCAATTCATCTGCTCTTCAGACCTCTTTAAATTACAGAGGTTTCAGCACTCCCTCAGGGCTGCTGGACCTGTTTGGACTCCAGCACAGACAAAGCATCACCTGCTGCAGGTGGGCAGTGTCACATGGAGTGCTGACACTTCAGTGCCTCAAGCCTAACACGAATTTGGGGTCCTGGAGCCCTCAGTGCCATCAGACCTGTGCTTGCCCTGCCAGCTCCAAGGCAGTGAGGTTGTTGTTTGTTTTGGGGTTTGTTTTTTCTTTTTTTTCTGAGCCTTTGAATCTCGTTCTTATCCCCTCCAGTTTTCCTTTTTTTCCCTTTGTAGAAGGAATGTAAGGCTGAGGCAGAGACAAGGAAACACCTTGTTCAAAGTGTCACTGCTGCTTGTGCTGAGCTGCTGTGCCAAAGGCAAATCCAGGGCGAGGAGCTGCCTGGAATAGTTCCCTGAATAGTGGAGAGCAGAGGGATGTGTAGCCTGGGCTCCTGATGGGAAGGAGGAGATTGCAAGGTGAGCAGAGCACCGTGAAGGTGCTTCTGAGCCTCTCTCTCAATATCTGGATGTTTTCTGTGCAGCTGCCCAAACCAAATGTTTGCCTCCCCCGAATGGGAGCTGCTTTGCTCCTGGTGGAGAGAATGTCCATGCTAAACCTTGTGGGGTGTGGAAGGTCAGA
The DNA here is from genome assembly GCA_026413545.1 of Cichladusa arquata. NCBI lineage: Eukaryota > Metazoa > Chordata > Aves > Passeriformes > Muscicapidae > Cichladusa > Cichladusa arquata. The sequence goes on from JAOTQP010000870.1 coordinate 2,395,405, forward strand.
GCACCCCAACACTCACCCTGGAGTGGACAGCTGGCTGAAGGTTACCACAAAATCCACAGGAGCTCCTTCGCTGCGGCGTGGCAATCGATGTTGTGCACGGAGCCAGATCCCTGCTTGTAAATCAGCTCAGCCTGTAATATCTGTCAAGTGTGTGGGGACACCTGGCTATCCATGCTGGATAAATGTCAGCTGTTATTACAGTTTCTTGCTCGGGTTATTGATTTCTCCCCTGCTGCTCTCCCTGGGATGGAGCCATTTGAGGGCTTTTGGTGGATCAGCTCTTCCTCCTTCAGCTCATCTCACAAACTTTGAACCCTGAAGGGCACGGTTGTTATCAGGTCTCATAATTGCCACACCTGGAAGTGTCCAGGTCCAGGGCTTGGAATAACCTGGGATAGTGGGAGGTGTCCTTGCCCGTGGCAGGGTGGGATTTAAGTCCCCTCCTGACCCATTGCATTCCACAATGATTCTGTGTTAAACAATTCCTGCTTTCCAGAGCCCAGGAGGTCAAGCACTGCCCAGCCCCTGAGTGCATCCTGCCAGGGACACAGAATCTCCCCTGTGACCCTCACAGTGATGTTCTGTGTTCTGCTTCTCCTCCAGTGCACACATCCACACCCACTTACCCTTTATCCTGGAGATTCTGCTCCTCTTTGAATGGAAATATGTTCAGCTCTGTTATTTCAGCCTGAAGGACGAAGTTATCATTCTGTCTCCCAGCAAATGCACTGCCCTCACCTTTCAAAGCTCAGCCATGAAATGCAAACCTTTGACAGGATCTGATCCCCAGGAGTCCCTGCAGTGTTTTAGCTTCGCTGTAAAAGCTGCCTCAGTTAAAGGGGGAAAATATATTTATTATTCTCTCCTTCCAGCTCCCGAAAGTCTCCACTGCCCCCCTTTTCCCTCCTGCCATCCTATCAAGAAACTTTCCTCGCTACTGTAGAAAATGTTCAGCTTTTAAGGGCAGAGGGGCCCAGCTGTGATTATTTAGTCAGGTTTTATTGAAAACACCGATGTGCAAGTCTTGGTTTTCCGAAATCAGCTGCACCAAAGGCAGAGAGACACGGGGAGTGCTGGGTGGAGATGGATGTGCCTCATTAGCAGGGCAGCTGTTGGAGAGACCCTGGTTCCTGTAAAGGCTTTCCCGACCTTCCCACATTACAGGAGTGCTTTCCAAGTGCCACCAGCCCACAAAATGCTCCCTCTGTTCTCCTCCAAAGCATCTTGTTATCAAAGCATTTTTCCCCTGGTCCATGTGATGTATTTTTTGGGGTTACCTGTGGGCAGCTCTGGCTGGTGCTGGAGTGTCACTCCCCACAGTAAGAACTCAGCTGCTGTAAATTGACTGTGTGGTTGTGGCAGGAGATGTTGTTGATTTATAGACTGAAGGTCTGGCGTGCTCATCTTTTTAATTAGCATCAGATCCTTGCCTGGGAGCCTCCTTGCATCAACATGTTGCTGTGCCAGGTGCTTTGGAAAGGCAGCATAAGAGACTCCAGGTCCCCAAGAAGATGCAGTCTGGTGCAATTAGAGGGGAGAGCTGCCTGTGTCACATCTGTTCACAGCTGCAGCCCTGAGAACTGTCCTGAATTTCACCCACATAAATCCTGGAACCAGCACTTCCAAACCCTGATCTGGCTGTGCTCAAGCTGCCTGATTTAAAGCCTCAGATTTAAAATTTAGCTCCAGCTGCAGAGGTGTCCTGGAGAGGACAGGATCAGAAGTAATTCTGTGACTATTCAAGGTTCAGTGGTGGGCCCAGAGTTAATTTATTTATCAATGCCTTGATGAAGGGGCAGGAGCCTCCTGTAGTGACACAAAACTGGGAGGAGAACCCCAGGGTGCTGGAGAGCTGGGCACAGAGGAATTGTGGAATTCAGCAAGGGGAAAAGCAGATCTTGCACCTGGAAAAACCAGGAACCAGGACAGGCTGGGGGGACAACAGGACCTGCATGGTCCTCCCAACCCTGGTGTCATTCTGTCTGTTAACAAATCATTTTTTGGGCAGGACAAAGAGGGGTCAGATCAGAGACTGGAGCAGAAATAACCCCTCCCAGCTCTCAGGTAGCAGCATCCCACCTGCTGCGCCTGCACCCGAGCTGAGCTCCTGGCACAGCACCACCAGGGCCGGGAACTCCATCCAAACCCAACAGCAAAGGGGAGTCGTGTTCACCTCAACGTGACTGAGACACACTTTATGGGTTTCTTTGCCTTTTCCGATTGCGCTGGGAGCAGGGGGCAATAAATCGGTGGATTTTTATATCTTGTGCAAAAGCTGACATTGCTAAAATATCCCATTATCACAAGCTGCCATAAATGAGCTCTTCCAAGAGCCACAGCTGGACTCTGAGGGTGGAAGCAAAGCGATTATGGGAAGCCATGAGCTGCTCCTGGAGGAGCAGTGGGAAAGTCAATAACTTATTAGCACCAGTTTCTGGATTATCTGGTTTCCTGAAGTGTCCCCGTCCCCCACTGCTCGACTAAACGGGGTTTTTGTTATGCAAAGCCACGGATTGTCAGCCCCCCTTTCCCTCCCTGCAAAGAGCCGGTGTTTAACAGGGTGAGAACAGGGCTGAGAAATGCCAAAGGCAGCAAAGACACAGCTCGGGGTTGTTTAAAATTCGCCTCTGTTCGCCCTCTCGGTGAGAAATGGTTGAAGAAAGTGAAACATCGTCAAAAAAAAAAAAAAAAAAAAAAAAAAGAAAAAAAGAAA
>JAOTQP010000870.1:2402978-2416482 GCA_026413545.1 Cichladusa arquata
TTCTCTTCTCTTCTCTTCTCTTCTCTTCTCTTCTCTTCTCTTCTCTTCTCTTCTCTTCTCTTCTCTTCTCTTCTCCCACCAGGGCACCCTCCAGAAATTCGTGGACGACCTCTTTGAGACCATTTTCAGCACTGCCCACCGTGGCAGTGCCCTGCCCCTGGCCATCAAGTACATGTTTGATTTCCTGGATGAGCAGGCAGACAAGCACAACATCCACGACCCCCACGTGCGGCACACCTGGAAGAGCAACTGGTGAGTGAGAGACACATCCCAGCACAGCCCAGCACAGCCCAGTACAGCCCAGCACAGCCCAGCACAGCCCAGCACAGCCCAGCACAGCCCAGCACTGCCCACTGGGCTGGGAGAAGAGCAGAGGGAAGTGTGTTTGGGATCTGGCTGCTGGGGGAGATCAGGACCCTGGTGTGGGGCTCAAAGGATGAGGCTAGTCTTGCCAAGTCAATGGAGAAGCCAGAAGATCCCAAAATCTAAAGGATTTTGTCAGGGATTGAGCACTTTTGCTAAACAGGTCCCAGTTTGCCATGCATTACATGGAAATGTCAGGATTTGTGAGGGATTTGATGAGGAACAATGAAGTTTTTGGTTGCTGCAGTGCCCAGGATCACATAGGAATATCTAGGGAGGCATGGGAGAGGATTCAACACCACTGGCTTCATCTGCACTGGGTGCTTTAATTCCCAGCTCTATTTGTTTGCCCACACAGAGGTATCTCAGGCCAGATGAGAATTTTAAGGTATCCAAGACATCCTCAGAGGGTGTGGAGCAGCCAGAGGAGACTTGTACCCTCCTGGGGGGCAGCTGGAGGCCAGGAGAGCATCTCCAATGGTACAGAATATTTAAAGGGTCTGGAGCTGGATGTGAGCGTTCTTTGGAGTAACAAAGAGTGACATTAGTGACAAAGTGTGACATCAGTGGCAAAATGTGCCATCAGTGTCAAAGTGTGCCATCAGTGTCAAAGTGTGCCATCAGTGTCAAAGTGTGACATCAGCCCCTGCTCCAGCTGCCAGCTCCTCCTCATCCCTGCAATGGGACAGCAGGAAAAGCCAGGATCTGTGGAGAAAAACCTCCTCTGTGCCGATCTCCCCGTTGGAAAAACCTCCCTGGGGAGTGGCTCCCTCCCCTTCTCCTGTGCAAACACAGGGACTATAAAAGGAGCAGCAGAGGAGAGCCATGGGGCTCCCAGCTCATGCATTTTTTTTTTCCTTTTCCCAGCCATGCTGTTGGCAGATCGTCACAGCGCCGGTGACATAAAAAAAGAAACCCCATGCACCAAAGAGGCTTTCAACTAATGAAACATTAGCATATTATTAACATTATCTGCGGCACTAATCTAAGGCTGATTGCAGCCACTCAGCCTAAATGAGCAGGAGGTTTATTTAAGGGGGGAGGGGGGAAGGCAGAGTGCCTGTGTTTGTGGGAAAAGGGGCAGTGCGAAGAAATCTGTTCAATCAGATCAAATTAACTCAAAGTCACATCACAGGGCTTCCTTATTACCAGGCAGGGACACGGTGCCCCATCCCCTCCCCACATCCAGGCTCACAAACACACACTCTGCTCCTCCCCATGGCTGTGCCTGTCATCTAGACACCTGCACAAGGACTTCTGCAAGGTTCACTCATCCCCCCAGGCATGATTCTCCATTCCCAGCCTAAACTCCCACAACTCCATCATGTCTCATTGTTATTTTTCTACTTCTGGGACATCCTGTCCAGAGAAGCTGTGGCTGCCCCATCCTTGGATGGTTGGGGTTGTGGGGTAGTGGAAGGTGTCCCTACAGCAAGGGTGGAGAACTGGATGATCTTTAAGGTCTCTTCCCACCCAAAGCACTCCATAATTCTGTGTTTTCCAGCATCCCCCTCTTCTCCTGAGCTTGGCTGGCAGGATTCCCTGTGTGGGGCTTTCCTTACCTTTGTTCTGTGATTTTCTGGCTCAGGAGAACACGCAGAGGTTTAGGAAAACACGGCGTCAACCCTCTGTCAGGAAGGTTGTTACCCAAAAATCTATCAGACTTGGAGATTAATTTTTTACAGAGTTGTGAACACAACGAGCAAATGGGAGGAACTGGGGAGTTCATCCTCAATATCAGGAGAATTTGCCAAGCTGAAAGATGCAGAGAGTGAAGGTAGAATTAACAATCTGCCTGTGAGAAAGACAGGAGCTGGCACTCTGTGCTCAGTGACACATCCCAGCTCCTGGGCCATGATCACTGCATTGCATTTGCCCTGACAAAAAGGTTTGAGGCAAAGGCTGGAGGTATCTCATACAAGGTACCTCAGGGCATCTCATACAAATGAGCTGCTCTTTGGAAAAAAAGGGGGAAAAAATATAAAGGGGGATTGCAACTGGAATAACATTTCCTTGGTTAGGGCAGATATATTTTCATATCAAAGGCTGTGATACTTGTTTCCCAGTTCCCTTTTTTTTTTTTTTTTTTCCTTGAGGCAATGGGGTTTTCACTGTCATATAGCAACTGCTTCCTGTTTAGGGTACTGGGATCATGTGCAGGCTTGGGCTGGAGCAGTGGAGAGTGACAGGACATGGTGTTATAGCACACAGGACACCATATGTCCTACCTCTCTTCCCATGGGATTGCTGTGAGGGCTGAAAGCCAATTCCTTAATGACAAATGGATGGAATCACAGAATGGTTTTGGTTGGAAGGGACCTTAAACTCATCCAGAGCCACCCCCTGCCATGGGCAGGGACACCTTCCACTATCCCAAGTTGCTCCAAGCCCTGTCCAAGCTGTTCTTGAACACTTCCAGGGATCCAGGGGCAGCCACAGCTCCTCTGGGCAGCCTGTTCCAGTGCTTTATAACCCATACCATAATAATTTTTGTGGGTTCAATGCCTGTCTTCATCTGATGGAGCAACCAACAGGGTCAACTTTCCATTGCAACTTAACACAGAGAGATTCAGAGTGTTTGTCATCACTGAAATTATACTCCTAATAACTTATGGGCTTCAACAAGATTGTATTGACTTTGAGATTCACAAAATCTGCCTTGTAAGGATAACAGGGACAAAAGGTGACGTCTCTACTTTCCCTAGGCTTTGTAGGGAAAGAATTCATTGCACAGCAAAGTTTATCCCAGAATCTTCATATCCCCACCATAATCTTTGATTCCCATTTGCTGCTGGGATGTCACAGAGCAAAGCCTGTGAGCTGTCACTGACTGTGTCCCCTCTCCCTCCCCTCCTGCAGCCTCCCCTTGAGGTTCTGGGTTAACATGATCAAGAACCCGCAGTTTGTTTTCGACATCCACAAGAACAGCATCACAGACGCCTGCCTGTCCGTGGTGGCTCAGACCTTCATGGACTCCTGCTCCACCTCCGAGCACCGCCTGGGCAAGGACTCCCCCTCCAACAAGCTCCTCTACGCCAAGGACATCCCCAGCTACAAGAACTGGGTGGAAAGGTGAGTTTTAGCCGTGGAATGATGCAGAGTGACACACCAGGCCCTGCTTTGTGGGTGGAGGTAAGAGGCAGCATCGCTGTTGCTTTTGGAAAATGCTCCTGGGGCTCTTTTCTCTTTGATTTTGCTAAGTGGAAATCACCATGTTAGCCTGTTGTTCCCTGGTGCCTTGCAGCAGAGATGGAAATTTAATTAATGGTGAGAGCTGAAGGTGTTTGCTATCATTGTTTCTTTTGAGGAGAAGCTCTTGAGAAGGGGCAGAGGGAGGAAGAAGGGGAGGTGATGTGTGTGAGCCCTGGGAAGCATACAGGCTTCTCAGTCTTTCCACACTGGCCTGAAATGGTGTGCTGCTCTCAGCACTGTTGTGACAGTCCCCACACTGCCTGGATCCCAAGGGATTTACAATTATCCCCCAGCAACTTCCCTTGGAGGCTCTTCTGTGCTTTGAGTGAGGTGCAGATGACTGACAGGCTGCTGAGTGGAGCTCTGCAGGTATTTTATGTCAGGTCAGAGGTCTTTCCAAGCATTTTGTCCACACTTCCAAGACCCGTGGCTGTACTTCAATCTGCTGTGCCGAGGGTCAGTGCCTGGCAAAGCTGCTCCACAGGGAATACAACCAAAACATCTATTCCTGCAGCGTGTTGGGGCTTCAGTTTCTGTAGGGTTTCCTCCAGGACAAGCAAACAGCACATCCTGTTCTTCATCCAGCAGGAGCTGTGCTTTGCCTTCCAATATTCTGCACTTGCCTGGCGTTACTGACAGGTTTGGGAGCTGCACAGATGGGGAATGGTTGCTGCTCTGTAAATACAAAGGCGGGTTTATCCTACAGATCATTCCTGTGCACTGCATCCAACTTCCAGCAATGATTCCTCTGGCATGGCCTAAAATTGATACCACATCCTGCAGGTTGTACAAGGCCTCTGCTGCTGCAGACACCTCTGGCTGTGCTGTGAATCCCTGTATTGCCTTTGCTGGGGATGATTTTCTCTCATTTCGTGACAGGAGTGTGGCTGATCAAAGAGCTCCGTCCCCTACTCGGCAGCGTTTTTCCAACAATTCTCCCATGGGTCTGTGATTTGCCTGGACAATTATTTTTAGATGTGGTTAAACACTTCAGCAAATGTCGTTTCTAGGCAACCTGCAAGGCTCTTATGAGCTACCTTGCTTAATTATGACCTACTTTTGGTACCGTGTCCAAGTTTCTTAGTGTGTACTGAGGCTGATTGCTGGATTGACCTGGATAATGGGAAGCAAGTGTTGGATGTTCCGTTTAGAAATCAAGTTTGTACCAACAGTGACCCAAAGGTGTCATTCTCTAGTGATGATTTAGCAATACTCTGTGTGGTTGGGTGGTTTCTGTGGACAAATAATGTTTTTCATCTCAAACTGGTTGATTTTATCCTGGGAGATGCTACATTTGAGTGACAAACTGAGGTATTTAAGTGGAAAATGGGATATTTCCTTATGCAGCAAACACCTTTTCTATTAAAATTTCTTTTCTCTCTGGATAAACAAAAGGCTGCAGCTTCCATTTTGGCTTTTTCTAGTAATGATTTCACTGTACAACTTTTTGGAGCTAAATCCTGGTGCCCAGTGATGTTCAGCACTAGGTGCTGCATTTCCTTGGAAGTTTTCCCAAACAACTGGGTTTGCAAACGAGGTACATAACACCTCCTGCTGCTTGTAAACAGCCCTGGATTCCTGTCCCCAGCATGTGCTGGGTTGTTATCTGCACTGATGTCTGACAACTTGAACTGAAGCCCAAGGGGAGACTGCAGGTTTTGGAATATGGTTAGAGCTTCTTCCCTGCTTTTATTTTTGTGTGTCAGTTCCACTGACTCAAGGCAGTGGCACCTGGATGCTGTGGGAGATGAAAGAAAAAAGCCTATCAGGGATGAATAAAATATAATTTGAGTTCTACCCCGAGCTAATGAATTCCTTCTCTCCGTTCTGCAATTGTGCTTTGAGGGAGTTTTTCCAAATCCAAAGGCTTCCAGGGCTGGTTGGAGCTATTTCTGTGCTCAGCATCAGCTGGAGGTGGCATCCTTCAAGACCACTGGACTTCTTCAAAGAGTGAATCAGGAGATAAAAGTCAGGGAGTTTAAGAAGTGGTTGAGTGAATCAGAAGAACCTGGAATCAAACAAACTTCTTTGATGAAGATTAAGAGGGTAATTAGTCAGTGGTAGATTGTACCCAACTTGAGGCACTCTGGATCAAAACATTCCTGGATTTAGAGGTCTGGGAATGGAGCTGAGCTGGGTTACTCCAAGCCATCCCTTTGAAACCTCTGGTTTCTTGGTGTGGAGTTTTTAGGACTCACAAAACTCAGAGCAGGGAATGACCTTGGCACGAGGAGGATGAAAGGACTCCTCTCCAATCCTTCAATTTTTGTTTTCCACCTAGGAATGTGCATTGGGAAGGGAATAGTTACAGCTTCTGGCCTCACCAGTGGTCCACCTCCACAGGGTGGTCAACTGGAAATTTGATTCCAAAAGATTTCAACAGCAGAACTGTCAGGAATCTTCACTGCTTTTATTTGTTTGTTTGGCTTGTTTTAGTGTAGGATTTTCTCATGTTTTCAGTTACTTGTTTGTGATGAGTCAAGTGTTGCCTTCAGAATTGGGACGCATGACAATGACTAATTAAAAAAAAATTAAAATTTACCAATTTTTGCAATTTCCTGTCGACTTAATGGAAAACTATATAAGAAATGGACATCTTCCATGACATTTTGAGAGGTTGGTTGTTTTAGTGTGCATTTCTATAATTATTCAAGATAATGGATTTGCTGACAGCAGCAACAAAAAAAAATATTGTGTATCACTTAAATTTAGTCGAAGATGTTCCCTGCTCTTTGCAGGGAGGTTGGACTAGATGACCTCTAAATGTTCCTTCCAACCCAAACTATTCTGTGATTTTATGATAGTCCTTTTATAGCATTGTTGGATGCAGAGGTGGACTCTGCCTGCTGGAACAATCCAGCTGAGAAATTCTGTCTTTTGGGAAAAAACAGGTTCACTGTTCAAATGAGACACCCAGAGCTGAAAACACGTGGTTAAAAAATGTCCCAGTGCAGCCACATCTTGGATTTCCTGCTGCAGAACACGAAACCTGATGAGGCAGCACAATTAACCCAGGAAATTGGGACAGGCTATTTGGCTTTTGTTGGAGCCATGAAGAGTCAGGGTGTAGTTCTAAAACAAAGTGGAGGCTTTTCAATTATCATTATATGAGTCTATTGAAAAAAAAAAAAAAAGGAGAGGAAAAGAATGGTAACGGTAGAGCAGAATCTCATCTGACTTCAGTTAGTAAAACTCCATAGGCTCTGCTGAATTTACATTAGAGCAGCTTCAGATCTGCATCTTTTCAAGTTTACTTCAAATGTCCCCTTTGAGCCTGGAAATCTGGAGAACTTGGGAGCATTTGATGCAATCCCCAAGCAATACAAAGGGGAGCCTGTTCTAATTGGGACTGTCTCATTAGCATTCAACACCACACTGAAAAATGACAAAGGGCTGTGGCTGACCTTTCATTTCTCTCCATGCTGCCAAGCTTATGATAACACTTGTTTGAACTTCATTAACACCATTTAATTGCCTGCATCACAATCAATATGATGTTTCCCTACCAGAGCCTGGCACGGAGGCAAGGATGTGGGAGACTGAAAAGGAGCAGAGCACAAAAAGCAGAAGTCAAAGAGTTTTTCCATTTCACACTGGTGCCCAAAACACCTGCAGGGCTGCAAGGAGAGGATCTGGTGCTCTTTTTTCTCCTCATCCCTGCAGGGACTCAGTCCCCTTTTGGCTGCTTATTGTGCATTGAAAAGAGCCCCTCTAAGAAAAACTTAAAGTCAATGGAGACATCACAAGCGTTCTTAACTTAAGAGTCATCCAATGAAGACCATTCACAATAGGCTTGCCAGGTTCAGGATCAAAAGAAGCTTAAAGTGATCTGATACATGGGATTCAGAATTATAACATTTGCATTTTATTGTGTTAACCTGGGTGCAAACAGTGCCTGACATAGCTGGTGCTACCCAACTCCTGAGGCTGTGATCTCATCTACTTTTTTTCCTTACAAGTACAGGCACTTTTAGGATAAGAGGGAACAATTTTGAAGTAAAAGGGAGAAATTTAGGTGAGATATTTGGAAGACATTCTTTACTCAGAGAGTAGGAAGACCCTGGCACAGGGTGCCCAGAGAAGCTGTGGCTGCCCCTGGATCCCTGGGAGTGTCCCAGGCCAGGCTGGATGAGGCTTGGAGCAACCTGGGGCAGTGGAAGGTGTCCCTGCCCATGGCAGGGGGTTAGAATTGTATGATTTTAAGGTCACTTAAAATCCCAACCCAAAACATTTCTGATCTGATGATTCTTGAAGCAGCTATGATTTGCACCCCATTAGCCTTTACATGTCGAGGTCTAGATCTTGTTAGGAAATGCTTTTCAAGAGTGTTTGAGCCTGTACCCATTTGGGATTTCACCCACCCAGTGTGTCAGCTTGGGCTTTCAGGGCTCTCAAGTCACTAGGAAATCTCTGCTTGTGGTGTCTGTTGGCCACTTTGCAGCAAACTTTAGAAAGAAAGACAAACTGGACTAGTTTAAAACAATAAAAAAGTTGCATGTACCCTAACTCGGTGAGTTATTGAGGTTCTTAGGAGAAACTCTGAGGGCTTTAAAAAAGAGCATCACAGGACAGGTGCAAATCCTGGCTCTACTTTAAAAAATGAGTTTTCTGTGCCCCCTCTCTCTCTGCTGGAAAGAAGGCTCAAGAAGTAGCATAGCAAAGGTCAAGACTGGGGGTGTTGTCAGTGGAGATAACAAAAAGCAGTGCTGGAAGGGGCCTCGGGAGGTCAACCCCACCATCTCCTGCCTCAGGGCAGGATCAGCTCTGTCTAAAGCCTTCCTGACAGATGCTTGTCTACCCCTTCCTTAAAGGCCTCCAACAACAGAGCCTCTGCTGTCCTCAGGCAATTCATTCCCGTGCTTCCCTGTCCTTCTCATCAGAGTGTTTTCCCTGCTGGGCAGCCAAAATCTCCCTGGCTGTAATTAAAGCTCAGGCATCCCCAGGCCAGGGGGTACAGCTCACTCCCTGCCTCTCTGGGGCAGATTTTGGACTATCTGAAGACTGCTCGCTTGTCTTTCTTCACTTCTCATCTCAATAAAATAAAATAAATAAATCCCAGTGTTTTCTCATCACAGTAAAAACCTGTTTTTACCCAGCGCAGCTTTCAGCTGGCAGGATGAAAACGTGTGCACATGTGGAGGGTGCAGCCCCACACATCCTCTGCTCTGAGGTGGTGCTGGGTGATCTCCTGTCCCTGTGCACCAATTCACTCCTCAGCCCTTGAGTCAGTGCTGTCCATCAACCTCCACCCTTTATTTGAGGGCAGAAGCTGCAGGAAAAGCCATGAACAGGCAAAATTAAAGCATTGCCCTTTCCAGGGCTTGCACACACAGACAGAATTGTTCCCTTCAACAGCGTGGGTTGGAAGGGATCTTGAAGCAGATCTCATTCCACCCTCTGCCATGGGCAGGACACCTTCCACTATCCTAGATTGCTCCCAAGCCCCATCCAGCCTGGCCTTGGACACTTCCAGGGATGGGGCATCCCCATTTTCCCTTGGGCAATCTATTCCAGTGCCTCACCGGCAGCTCAGATGCTTCCCAGGAAACTCAAACTGCTGTTCTGTGTCCGTGCAGGAACTGACAGCATCGCCTTGCCCTGCTTCACAGCATCCCATAAAAGAGCTGGTTGTTCCCGGCTTTCCACCAGCCGTTCCCTGCTGGAACAGGATCCAGATCCCTTTCACACACCTCTCCCTCCTCCAGCGGTCTGGGTACAGCCGGCTATTGCATAACCCTAATTATGTTATTGCTGTAATTGCGTCTGCCGTCTGCAGCACATGGATTCGTTACAAGCTTTTCATATGCTAAAATGATTATTAATGAGTGCAGTCCCATCCCAGCGACAAACAACAGCCATGACAAAAAGATCTTTTGGAAGGCAATTAGCTCCATGCTAAGCTGCCTAAACCATGGGCTGTGCTGGGAAATTTCGGGCTGGGGAGGAAGCACTGGCAACGTGGCTTTTCTCTTCTCTTTTGATGAGTTAATGAGTTACTGAGCGGCAGCAGGCACAGTCATTCCTGTGAAACAGCTCCACTAAGGAGCCTTTCCCGTAGGTACAGAGGCAAAGAACATTTATCCCTGGACAAACAGAGGACAAAATGTATTCTCAGGTCACTGTGATGTATGCCCAGGTCACCGTTGTGTCGCTTTCCTTGGGAAAACAAAGTGAAACAAAATAAAGCAAAACACAAAACAAAACAAAAGCCAGGGAATGATGAGGTTGGAAGGAACAATAATAATTATTTTTTTCGGTAAAAGAGTACCAGCTGTATCCTGGTACATCCCAAACCCTTCTCCATCCATCAGTGGCAGTGGAGGGTCTCCAGTTGAAGGCAGGCTGGGGTGAGTTGCTGTGCTCCTGATACCTGTGAGGACACAGCCCATTCCCTATTTATCCTCACATCCTCCGAGCTGGAGTGCTGGAATGATGGGCTTACCCCAATTCCTCATAATTTTAATTGCTTATGAAGTCGAATGAACAAATTTCCTGTGGTCACATCAGAGGGTGAAGAGCCTTGAGATAAGAATAGAGGGTGGTTCCTATGAATACAGGGAAACTCAAACACTGGATCTTTTGATCTTCATCTGAGCATCTTCTGGAAACAGCTGTGAAAGGATCCACTGGAGATGAGAAAAAAACTGGAGTACAGAAGTAGCAGCAAATGTTCTCAGGATTCTCATTCTTGACCCTTTGGAGGCAGGTTAAGCTAAATTTGCTGCTTTGCTTTGCTACTTTTCTGTCCCATTCAGAGAGAATAGAGCTCAGTGTTGTGTTCCCAACCTTCTGCTGGCTGTGGAATTGAGTCAAAGGCCTGTCCCTATCTCAGGTGAGACCTCCAGAGGTGACAGAGCACGTCACTGCCCCCAGCACTGCCTCCCAGCCCAGCTCTGGTGCAGGAGCTGTCAGCTGCAGGGGTGATGGCAGCACCACAGGCAGCCTTGCAAATTCCAGCAGTGCAAATGTAAGGGCCTCTGGGGTTTGGTGACAGCTTCTCAGTGGTTTTTGCATTAGGGGTATGCAAATGGCAGAGAGGCTCTAAGTACCTCTGAGGATCCAGGCTGGAATCGAAGGTAAATAAAGACTCAGCAGGGATGTTGTCATCTCCCTGCTAGGATGCTTTAATACACACATTCATCATTTCTTTAGAGAGCACAGTGATGGCTTCATTAGAAACTCTTCTGCATAAATAAGTCACTGGGCCATGGCAGAATTTGGATGGAAGGATATTATGTCTTCTCGCTCATCTAGACTGGGGTGTTGGTACATGTTTGTTTCCCCTTATTTTTCTTTTGTTTTTGCCACAAAATACCTTGGTTTAATGAGAAATGACTGTTTAGGTGTGTGATGCCAGGGAACTGGGTCTGGAGGAGAGCAGGATACTTTGGTGGGTGATGGCCTGTGACCCCAGAACACTGAGGTCACATCCTGGGAATCTGTCATGGTCAGAGCCCTGAAACTGTGATTCCTGAAACTCAGATCTGTGCATCCCATCCTTGGCTCCAGGGAACATTTCCTGCTGCTTTTCCTTGTTTGGATGAGTCATGGGAATGTTGTGCTGCTGGGGAATGATCTCTGCAGGGCTGGAAAGAGGGATGGGGAGCTCTCAAACCCTTGTGAGTCACAGATTCAAGAGTCTATGCTACCAGGTGGAAAGGAAACAGGACAAACTTGGAGATCTGTGTCTGTGCTCCAGTTTTTGGGAGCACCCTGTCCCTACACCCACTATCCTTCCACCACTTGGTGACAGCTCAAACAGAGAGGAAAAGGAGAATTTTAACTTCTTTTCAGAGTCAGACTGGCACCTCTGATTTCTTCCACCAGCCCCATTTATTTTTGCTGTGATGAGCCCCCTTCTCTTCTCATTTCACCCATCAGGAGGGTGCCTATCCAACATTCATGAGGAGCTGCTCTCTTTTCAGGTGCCATAAATCAATGTATTTCACTGCTTTGCTACCTCTTTTCCCCACAAGTCTGTGAAATGTGATGGTGACAGGTGAATTTTTTTTCCCAGTGCCAAGGCACGCCTTGCTTTTTGACCATAAGATTCCTTGTTCTTTGACCCTGAGATTCCTTGATTTCTCAGCCATCTTATGGATGCCACCAATTCCTGATGCTTTCCCTTGTGCAGCACAGATCTGATCTTCTCCAGCAGGTGATGCCAAGACCTGTTGAAGTTTTCCTGGGAGTGGTAATGGTCTAAGAAATATTTGTTCCTCCTGCTCAGCATCTTCTCCTGGGGCAGTTCTGCAGGACAGGGCCTCCTGGGATTTCCAGATGCTCACTTTACTCACAGACAACTGTCCATGTCCACTTGGGACAGAGGGTTAGGCAGAGCATAAAGAAAAACAAACCCACACCACTTTTCACTGGAGCACTGGGAATGAGAACTATTTAGACCATGGGACTGAGTTAGACTAAGATTTCTGGCTGGTTCTAAGCCCAGAAGACAAAATGCCAGGACTCCAGGGAGAGTGATGTTTTTGTGCCTGCTGGAAGTTGCAGTAAAATTAATGAGGTTTGCACAAGTTTTTATGGTGAAATAAAGTTTAGCTCTGGAAAATGTCAGGCAAGAAGGACCTCTGCCTCCTGTGCCTCCCTCTCCTGAGGATTACATCAACATCCCACCCCAAAATCAGGGATCAACAGAGATTGACCCATTGCAGAAAATCAGGGTGGGATGAAGGGCACACAACCAGGCTGAGCACCTCCTGGTGTGGAAGGGTTTCCCCTCATGGTCTTGCACTGCTCTGCCTTCCACCAGCTGCTCTGTCACAGAGTATTTCCCCACTTATCCACCTCAAGGATCCTCATCACACAGCACTTCAGTGTCCAATTTCTCTGCAGTGGCAAACAGCCTCCATCTCAGCAGGTGTCTCCACGCTGTTTACAGGACACCTGTCAGCTCTTTTGGCTCCCTGTCCCCTCTGCCTCCTAATTATAAAATTGTGGATTGCTGCAGCTATGGGCTCTTTTTTTTTTTCCTTCTTCTCCTTTTTTTTTTTCCTTGTGCACAAAATGTCAAATTGCAGAAATTAAAAATGTAAATGATGGCGTCTAATTAACCAGTTGACAGCAGAGCACAGCTGCGAGTGACAGTGACTGATTACCTTCTGCAAACCTTGTCCTCCAAGACCTGCCTTACCCAGGGGAGGAAGGACATCAAAAATAGCAACTTCCTTAAAGAGTCATCACTCTGCAGATGAAGCCTGCTGGGCAATGGTTCTGGGGGATCCAGACCCTATGGATAAACCCCCAGTCCTCCTGAGCTCCAGGGCAATGCTGTTGACTTTTAGAAAAAGCAGATTTTTCCCAGTCAGACTGGACTTGAAGGCTGTTGCCACAAATATCAGGCCAGCTTAAAATATGGGGCAAAAAGGAGATGCTGAGTAGAGAGCTGTTGGGATAGACTGGATTGAGTGGGGAAGGTGGGTGATGTTAGCAATGGGGGCAGATGTAGTAGTGAGAATGGTGCAAGGAGAAATACAAATATTTGAGGTTTTTCTGTGCATTGGAGTGAAATCCTGAGCTCTCAGTGGGCAGCAAGGTCTCTCTGGGATGAGAGGCAAGACTAAAAGCCCTTGAATGTCTGACAAAGTGATCCAGCTTCAATCTAGCTCCTATTGATGGCACAGGAAACGTTTACAGGATATTCTTTGGGGCTTCATTCTCAGATTGGGATGAATACAACACAAGTCTGGTGCTCAGGATTAGTGCTCAGCCATTTACACTTTGGCTAGCTCACCTTTCTTGCTGTAAAAGAAGAGCATGAGCAGGTATTTCACTGAGGAACCAAAAAAGCCCTGCACTATGTGTGGCTTTTTTTCTCATTTTTGTTTGTGGATTTCCTTCCTTGAGCTTCTGCTCTTCCCCTTGTCCTGGTTTGAAGGACAGGTGTCTGCCAATAAAGGCAGAAGCTTCTCTTTGAAATGGAGAATGTAAACCC
>JAOTQP010000870.1:2425960-2436923 GCA_026413545.1 Cichladusa arquata
CCTTCCTTCCTTCCTTCCTTCCTTCCTTCCTTCCTTCCTTCCTTCCTTCCTTCGTCATGTCTCTTTTCCTTTCCCTGTCACACAAAAAGACATTTATTGGATTGTTGGGTCAGACAGGTTATTCCTTTCCATTTGCTCTTGGGGTGTCTTCAGCTCTATAAAAAACCAAAAAGGTTGACAAGCTCACGAATTCAGGGATGCTACTAAAGGAACCATGCATGAGGCTTGTGGAGAGCAAACAGATTTCTACAATCTCACCTCCATGGAGACCATAAAAAGGAAGGGAGAGAGTGGATTTCAAAGAGGGAAAGGAGTTGAATGAAGCTCTGCCAGCTCCAGCCTGGTACAGCTCAGCAGTGTCTGGGTGCCTATAGAAGAGCAGCACAGGTACCTGTAACATCCAGCCATGGAAATGAGACATCCCTGTCCAGCTGCTCCTTGGGACAGAGGAAATGCTTGGGGCTCCAATCAGGGTTACTAAATGTTTTGTTTTTCCGGGCATTGTTTAAACCTAAACTAAAACACCTCAGTAAAACCTTTTCAGACAAAGTGGTTTTATTTATTTACTACTTCCACCAGAGTAGTTTTAGGTTGTGTCTCCACCAGAAACTGTGGAACAAGAGAGAGAATGTCCCTGTAGAAATAACAGCTTCCATGTCAGTAAGACCAGACAGGAAAAGGAAAAGGTGGAGAGGAACCTGAGGCACAAAGAGGTGAAAGGGATTGCCTGGAATCTCAGAAGCAAAGCTCTCTGCAGCCCGATCCCAACCCCAACCCACCCAGTCACTGATTTTGTGACTGGTCACAGCTGTGTGTTACAGATTTGGGAGAATCCATGGGGCAGGGCATGGTTGGAAGCAATATTCTGACCCTGTTGATATATCCTGGACCAGTTTCCTCTTGTCTTCGGTGCCAAGACTGGGAAACAACAAAACACCAACTATTCCCACAAAAACACCCTTCCAAATATTAAATGGAGCTGCAATTACTGAGCACAGCCAAGCAAACAGACTCCAGGCTTGTGGTAACTCCCTGTTGTCAGCTGGAAAATGTTTGGTTTTGGGGGAGATTACATGTGTGGGCTCTGCTCAGCAGAGAATTTCCTTGTGGATTTACTGAAAGCTGCAAGAATAGGAGGAAGGAAGAAAACCTCTGGCATGGATCTGTCTGCAGCAGGACAGGGCATCACTCTGATGCTCCCTGGGACACTGGAGAGTCTGGGACCTTGGCTGTGGACACATGTGTGTGACAGACTGGAGGCAAAAGCCTCTTCTCCCAGTTCCAGCCTCTGGAATGCCCCTGTCTGGCTCCCAAATGAGCTAAGCTGGATATTCTAGGCCAAGCAGGTATTTACAAAGCAGGCAAGAGCCACCTTGTCATCACTAGAGTTGGGAAAACACTCTAAGTTCACCAAATTCAATTGTTAACCCAGCACTGCCAAGCCACCATGTCCCCCAGTGCCACATCCTTCCCCTAAAGTCACTGGTGTTTCTCTGTCCATGCTGGATTCTCCCTCCCACAAGCTACAGAAAAGAGGCATTTTCAAAACTTTCCTGCTTTTATGGTCCATGAGAAATCATGGCCATTTCCTGCACCTCAATCCTTGCCTTCTCCCAGCTCCTCCACTGAGGAAATGGTGACCATTTGCTTCAAGTCTGTGACATCCCTGGTGTAAATAATATCCCCTAAGTGTCCCACAGAAACCTGGCAGGGAAAAAGGCCCTGCAGAGCTCAGAGATGGTTTTTATCTCCCAGGTAAAAGCTGGAAACCCCTCTGCAGCTCAGCTTCCCAAAGCAGTCCCAGATGTCAGCTGGGAAGGACCAATTCCAGCACCCTGGGGAGGATTCCATTTGCTTTTATTATTTCCAGTTTCCTGCTTTCTGACTCTTCCCAGGTTCAGCTGCCTGGATTGCATTAAGATGTTCCCCCACCCTGGGGGTTTTCTGGCTCAGCAGAGAATAACTCCAGCACCAGCTCTCTCTGGATATCCCCTGTCCAAGGGATCCCTTTCCTGTGCACCTCACCAAGGTGGTGACAGGGATGGGGACCATAACTCTGAGTCCCTTGCCCTGCAAAGACCTGCCAGCTCCAGTGTCAAGGTGTTCCAGCTTATTGAGTGGCAAGAAAACAAACCTGGGATCAAAGAGGCTTTAGTCACAAAATCAGAGAATGGTTTGTGTTGGAAGGAAGCTTAAAGATGATCCAGCTCCAACTCCTGCCATGGGCAGGGACACCTGCCACTAGATCAGGATTTCTGCAAAATCGTCTCTTCTGATGAGGAGTTTTCTGAGTGGCTGTGGGTGTTTTCTTGCCCTGTGTCTCTGAGCTACCACCAGTGAAAATCGAGCCCTTCCAGGATCCAATTCATCTCATTAGAGCCCTGCTGGCTCAAATAGATCAGTGACTGACAGAGGGAAATGCTGTTTCCTCTGGCTGGCTCCAGGGAGGAGCTCACCCAGCTGCAGAGGATTGCACTGTGCCTTTCCAAAGCCAGGTGGGATGAATCCCAGCAGTGGCTTTCCCTTGACCTTTCTTGCTGTAATTATTTTAGGAAAACTCTCTTGTTACACACACAGCAGAGCCCTGAACTTCTCTGCCATGTGCTGTGTGCTCCCATAATGCAGCAAACATTTGGGAGGAAAGCAGGAATCAATTTGGTCTTTTGCCTTCAGCTAAGACATTTAAGGAAAAAAAAATTGAGAGAACATCAACTTTTTATTAATATTATTTTTATTATTATTATTTACCCCTTTGAACTTCCTGCCTTCTCATAAATGTTAGTGGGAAATGTACTCACTGACCTTATAACTCCCCAAACCAAACATGATGCCAAGATTTCTCCCCAGGCCAGCTTGCCTTCAGTTTGCCATATGGGCTGCAGCCCTCGTTCCTAAGCACAGGCAGGCAGGTCAGCATTCAGCCACAACTCATGACACACAAACATGTTGTGGGCAGGAACACAACAAGCAGAGAACACCAGCAGGCACCGTGTTTTTCCTGCCTACATCTGTGCTAGTAAATAAAAGGAGGCCAAGGTGGAGTACCAGGCTCTGTGCTGAGTTGTCTGTGGTGTTCAGCTGTTAGCAGACCCCCAGCACAATTTTGGATGATTTTCTCCCAGAAAAATGGCCAGGCACAGCTTGGGATGAGAATCTATCATGGATTTATTTTTTCCCTTCATGGATAAAAATGCATCCAGTCTGGCTCTCTCTGTCCCATAGGCTCTAAGACACTGTGGCTTCAGAGGGCCAAACATACAGAGCTAGACCAAAAAAATACTGGGAAAAGGTTTTATGGGTCAGGAGGTGTTTGTAAGTAACATTGGAAAAAGGATGCTTTAAAGGTTCATTCTGTTCTGACTGTGAGTGTGGTGTTTAATTGTTTGAGACCGGTGGAGGGAAGAGAATGAGCCCCAAGAAATGGTCTGAAGCTGGATTTAAGTTTTGAAATGCAGAATTTGGGGCAGAGAGAGGATAAAGAGGGAAATTTATCCACTGGAAAAAGTGTTATGTCCCAGGATATCCCAGCTTTTTCTCAGACACCACTGGCTGGTGTCAAGTTGGACACGGTGTCCTGTTGAGTTGGATGAACCTTTGCTGGAGGAGCACTGAGGTGTCAAAATACAAACCCTGAGGTACCATCAGGTCCTGTTCTTCTCTGGAATGTTGTGAGCCAGGACCACAGGTGGGGAATTGAGCCAGATCTCATGTCCTGGATCAGGACTGGTGGCTCTGAGTTGGGTTTTGCTCATCTGCAGTTTGGGACAAACCTGCAGGCAGCTCCCAGCCCTTGGGAAGAGCAAATGGAAAATCTCCAGGGCTCATCTGGGTCACCTCAGCCATGCCATGGCTCTGGCCCTGTGCTTTTTCTTGCTGATGAATGACTCTGAAAGAAGTGCAGACACTGATCCAGTTACAATAACAGCACCCAAGTTTGCTCTGTGCTTTCCCAGCGAGCCAGAATCCAGGAAAACTGGCTCATAAACCTGCCCTGCTTTGCATTAGCAAAGGCAATCTGATTAACTCCCAGCAGGAGCAAGGCACAGCTCCGAACTCCAGCTCAACTTCCACATCACAGACCTCTGGCGAATTGGATCCAGAAGGGGCAGCTGTGAGTTATGGGGCTGGAATTCCATCAAGGGCTTCTGGGGAGGTCACAATCCACCAAAGAGCTCTCACAGCCTGCCCCCCTCTTCCCGTGCACCGTCCCCAAACAGAATTACAGCCCCATAATTCAGAGGGGGTCTGTGTGTCTGCAGGAGGACAAATGCAAGGAGCCATCTGGGGCTGTAAATCCATCCCTTTTCCTGCCATTCTTCCATCTTCGCAGCCAGAGCTCCTCACTTTCCTCACCCATCCAATCTTCATCTCCTTTCTCCTTCTTTTCCTTATTAATAGAGACACGAAAGCAGTGGGTGTCACAGCCAACCCCCTTCCCTTCACCCTGGAGCAGCCCTCACTCTACTCCTCAATCCTATTTATCCACAACCCATTCCCTAGCACAAGCCAGATTGCAAACATCCAACCCACATTAAACCTCCTCACTGAAAACACTCTGGTTCTTTCCAAGTTGGGCCAAACAAGGTATTTCCCCTTAATTGCATTGTTTTTGATGGTTTAGGGGACAAGGAGGGGCTTGGGGACACCCCTGTAAAAATTTGCTGGCATTTATATGAACATATTTACAAGCAGAAAACCAGTCTTGAATATTTCAGCATTTTAAGTTAGAAAAAACAAAATGATTCCAACCTTGTTCTGTTTGTGGGGTGTTTTGGGCACCCTGGGCTTCAGAGGTTCTCCATGTTTCCCAAAGATTCCCTTCAACTGTTGACAAACCAGATTGCAAATCCTTTAGCAGTTAAAGCTGGGAGACATCATAAGATACCCTCAGCACTAATTCAGCAAGAGGAAAGTCCAGAAAGGAAGGATTTTCTAGGATCAGGCACAAAGCTGAGACTAGAAGATTCTGGTCACCCCATCTCCTCTACCAAACCTGCTGGTTGGTCTGCATAAATAAGATAAAACTGGGTTTGGGCACTTCACATTTTCTCAATATCCCCTTTTCTCCTTCCACCAGAATTTTTACAACCTCCTGCATTCAGGATTTTGGTGTGATAGGTCAAGAACCAGGACCTGGAAGTGCTGGACATCCCAGGTGAGAAATGACAGGGCAGCATTTCTCAGTGGCTCAGGGATTTCTGTACCTTCTGTGTCATTTCTGTGACCCTTCATGTATTTTATGACATAAATAACCACCAACCCCTGCTTGAAGACAGGAGGGGGTTGTACCCATGTCAAACCACAGTGAAACCAGCAGTAATTCTGCTGTGTTTGTTTAAACTTACCTGCTCCTGTGAGCTCAATGCTGAAAATCCAAAGGGTTTGTGGTGCTCTGACTCAGGCAGCAGCTCCAGAATTTGGAATATTTTTTTCCTGACAAGTGGTACAAATTTTGAGGGTACCTTGTGCTCCTGACTCTGAAAACAGCACTCTAGGAAGATTCTTTCAGTCAAAAATACATGTAGGGTCATATGTGGGGTTTAAGCCATAGAACAAACCCCAAAATGTTATGGGGCAAAATATCTGGGAAAAAATGGATTAAAACAACTCTGAACTCTTAAAAAGCCAACTGATAAGAAAACAGCAAAAGTCTTGGTGAATCCCAGCAGAAAAGTGTTCTGTAAACTGAATTGTGCCCTGTGAACAGCTTTGTGGTATATATATTTCATATATATGTATAAATTCTTTAATTACTATGATTACTCCATGTAATATTTGACAATTCAGCCCCTTTGGGAAGTTGACTGTAAGGGAAAGGAATAAAACATTGTTCCCAATTTCTAGCCTGGGGAATTGTCTTAGAGGCTTGTTTTGGTTTACTTTTTTTGCCTTGCTATTTCTTGCCCCCCTCTTTGGAAATCTATCATTTTTCTTCCTTAGGACAGAATTTCAATTAGCAGAAGGATAATGCCATTGGGAGGCACTGAATATCCTCAGAGATAAATCTGGCTGGGAATTGTCAATGCAATATCTGAAGCAGCCTGACAGCAGAGGTCCTATAAAGCTTAGATTAGTCTTAAAAATAATTTTAAAAAATACAACAATCAGTGTGCCTTTCAGAGAGGAAATGAAAGGGACGGGAAGGAGGTTGTTTTTTGAATTGATACATTCAACTGCAAAGGAGGATGATGAAAGAAAAGAGAGTCTATTAGGGACACCCAGACTGCTGCATCTGACTGAGAAAATATCTAGATAAACTTCTAGCCACACCTGTAACCACCTTTAAGCCTGCTGGATATTTCCATCAGCCAGCTGAAAGTTTCTTGTTGCATCTTCCCTTATGAGAGGGTTGAAAGAGAGCCATGAAAGCTGCAGGAACCCACGTGGGGTGGAGGACATGGAGACAGCTCTAGAGCAGTCCTGAGCGCACAGGAGCATTCATTTGGTGTTTTCTCATTCTTAAAAAAACAGGATTTTCAAGGTAAGGCTACCTTCCCTCTGGGAGAGGTGGGATTGTTCAGCCTGGACAAGGAAAAGCTCCAGGCAGATCCTATAAAAAATCCCAGTGCCTGAAGGAGGGAACTATGATAAGGGTGTGGAGTGACAGGACAAGGAGAAATATCTTTGAAACGACCAGGGGCAGGTTTGGATTAGATATTAAGAACAAATTGTTCCCTGTGAGGGTGGGGAGGCCCTGGCACAGGTTGCCCAGAGAAGCTGTGGCTGCCCCTGGATCCTTGGAAGTGTTCAAGGCTGGACAGGGCTTGGATCACCCTGGGACAGTGGGAGGTATCCCTGCCATGGCAGGGGGTGGGACTGCCTCATCTTTAAAATCCCTCCCAACCCAACCCATTCCATGATTTATCCTGTGATTCATTCCATGTCCTGTGACATGGATAATCTGGCACAGCTCTGCCTTCCCCTGCTGACCTCTCACACTCACCTGACGAGTTTAACCTGCCTTAGAGCACCAGAATGGCCTGAAGAACTCTCCTGTGACTGCTGCTTGAGCTGGGGGCTGGAGGATCTCTTGCAGGCTCTGAGATCAGACACACATGGCCCTAATCCCCTTTATCTGCTCACATCTGGTTATCTTCAACACAATCTGCTCTGGGGTTAGGGACATGCTGAGAAGACCCCTCTAATCTATTCCAGAGGCTCAAAGGAGCCGTGGATGCTCCTTGGCAGATGATTTGGATTAGCTGGGACCGTTTAAAAGATGTCACCACCCAGCCAAAATGGCCATGGAGCCACTGAGTAGTTTGGCTTGGAAGGGACCTTAAAGATCATTGAGGGACACCTGAAAGAGGAAGCAAATATTCTGATATCACCCATGGAACCACTGCAGATGCTGCCTTCCATGAAGAAGGGTATTTATGGACATGTTCTGTGGCATTAGAAGTCATCAAGAGATAGAATTTGAGGTCCCCACTCCAGCTCTGCAGGACCATCAATGCACCATCTCTTCTCCATTAGCAATTCCTTTCAGCAGTGTGAATCTAGACAAAAATGACAAAGAAAACAAAGTATTTATTTTTTAAATATGGGCTGACCCTAAGACATTATACATGACCAGTTTATGACAGATTTGGTCTTTAAATTTGTTTTTTTTTTCAGTCACTATTGCAACTGAACATGCATTCATACTAACAACATTGGCTTTTAACTCTCTTTTTTAAAAATTAGTCAACTTGCTTGAGATTGGGATTTCTGCAGTAAGGTGAGTGTTTGTACCATTGCCAATATCTCCTTTAAATATTTTCAGGATAAATACCTGCCACAGTGTGCACAGCTCCAGGCACCTTGCCAAGTCTTTGAATATTCACAATTAGCAGAAAGAAAGGAGAAAAAAAAAATCTTTCCAGCCAGGAAGCAGAAGCAAAAATAATGATTAAAACATTAAATGCAGAACAAACCATCATTGCTCTTTGTAGCAATTTGGACCCTAAAAATCCCATTCACAGAAATGCTGGAAAACATGTGACTAGCACAGGTTTGATGAGGAATTTGACATAATTCACAGGAAAAATGGCAAATTCTCAGTCTGGGGCATGAGTTAAACCTCCAAAATAATCAGTTCAAGCCTGCATGGGGCAAGGAGCAGTTTTTGGAGGATGAGCTCTTCCCTGAGACTTTTCTCAGGGTTAGATTTTGGATTCTTTAAGAACAGCAGGTATTTCCTTGTGATGGGATGGGAATCCCTCTGCATCTCAGAGGAGTGAGGACAAAGTGTAACTCAAAATAGAGGCATCCAAGGGGAGCAAACCATGGTCTGCAAGCACACAGAGGGAGGGTTCTAGTCTGGAGAGGTGCTGTCAGCAGGAAAAGATTGAACACAAGGAAGATTTGGGTTTCCCACAGGCCTGCTGAGCAGGTTTTTGGGACTTCTGATTTGGTTTAAGCCCATATTAACACTTCAAGAACTGAAAAGAGCTCAGCTCAGCCATTATTGTTCCCTACTCCTGCTGGTGACTTCCTTGTGCTGAGAAAAAATCTCTCATTTTTCCCTTTCTCAGTGACATGAAGAGATGAAAAACCCCAAAAGTCTTTCTAAAACCATGAGGCCAATAAGTGTTGGTGGAGCAATATTTCCTTTTCCAGTCACAGCACGATCATGGGAGAAAAAAAAAATCCTGTTTCTGCCATTTTCCACCTGTATAGAGATCACTCCAGAAATGCCCAGTGGGAATATCAGTGTGTCACCTGCAGTTTGAGCCTTGCAGGACTGAAATTCCTCAGCTCTTCTCCTCTCCTTGCTGCCATGGGCTCAGCAATGCATGGAAGCACCTCTCAAACTCAATTTACTTCAAGCACAAGTAACCCTGATGGATTAGCATGCCCTAAGACACCAGAAAATGGTTTTGGGGATGTGGGGAAGGAGCTGAGCCATCTTCAGACACCAAAGCCACACCAGCTTGAAGGTGGACCCCAAACCTGCTGACCACCAGCATCACAAAAACCCCGGGTGAAATATTCTCTGGGGAAAAGTCATGGCCAGTCCTCTGAGGCCAAAAAACATCCCTGGTTCACCCTGGAGAGACCCAGATGGAGGTGACCTGGTGATGGCAGGCAGATCCAGCCCACAGGCACCCAAATGAGAAAAGCCTGCGGGTTGTGTCTCAGGGAAGGGAAGGGAAAGTTTGCAGCTGTTCCACTTGCCCAAAGGGGAAATTATGCAAGCCTCAGAAGCAGCAAGTCGAGATCAAAGGGGAGAAAATGAGGAAAAGGGAGAAGAATGGAGAAGTGGGAATAACTTATGCTAGGGTAGTGCTCCAGGGCTTACTCTTTCTTGTAATAAAGCTTTCAAGTCCACAGCGTGCTGTGGAATGCAGCTTTTCTTCTCTTCCTTGTCTTGTGAACTGATCCCTTCTCTCTCCCTTGGCCTGGACACATGAGGTGCTGGAAGAGAATTAAAAATATCCCTCTTTGGCTGGGCTAGGCTGGTCCCAGCACTCACCTGCCTTCTCCTGGTTCCCAGGTGAGTCTGAGCCACACAAGATGTCAGCAAGAGAGAAAAATTACATTCTTATTCCCTGTTGCACATATTGTTTATTCGCTGTGTTTTTATCCTGTTTTGGGCTCAGAGGAACCTCCCCACCTTAATTCATCAGCAAGGCTGATCCATCAGCTGGATTCAAGAGGGCTAAAAGTGCCAACAGCCCCACACAGGAGGGTAAAGGAGACATGGGAAACACATGTTACAGAAACCTGTGGTTCTGCAGAAGCACCTGGAGGCTGGGCAGGTAATTCAGGGTGTTAGAAATGGTTTAAGAAGTGGAATCCTAGAATTATCCCTCCCCCTTTCTTCCTCTGCCACAGATGGTTTTACAGTGAGAAACAACAGGAAAAAGGAGAAGCCAATACAGTTCACAAATCTCAGCACTGAGAAAGTGATAGGGCTGAGCAGCACCTTTGGAAGCAGAACAAAACCCAAAATAATGCAGGGCCCAGAGGGCTGTGGAGCATTACATTTTGCAATAAAGAGTTGTGCTACAAACTTTGCCAGGTTCTCCCTTTAGCTGCCCACCAGCTTTGCTCTCTGCCCAGGGAAGGAGCAGAGCAGAGGGCTCTCCCTGCCCACTGCAGTGCTTGAATATTGGAAACAATGCCTGCACTTGCATCAGGGGACCTGTCCTAGCTCAGTGCTCACAGCCCAGGAAAATTGCCAAGGATGGGTGATGGCTGAGAGAAACCCTGTGGGGACAACGAAGATGACAGCAGCAATATTGAAGAGTGTGTTTGGCTTCCCACTTCAGCCTCAAGTCTGCTTTACTTTGGTAAACAAAAAAATCTGTTTGTTTCCCCCAAGAGGAAGAGTAGATAAGTGATTTGGACCAACACATATTCAGGGTTTGCTAATAAATTGCCTCAGAAGTTTGCCTGCAGAATGATTTTATACTTTTTAGGTAGATCCACAGTATTTGCAAGATCACCTCAGACCTGAGCTCTCCATGGCAATGAAGTGAGACAATTCCCCAAAGGAGCCCAGACTCAGCTGTGGCACAAGTGGAAAGCAAATAGGCTCCTAATGACTGATTGCCTGAAATATGTTCATTATCTTTTGGGAGCAGCAGCTTGCAGCAGCAGAGCTCGTGGGTTTGGAGTCCTCCAAGCCAGCAGGGCGAGACAGGCTGGGAGGGAGGGAGGTGAAATCACAGCTCAGGTGATGGGGTGACACTTGGGTGGCACCAGCTGGGTAGATACAACCTTTTGGGTGCAACAAGCTGTGTCTTTTGGGTGTGTCTTAGGTTGCAATACAGGACCAAAAAAGTCTGTATTCTGTCACCACCGGTTAAAATCAGGTGGGGCAGTGATCCTCATCTACAGTGGAGATATCTCCTGTTAATGGGCCAGCTGTTAAACCAGGTGGGGCAGTGTTCTTTCTTTTTTCCACAACCCATCCTCCCTCCAGGAGATATCTCCTGTTAATGGCCAGTGAGTCCCAGTGCATGACTGATAAAAT
>JAOTQP010000870.1:2444353-2458237 GCA_026413545.1 Cichladusa arquata
ACCTGATGGGGCAGAATCCCCCCTCCTGCTGCCCACCCTGGGGCTCAGCCCAGCACAGGAGGGTTCTGGGTGCTCACAGCCAGGCCATGTCCCCCACCCCCAACACCCCAAATCCTTCCCCCAGGGCTGCTCTCAGTCTATTCCCTGCCCAGCCTGGATTGGTGCTTGGCATTGCCCCAGCCCTGGTGCACTTGGCCTTGTTGAGCTTCAGGGGGTCTGTAAAAGCAGAATATGAGCTGCACAGGTGTGTCCAGGTGTGGGTGTCCCCACAGGGGACAGTGGGATTCAGTGCTAAGACTGAAGGGCAGGATTCTCTTGCTCAGCCATTGCCATGTGATGCCTTCAGTTTCCAGAGTGCAGGAGAAAGAAGCAATGATAAGGCTTGGCAGGGAATTATGAATTTAGTGATGTAAGACATCAATCTTGGTGAAAAATGAAGACTTGAGAGGGATGTGTTCATCACTCAGGCTCTTGTGTACGTTGGAAGTAGCTCAGTAAATCATAGCTGTTATTTTGGCACTGCTGGTGTGTCAGGATGTTTCATTTCCATAAAAAAATCATTCAGATTCTCTAAGAACTTCAGATTCTGTAGTGCAGCAAGTGCCAGATTTTTAAAGGTGAAGAGGTTATTGAAGATGAGGAGGTGCTCAAGGAAGAGGAGTGCATTGCACAGCCTGGACAGTTTTGCAGCAGGTGGAAGCCTGGAGGTTGGGGGCAGCATCTAGGGGAAAGCAGCCTGGCTGGGGCTGGCCCTTGGATTCCAAAAGCTTTTGAGGAAACAAAGACCAGGGATAAGGGAGTCCCTGGGTTGTTGGTGGCTTGGGTAGAGGTGGGAGATGAAAGGTGATTGCATGTGGTCCCCTCTTGCTGTGAGGGGGGAGCTCACCCTGCACTAGGCAGGATTAACTTTGGAATTTCTCCCCATCATTCTGCAGAGAATTCACAGCAGCAGCACTCAGGAGTAATTCCCTGCTGTGCTGCTCTGTGGAGCTAAGGCTTATCTGCCCCCTGAGTGGTGGCTGCAGTCCTGCTCTTCCAGTATCAGTAGGTGCAGAGGAGCAATGAAAGCTTTGCAGAAGGGCACTAAAGGTGATGGAGGGGTTTGAGGGGCTTCCCTATAAGTAACCACAGAAGTAAAACCTTTCTGTCAAAGAAACTGAGCAGGAGCTGTGTTAGAAGCCTACTGACACAAAGAAAGTGAAAGCAGGGATTATTTCTGTTCCCTGTTTGGGCAGAAAGTGAAACTAGGAGCTGGCATACCCCAAACAAAGCAGCTTCATGGTGAAACTGTGGAACTCTATCACGGGGTATTGTAAATATTAACTTTATATTGCTTCAGTTGGAGGCTGGAGAAGGTCATGGAAGATAAATCGTGAGGCTGTGTCAAATTTTTCAGACTCCACCTTTCTTGGGAAGCCTTTGTTGTGTGGTTGGGAGGCTGGGGGATGTGATCTGTGCCTGCCATGGCTTTTGCTCCCTGGGAGGAGGTGCTGCCCTGAGTGAGCTTTTAGGTGTGACTGGCAACAACCAAAGTGTCACAGGCACCTTCAGCATAACAGGGATGTGCCAAGGTTACATCAAGGATGCTCAGTCTTGTGGGTGGGTAGAATTTTATAATAAATTCCTAAAACACACCCCGTGACATTGTATTTCCTGAAATACCAGGAGAGCCCTGCCTGGTCAGACCAGAAGGGTTGTGTGAGGCTAATTCCTGAGTACAGAAATCACCAGTTCCTCTCAGACAAATAACCTGCTGAATCACAGGATGTTGTGAGTTGGAAGGGATCCACAAGGATGGTCAGAGCCCAGCTGGGGGTTCATGCCCTGCCTTGTTGCATCTCACAAACCTGGAGTTTTTGAGCTTTCTGGGCTTTCTGGCACTGACCCCCTGGAGAACACTGCTTTTGACCTGAGGCCTTGGAGAAGGCTTCTAAATTTGAGTGATGAAGTTAAAATCATGTGTGTGTAGTTAATTAGAAGTGTGTGCTTTCACATGGTAAAGGGGTTTAAATTTGAGGTTTTTATAGTATAGTAATAGGTATAGGACAAGATGAAGGATTTTAGGAGTTGTCTTTTTCGGTGTTCATCTTCTTCCTTCTTCTTCATGGGTTTCAGGTAGCAGTTTCTGGTTGGTCAGTCAGTGTCACACTGTGGGTTATGGGAATTTAGTTATTGGGTTAAAAGGATAAATAATATAGGTGTTAATTCTCTATTGGACTGTTTAGCTTTAAGAGACCTTGTAGCAGCTGGATCTGTCTCCATTTTGCTCCCTTCTAGCTGGTGGCTACAGGTGCTGTTGAACTTTCTGTACTTTTTGATAAGATTTAATAAACAACCAAGCCTGAACATGAGAAAATCCTTTTCCTTCGTGTATTTTTTTAACACTTTGTATATTTTTTAATCCTGGCTCTAAGTGAAAGCAGAAGAGACTGAGACAAACCACTGATTAAATGGTGCAAAACTCCCATCCCTGTTACATAGAACAGCAGCATGAGGTGGGAGAACCATTCCCTGGAGAAGGGGAAGTGAGCTGCTCTTCAGGGTGTGTGAGAACTGCAGAATCACTGAGCACTTTGGGCTGGAAGGGACAAGAAAGATCAGCTCATTCCTACCCCTGCCATGGGCAGAGATGCCACTCACTATCCAGGTTGCTCCAAGCCCCATCCAAACTGGATGAACACTTGCAGGGATGGAGCAGCCACAGCTTCTGTGGGCAGAATTCCCCTTCTTGCTCTGTGGGTTCTCAGGATGCCCCTTACTGCCCTCAGGTTTGCTTTCCCTGTCCATAAACACAGCTTCTGCCCTGCAAGGTGAGATTCCTTGGTATTAAAACCAGAAGATCCTGTCTGAGAAATCTGACCACCCTGTCTTAGCCTGGTACAGAGGCAAAGTTTTTAGTTCATTCTTTAAAGGTCTCAAGGGCAGGACTTATCTCTCTCCTTGCCCAAGACGATTCATTTTGCTGATAATCCATCCCACAAAAAAACACCCCAAACAACATGACAAGTTTGCTTCACATTTTCATTTTAAATTTTCCACCTACATTCATTTTCCACCTTCCCCTCCGTGCCATCAAATCTCATTTTGCATTTGTCTGCCAGCTGCGTTCAGACAGTGCTGACAAGAACCTTCAAAGGAAAACCCTTCAGCTCCTCCTCCTCAAGTACAAGCCTGTTTACAAATCAGCAATGAACTTATTTGTGTAGCATTACAGAGCTGCAACCCCTGCTTGGCAGACAAAAAGTCACTCAGAATTCTTCCTGCTTCTCGTATTATATCCAGCAAGGTGTATCCCACTGTCAGAGATGAAATCTTAGCAGCAGCCACGAGAAAAATTACTCCCCACATGGCAGTGGCCATGCAAACCCGAAATGTGAGGAATGTCATGTGCATATAAAATACTTCTGGGCTCTGTGGATAAAATCCTGATGGGGAGAGAGGCAGCTGTGAAGCAGAAGGACTCCAGCAGGTCCTGAGACTCTGAGTCTCCTTTTCTGTGGATGTTGCTGCCTTTCAGGTCACTCTTAGCTCTCATTCAAAGGGGAAAATATCCCCAGGGCTCATCCAACCTGTTTTTAACCAAATCCAGGACATGTGGCTGCATCCCATCCTTGGCACTCTTTAAGATCAGAACTTTTGGGTCCTAAATCAAGAAGCCTCATGCACTCCCCAGGCAAAGGCACCTGAGAGTGATTAGCCCAAAGAGAGGTGCCCATCTAATGATTTAAATTGAAAGAAAGTAGCTTTAGGTTGGGTTTTAGGAAGAAATTGTTCCCTGTGAGGGTGGAGAGGCCCTGGCACAGGTTTCCCAGAGAAGCTGTGGCTGCCCCTGGATCTCTGGAAGTGCCCAAGACCAAGCTGGATGGGGCTTGGAGCAACCTGGGATAGTGGAAAGTGTCCCTGCCCATGGCAGGGGAGTTGTAATCAGGTGATCTTCCTTCCAACACAAACCACCCTGTGATTCCATGACTCTGTGATTCCATGATTCCATACTCACATCCAGCCAGAGAAATTCCAGGCAGGTCCTGGGTTTGCAGAGCAATCCCTCAGTGGTGCAGCAGATGCAAACAGAGCCAGCAGCATCTGCAGAGGGCAGGACCCCACATCTCTGAGGCACAGCTGTCTCCACCCCTCTCAGGGGGCTGCTGTCTCCCAGCTCTGGTACAAGCCATGATTGCCAGTTGCTTTGATGATGATTAAAAAATGCATAAAAGAACCCCTGAGAGCTGAAGTTGTGCTGGTGCTGCTTCCTTATGGTGCAAGATGTGATGGATCCCATCTCGTTCATGATCTTGGGAATATTGCCCAGCCTCTCCCATCTGTCTTCCACTCCCTTATATTCCCTGATAACTCTTCCCCTCTAACTGCTGTGAAATTGAGTTTCTTTGCAGGTCAGCACAGTCTTGTGTTGGTGAGGTGTAAATACAGTGTGCAATCTGGGACATGTGTGTGCTATAAATTAACTTTTCCTGGGAACAAGCACGGGGAAGGTCTGATCAGGTGATTGAGGGGCAGCAAGGCACGTTTTAGGAGAGGACATTCACCATATTTCATTTCCACTCAGAAAAATCCCACTGGATTGCATAAAAACGAGAAGATGGTAAAATCTCTTCAGACAAGTGGCAGGAAGGGCAGGACTGACACCATGAACACATAAAGAGAGAGAGATCAGAGAGCTCATGAATAAATTTCAGCTGATAATTAAGAAAAATCAGTTAAATCATCAGAACCAGAAGGTATAGAGGAGCTATCAGTGGAGATAAGGTAAGAAACCAAGCTGCTTAAATGGATCTAAATGCCTTTATTTAAAAGACTTTATAGCACAGATATCATAACAGCAGAGGACTGAGGCATCTCACCTGGTCTTGTGTCCCTAAACCCTCTTTACTCCATCTTCTGTTTCCATGCAGAAATGCACAATAAAGGAGCCAGAAACTCCACAGCAGCCAAGCCCAGCCTGGGTGAAGTCAGCCCAAAGCAGGACTAAGATTTAGCACCGAGGTTTGGGAGGCAGGAGCAGGTCCCTCACATCCCAGACAATCCCCTGATTAATGCTGGCAGCCAGAGGGAGTCAAAGGGAGGACTTCATAATTCCTAAGCCACTCATCTCACCATCATTTAACACCCAGGAGAGGATGGATCCTTCTTTTTCCACGAGGGGGTCTGGCTGAAAAATGTGAAAAAGAGTGAGCAGCCATCAATTAAGCTGATGAGGCAGCTCCTCTCTGGCTGTGCTGGTGGATTTGTGGTCCAGCCCAGCCCACAGCCCCATCCCCACTGCCCTTCCCTGCCTCCAGAGCTTCCACACTCCCTGCCAAGCCTTTCCCCAGCACCTCAGCACATCCTGTTTTACCTGCAACACCCATTTTCCTGCTTATTGCTGGGTTTTAAAGACAGTTCTCCTTCTCCTGACCTCTGCAGCACAGGCTCATCCATGCAGAGAAAGTGGATGCATATCCCATTATCCCTTGAAGTGTTTTATAGCTTATGTTAAAGCTTTGGGCTCTTCAGAATTTGGACCCAATTTTAGGATCACGGTACCTCTAAGGGGAAAAGTGATGGGATGTTATCTGAAAATCACACTAACCATCAGAAGACAGATGAAAATACTTGTTTTATTTATTTCTGAAATCTGAACTAGATGGTACAGCTAGAAAAATAATGAATAGGGGGGAAAAAGCAAACAAAGAAACAAATAAACCAACCACAAATATACCTAGAATTTAAATGATGTGAAAAACCATCTTTTTCTCTGAATGGTTCAGCTAGCAAGGGGACAGACATTTCCCTGGCTTCCCACACTATCCTTACTCCTTTGGAGGAGCCCATATCCATTTGGGGGGATGTTATGGAAAGGAACTATTTACAAGGGAGTGAAGTGATAGAAGGTAATGGCTTGAAACTGATAGTGGGCAGGTCTTGATGCAATACTTAAAAGAAATTTTTTCCCTGTGAGGGTGGGGAGACCCTGGCACAGGGTGCCCAGAGAAGCTGTGGCTGCCCCTGGATCCCTGGAATGTCCACAAACAGCTTGGACAGGGCTTGGAGCAGCCTGGGGTAGTGAAGGTGTCCCTGTCATGGCAGGGGGTGGCACTGAATGAATTTTAAGAACCATTCCATCCCAAACCTGCTAAGGATTCTATGACCAAAATTCAAATTTTTATCCATCAGCTGGAGCAATTAATTTTCTCACCATCGTCTCACTCTGGGAACACTGTTATCAAACATTCAGAAATTACATCTTGAATTAATTAGTGGAAGCACATTGCTGCACAGGCAGGAGAGACCTTGTTAGAGCAGTATCAGCTTGATCTGGGTGAGATCCACAACAATAATCCATATGAAGGATGGAGCAACTGGTGCCCCAGCCCTGCAAGGGATGTCAGTGCCAATTTAACACCAAAGAATCCACTCCTGAAAGTTTTAAGGGATACTTGGTCAGGTGCCATGGGCAACATAAATGACTAAAATTGCTCTTTTTTCTCCAAATGGAGCATAGTTCATATCCCAGCAGGGGCCATTTCAGCATGGTGCATTTGGGGAAATTAGACTTGAGCAGAGGAAATGCAGCAGGAGGACAAATGTTGCACCCAGAAATTTGCACTTTTAAATCCATGCTCATAAAGAAGAGACAACCAAACACTGATTTCCCTTTCCAAACACTGATTTCCTTGTCCTGATCCCCAGTGCTGGTGTGAGATTCCCAGTGTCCAGCTCAGGAACACCCAGAGCTGATATTTTCTGGGCAGTGCCCTTGTCCTCAGGACCTTTGGGACACCCAGCTTAGGGCACATCAATCCCAGAGTGTTGGTTTTTGTTTGTTTTTTTTTTTTTTCCCCAGAAAATAGTCCTTCTTCCATGCTGCATTTAGTACAAAGCTGGCCAGCATCATTTCCATGAGTTTTTAAGAAAATGAGAGAACTGAGGGTTGCAAATAGCCCCAGAGTAAATGTGTTTCAGAGATAGGTTCTCGATGAATGGGATTTTCCTTGCTGAAATCAAATTGTGAAGTCAAGCATTAGAGAACTAAAATCCTTTTCTGTATTTTCTATTTTGTCATGGTTTGTTTTCTGATAGAAGTTACCAGTGTGACCAAAGGATTTATCATTTTTTTGTTTTAACTTCACTCTTCAGCGAATTCATTATATCATAAATTCCTTCTCATGCAACATCAGACTGCTTTACTTTTATGACTGTGCCATTAAAGAAAAGAAAAAAAAAAAGAAAATCAAGAAACCCCACAACCCAGATCAGCTTTTAACTTTCTGTGAAAAGAAATAAAATCAGTTAGAGTTCCTAAAAGTATCATCTCCATTTTCATCATCCTTCAGGAATATGAAAATTGTAGCTGATCAATTTTCTTCTGCCATAATAGTTAATTTCTGATAACTGGGATATGTCTTAAGACTCACTCAGGTTATTCAGCCATCCATTTACTGGTGGCATTCCTCAGTGTTTCCATATATTCCACAGTGAAAGCTATTAAGTCTCTTCTGTCATTCTGAAACCTTTTGCTAGATGAGGAAAAGTGAATTAAAAGTTAGTTATATAACCTGCAGAACCAGATGACAACTTAAATATAGCACACTGCAATATGTGAACATAGCAATTAATCTGCAGCTAATATTCCTCTTATTTGTCATTAATTTGTGGACAAAACGATTTATCCCAAGGTTAACATTTTCATTATCATCTGCAAATGATGGTACATCACCAAAGTTCAAGCCATTTGAATGTAGAGCACTTTTTACATTTTTAAATATTCCTAATTCAGTTTTTATTGCTCTCTTGAAAATAATTAGGCAGAAAATTGATTATTCCTCTTTCAATGGACAAGTATTGGAAACATCCTGAAATTTCATGCTTTCAGGCACCAGTGGCCACAAAGAAAAATATGCCCTTTCAACCAAGCCCTTAATTATTTTATCAATTGAAAGAGGAGCTAATATATTGTGGACAATACACAAAGCACTGTCCCTCCACATCTGTATGATTTTATCCATGGGCTAATCCTGGAAAATAATTAACTGCCCCAATCCAGTGATCTACACAGAGAGCTACAATAATAACACTATAATGCACCCCTGTCCCTCCTTCAGAACAAAAACCCTTCAAGAGTTTTTTCTTTAGAAGCTGCAATGGAACTATTTTTATCATATTTTATATTCCCATGCTTTCCTGCGTTTGCCAGTCCACATCAAGTAACTTGGAGACAATTTTAATATTTGTGCTGGAGGAGGCTTTTTGCTTTCCCTATTGATCCATTCCCATTCTTTGGGAAGGAGCAGAGGATTCTGGCTGTGTTTGGACCTTCTGATTGATAAGCACTGATCCACGTGGGGATTAATTCAATTAACTAATGAAAACCATGGACAGAGTCCTCAGATTTGATGTGAGGTCATGATGGCTTTGCTTGATTCATCCCCTGCATGTGCTGGCCCAAAGATTTTTAGAAAATGTGCCCCATCTGGGCCAGATTTAGCACACAATAAACACATGAGATAAAGTTTTCTTTGGAGACCAAGGGGTTGGATGTCCAGGGCTTCCCCCACTGCATTTCCAGCAGACTGGATCTGTTCAGCTTTTTGTATTTTGAGGGGGGAAAAAAATCACTCATGTAACACTGGGAGAAGAGAGTCAAACTCCTGCCTAAGAAAAAAGATGGGAAATGATGAATTTGGATTTATTTAAGAGATGGGCAGTCACAAGCTGAGGACTCTGGTGATCAGCCAGACCGAGTGCACTCCTATGTGTTCAGTTGCCATGGGGACAGGCACTTTTTGATGAACCTCTTCCCAAAAAAATCACCCCAATTAGATCTGCCTTCATGCATCACATATGCCTGAACTGTTCCCTGAGGTTCCTTAAGTACTTGTGACTGATTCATTCTCCTTGCTGACATCTAAAGAAACAACCTTTACTTCCCAGTTCCTGGGCCAGCTTCAGTTCTGGTTTCACCTCTCCACTGTTTTCCCCACTGCCCAAAATGGGTCATTTTTTTGCTCTGCTCTGTAGTTAAAAAAGCTCCAATCCAAAATTCCAGCCAGGGATCACCCAAGGAGAAATGCCTGTCAAAAAGCATGGAAAAGAACAAAGTTTGGAGGCAGGAGCATGGGAAGGAGGAGGAGGAAAAGGCATCAGGGTGTTGATCTTGTGCTGCTTGACACGTGCACAGACTGGTGTTGTAAACACTGATATTTCACAACCTGATCGTGCTCAGCATGGCAGAGGCAGCTTTGTCTGGGTCAGGGACTGGGACAGGTCAGCTCTGGGCTCCCCTTTTTATTCTGAGTGGTTCAGTTCAGCTCTGAGTGCCTGGAGGTTGCACATCTATCACCAACAGGGCACTGCTGTGCTGCTCAAATGCCTCCCAGGATGTCCCAGCATCTTCAGACAAAACCTTGTAAGACTGGTGGGTCCTCCCATGATTTCAGAGAAAAATGAGGACAAACCACCCTTAGAAGACCTGAGTGGGATTCCTTTGCCTGAATATAAACATCTGTGCAATAGGGGATCACATGGGAGTCCACTTGTAACTTTTAGAGGGAATTTCCAGGGAATGATTCAGCTCACCCAAATGCAGTCAGGATTAAAGCACGTTTTACTCCAGTGCTTGTCAGAGGAGAGTTCAGCACAGCTGGAGGCCCTGGCAGTAAGGCCTGACTTAAATTAAACTCTGAATTCTGCCCCATGCTGGACCCAGCTCAGGACCCACGAGTTCACATTGACTGGTACCAATCATGTTGGGAACTTCTAATGACACTGACTAATTCAGTTTTACAGAAAAATTCCACTTTTAGGGATTATTCTTCAGTGAGTTGTTGCAGAATTCAGGGGGGTGGATGAAATTAATGTTTTGGAAGGCAGAAAGAGCATTATGTTAATTAGCTGCAATCATAAAGGGAGGAGAAAGCTTCTCCAAAAGCTGCACTCCTCTGATTTACAAGGATTTCAGCTGATTTTGCTGAAGCTGATTTTGGACTCCATCTGAAAGGTCATTTCCAACCTAAATGAGTCTAAGTTTTAAGGGGTGAAATTACTATTAAAAACTCACATTAAAATGCAAGGTGCTTGCATAACTGCGTTATAACTGGTTATGAAAAGAATAAGGGAAATTCTTCTGGTGGCCAAAGCAATTTTTCCTGCACATTTTGTGATGGTTTGGAAGCTGAAACCCATGGGATTACAACACTGACCTCTACAAGTTATCAAAAATCAGCTCAGCCTTGACAGTCTGTGGTCACAGAAAGAGTTTCCAGATGCAACACAAAGACTCAAAGAGATTCTCTAG
The DNA here is from genome assembly GCA_026413545.1 of Cichladusa arquata. NCBI lineage: Eukaryota > Metazoa > Chordata > Aves > Passeriformes > Muscicapidae > Cichladusa > Cichladusa arquata. Next base: position 2,454,645 of record JAOTQP010000870.1, read on the forward strand.
TTGGGCTGATTTTGCTTCTAAACACCCCCCAAAAATTTCAGGCTTTGTGCTGCTGATTCTGAAATCAGGTGAGCTCCTGTTCTTCACAAGAATCTCTTCACAGGGATGTTTTAAGTCAAGGCCAGAGGACATCTTTTGTGTTGTTTAAACCACCCAAGCCATAAAGAAGACTCTTCACTTTGAATTTATGAACCCCATTAACTTCCCCAGGAAAAGTCCCTCTCTCTTATTAAATCATTCCCTGGGAAGAGACAACCACACGAGTCATCCTTGGAGGAGGGAAAACACGGCACTGCTTTAGAGGCTTCCAGACAAAAATTAATTAGCAAAACATACTGTGTGTAAATTCAGCAATATGCAAATGAGAGCAAATCCAAAGCCTTGTGTGCAGGGCTGAGCTGGTGCTGAATTACTGTTAGATTTTGCATTAAAAAAAGTATAAATAGTTTACCTGTTTCATGAAATTTTCAAAGATTTGTGATGTAATTGGGGATAATAATGATACTATTAAATATACATACAGAGATACAAAATTTTTGGTACAATTTATGGCATCTGTGGGTTCTACACTCACTGTTTACAGATCTAAAAGCAATTTTTTTTTTCAATTTCAATTAAGGTTTAACAGGTTGTGTGCTTGTGCAGCTCTTAATATTCTCAGCAACAGTGAAATACATTTCCTGAGAAGAGTTGAGGATGAACTTCACTGAGCATTTTTTGATGCTTTCAACAAAAACTGCCTCATGAGTGTCCTTAGGCAGCATTTTTCCCAGAGTGTGCTCCAATCCAGACCCTTTTCCAGAGCTGGCAGCTGTGGATTTGGGAACAGCAGGGACAGCACTCACAGGGTGTATGGATATTCACTCTTGCTAAGCCCAGACATGATTTGCTGCTCATTACATGGACTCTCATTTTGTGCAAATGTGTTATGCTTAAAATAACTTTATCTACTGCCAGGAAGAGAGGAAAGAGCAGGAAAAGAGTTCTGGACAATTATCCATGACCTGTTTGGTCTGGTGTCCAGCTCCATTCCAGCTGGAATTCCTTTGGTTTAACCTTTGACATCCCCTGGCCACCGAGCAGAGTTTGTGTCTGAGCCAGTCAGCCCCAAATCATTCCTGTATCCAAGGCACAATCCATCAATTTCTCCTGGAGGCCATAGCTGCAGGATGAGTGTCTGGAAGGGCTCCTTCCTCCCACTGTTCACAACGTTTGTCTAAGCAAATGGGCAAGAGTTGATTTTTTTTTTTTAAGAGTCCCTAAAATCAGGACTGATGGAAACTCCCCAAACAGCCTGGAGAAGAAAAAGCTCCAGGGAGGTCTGATAGAACATTCTAGTACCTGAAGGAGCTATGAGAGAGCTGGAGAAGGACTTTGGGCAAGGGATAGAGGGACAGGGCAAAGGGAAATGGCTTAAAACTGCTAGAGGGCAGGGATGGATGGGATATTGGGAAGGAATTCCTGTCTGGTCTGGAATTCCCAGGGCAGTTCTGGATCCCTGGAATGTCCAAGGCCAGGCTGGACATTGGGGCTTGGAGCAGCCTGGGATGGTGGAAGATGTCCCTACATGCATGAACTGGAACAAGATGATCCTTAAGGTCCATTCCCACCCAAGTCATTCCAATACTCCATGATTAGATAGTTAATTATGGGCAGCCATTATTGCTCCCACCCCATCAGCTCCCACCTTGGGCACAGGTGAGGCCCTTGCACCACACCTGGAGGAAGGAGGATCACAAGATTTCAGTGCCTTTTAGCCAGGAAAATTGTCCCAGTGATGTTACAGCTCTTACTGCTCATGTTGTGCTCCTAATAAGAGCTGTGCAGTGATTGCTTTGCATAAAAGACATGAATTTGAGTTGTGAGTCCTGTCATCAGACATCTGAGATGGGGGAAGATGAATCCCATCACAATTTCACTTGGGCAAGTGGGCAATTAACCTTTCTTTCCCCTTTCCACACTGAGTTATGGATTTATGTGGTAAAAGGGGCAACAAAGAAGTGCTTTAACGTGAATTATTTAGCCCAAAGAATTGCCATGTGCCTTTCCATCATTTGAGTCATGGCACAGATCTGATTAACAAAATGCATCATGTATCAGTCTGCCCTCAGGCACCTTCCTGGGAGGAACAGGGGCTCTTTTCATGGAGAATGGGCATGAGGGAGCAAAGTCTGGGGTTTTACTGTGACCAGGGAGATTTAGCCATGAGGAAAGACAAAAGACAAGAGCATCAGGGTGCTGGAACAGGGAAAGGTCCCTTGATTTCAGAGATCCAGGAAGAAGCTGGACAATGGTTTTGCTCCCTGACAAAGCAATGATCAGGATTGCTGCAAGGGTCAGAACAATCTTCCCCATTTTCATTATTTCCTAATATCAAGGTTAATATTTCTGCTGTAATTTCACCCCATGGCTTTCCTGTCCTGCCTCCAATGTCTATGGAGAATCCTGCCTTTGTGGCATAAAAAGGGACTGCAAAGTGGACACCACTGCCAGAGAAAGGGACTTAAATTTGAGGGCTTATCCACCCCATCAGGATGTAGCAGAGCAATTGGTAGGAACCAGCAGCAAGAGCAATGGAACAGGGAGAAAAAAAGGTATCTTGCTTATTTTATTTTTTCATAAGGAAAAAAAATGAAACTTATAAAAATTGCATGAGCTGGGTCACACAGGAATTCTGCAACAGAGCTGGAAAATGCATCCAAGCCTTCTGAGAGCTGCAGGAGCTGTAATAGCTTAGTTGGCAAAACTTCCTCCTTTTTCAGCAGCTGCAAAGGACGATTACAGGTCCAAACAAACCAAATATTTGAAAAAAAATGTGAAAGTGCAAAAAATTCCCTTCCTTGGTCAGAAAGGATGGTCACCTGAGACCTGCAGAGAACCAAGGGACAGCAAACACAGATGTGCAGGAGTGTTTAGGACATGGACAGTGGTGGGTTTGGCAGTGCTGGGTTAACAGCTGGAATTGATGACCTTAGAGGTGCTTCCCAACCTAAATTATTCTGTGTTAGAGGCAGAGCAGAGATCTTGCATGGAAGGTGGTGACCAGGCTGATTTCTGTTTCTCCTGAGTCATTTTGGTACAGTTGTGTGCACCATGGGTTCTGCTTCAATCACAGCTGGTGTAAAATCCCAGACTTGTCTTGCCTGCTGCTGGAAAATGAAGGATACAGAGGATTTCCCTTATTTGTTGTGCACCACCACACAGATGGTGCCCACAGCACCTCATTCTTGCCAGGGACCAAGCAGCCCTGGAGCATTTTCCATACATTCCACTAAAGGTCTTGAGAGAGAGGAAAAGGTGGAGACACACATAAACCAACCAATTTATCCTCTCCTGATCCCAAAGCATCCGTCTTTCACCCTGGCATTGCCGCCTGTGCTCACATCTCCCCTCACATCTCCAAATAGGAGTTAAAAACCTGACCACATCTTCAGATTTCAGACAGAGAGCAGGGAAAAGCTGGAGTTAACACTGCCACGCCAGGTTGTTTTATGGAAGTGTGTTGGGTTGATGTGGCCAGCAATGTGTGTTCTGTCCCCATCTGTCACAGCCGGGTGGGGCAGTGACCCTGATCTCCTGGCACACATTATCTG